>OY856412.1:1185275943-1185660943 GCA_963693085.1 Alisma plantago-aquatica | reverse complement strand
TCAAGCACGGTACCCGGAATCTCTCCTTGTTGCACCCAAAAGATAAGAAGACCCTCTATAGCTGATCTGATAAGAGTGGCTCTGCCCGCCATGGATGTCTTCTGTGTAGGCCATCTCGCTATCATCTCGTCCAATCTATCGATACATTCAGCAAAGTCTTTGACTTGTAGATTACCTCCGGCAAGTGGGAAGCCCAAGTATTTAGTTGGGAACTTGCCCAACCCCACACCAATAGCTTCTTGTAATCTAGCTTCCAGGTGGTAACAGTTTTTTGAGAGATATAGTTGGGTCTTATTTGCATTAATCCGCAGCCCCGTCCACTCACCAAACTCTCCCAGAAAATTTTTCAGCTCCTTAAGCATTTCAACTTTGGCCTCAAGAAATAATAAGATGTCATCTGCAAAGATAAGGTGGCTCATAACCTTCATACCATGGACAGTGTATGCTTTGATCAATTTTGAATCTTCCTTTTCTTTCAGCTTCCTTGTGAAATATTCCATGACATTGGTGAAGAGGAGTGGAGAAAGGGGGTCGCCCTGCCGAAGACCATTGTTGCCCTTAAACAAACCTGCAGATGTGCCATTCACAAGCACTGAGAAACTTGTTGTACCAACACATTGTTGCATCCATTGAATCCACGTATCAGAAAAACTCATCTTTTGCATGATCCACCACAATTTGTCCCATCTGACACTGTCATACGCCTTTGAGATATCAAGCTTTAAACAAGCCTTTCTGCTCCTTCTCATCACATTGAAATCAGCTAGAAACTCATCAGCAAGGAGGGCACAATCACTAATACTTCTGCCAGTGATAAAGGCTCCTTGATTTTCAGAAATAAGGGAGGACCATCTTCAGTCTAGTAGCTAAGATTTTTTCTATAATTTTGTATTGAATAGAGCAGCAAGCAATAGGTCTGAAATCAGCAAGAGAGGCCGTAATCTTCTTCTTTGGGATGAGAACCAAGAAAGCATGATTGACTTGTCTGACCATATTACCCCCAGCAAGAAACCATCTCACGTACCTCAGAAGATCTTCTTTAATAGTGTCCCAAGCCGTCCTGTAAAAGAAAGCATTGAACCCATCTGACCCGGGGGATTTATTGCATCTTATGCTCCATAGTGCATCTTTAACTTCTTGCTCGGTGACCTCCCTAGTGAGAATGTTGTTATGGGTGCTAGAGAGTTTGAACTTCGAATCTATGTCTTCCTCCTCAATTGTATCTTCAAGATTTTTATTGTAAAGCTCCTTGTAGAATTGCACGGCTTGGTCCTCAATGTCTTCTTGTTTATTAACCACATGTCTGTCTCTGTCAATCAGCTCACAAATGATATTAGAAGCCTCCCGTCTTCTCACTGCCATGTGGTAGAGTTTGGTATTTCTATCCCCATCTTTCAGCCATTTCTCCCTGCTTCTTTGCCAGTAGAATTTTTCCTCGGCCTTTTTTAAATCTGCAAGCATCATTCTTATCTCTCGGTCCTTCTCTATCAAGTCCCCATTAAGCGGATCAGCCATTAAGAGCTTTCTAATCTCACTACATTCCCTTTTGGTTGTTGCAATCAAATTGGGAATATTCACTTTCTCCTTAGCCCATTTTTTCAGCGTAGTTTTCAGCAATGACAACTTTTTTGCAAAGACAAACATAAGATTCCCATGGATATGTGTACCCCACACCTCCTTCAGAATATCATCAAAGCCCTTCCACTCTGCCCAAACCTGAAAGGTCTTCTCTTCTGCTTTTTCTCTATGATCTGCACACGGAGAGGAGCATGGTCACTAAGCTCAAATCCGTCGGCTTTCACCTGTACATTAGGAAACATCCTTATCCATTCTTTGTTAACCAGGGCTCTATCCAACTTGCTAGCAATTATTTCCTCCGGGTCTTGTTCATTATTCCATGTGAAAAGGTCACCACCTGTCATGGGAAGCTCAATCAAATTTGCTTTATCAATAGCCCTGTTAAAGGCATCAATCACAGCCCGTAGCGCAAGTCTGCCCCCAATCTTCTCTCCCTGTAGTCTGACATTGTTGAAGTCGCCAATCACCATATGTATGTATGTATGTATGTATGTATCGGAACCGTTTGTAACTATATTCCGAAAACCCCAAAAATAGGGCACCAAGATTACAGAGGATCATGCATTCCTGACCCTACCCCAGATTCCTAATCTCACATGTGAGATATAGGTTACAAGAGATTCCAATTCCTTTTTATAATTAAGGGAATTTCAACAAGATTTCTAACAAGATACAAGGATTTAATATCCCTCTCAATATGACTAAAAACAAGGATTTCATCCTTCTTCTTTTCTCCTAGCCATCTCTTGTTCCTTTCAGACCATATAGCATGAACGCAGGAAGATAGACACCAAAGCTGGAATGTTGCAACATGTTTGTCCATGTTTGCAATATCTGTGAGAGAATCAGCTAGGTTTGTGCATCCAGTAGCTGTGAGCTTAAGTCTGCATCGGCCCCAAAGATATTTCCACCATTTGCATGAAGCAAATAGGTGGTCACAGTCGTCATCCCCATCATTGCAGAGGAAGCAGGAAGTGGAAATGTTTGGTTTCCACTTTTTAACTTTCATTAGAGTTGGCAGATAATTCTTATGAGCTCGGAAAGTAACAAGGCTCCATCTGGGATGGTGTTGATGTCTCCATAGCACCTCAGAACCGATATATTTAGGTAGACATCTTCTACAGGCTCTCCAAAGTTCATCTTCAGCTGTGTTAGGTTTCCAGTTTGGCCAAATTTCATGCATACGACGCCAGGAAGTAGAGAATCCCCATCTGTGTTTCAGCTCTTGGTTCACTTGTTGTTTGTATCTGGTTCGCATCCAGGATGCCCAAACGGACTCACCTGTCATGAGTTTTTGGATTCTTTTGACAGTAAAGAAATCGGCAAGGTCATGCAGTGACTGGATGCCTAGACCGCCTTCATCAAGAGGATAGGACAGACGTCCCCATGAAACAGGATGGATCGAACTGCCCCACAGGAAATCTGAAAGCATGATTTCCATTCTAGACAAGACAGCTGGGGGTATTTCACCCATGTTCAACCAGAATCTGATTAAACCCATAGCTGAACTTTTAAGAAGGATAAGCCTGCCCACCATTGCCATTTTTGAGCCTGGCCACTTGCTAATCATGTCTTTGAGATTATCCAAGCATCCATGGAAATGCTTTCTTCGTAGATTACCTCCAGCTAAGGGAAAACCCAAGTATTTAGTAGGCCAAGTCCCATGTTGTAGTCCCACATCCTCGAGAAGAGCAGATATGTTCTTACAGGAGGAAGAGAAATAGGCATGAGATTTGTTATCATTCAGCTTCATTCCCGTCATGTTTCCAAAATGAGTGAGCAGCTTCTTAACGTTTTTGATGGTATTGCTACGTCCTTCAACAAACATCAAGATATCATCTGCAAACAACAAATGAGACATAACTCTGCAGTTCCTTATGGTGAATAATTTTATTCTCTTTTCATCCACCGCCTTCCCCATGAGTTTTGAAAACCCTTCCATAGCAATGGTAAACAACAAGGGAGATAGTGGATCTCCCTGTCGTAGACCATTGGAGTTTCCAAAGTGACCCACAGGACCCCCATTCAGTAATAGGGAGAAAGAAGTTGTCATAACACATTGCTTGATGAGCCTGATCCAGTTATCGCTGAAGCCAAGACCTTGAAGACAGTTCCATAGATATGACCATTTCACTGTATCAAAAGCTTTCGTTATATCCAGCTTAAGACAAGATGATGGAGTGCTTCTCTGTACATTGAAATTCAAGGTGAATTCCGCAGCCAGCATTCCACATTCTTCAATTTTCCTGCCTTTCACGAAAGCACCTTGGTTAGGTGATATGATTTTGGGCAGGACATTTGCTAGTCTAGAAGTCAGGATTTTCGTGATTGTTTTGTACAAGACTGAGCAGCAGGATATAGGTCTAAAGTCCGCAGGAGTAGACACTATGTCCTTTTTTGGTATGAGAGCAAGGAAAACATGGTTTATTTGTCTAACCATGTTACCACCATTGAAGAACCATTTCACAGCTTCATAAAGATTGTTCTTGATCAAATCCCAATTGTTTCTATAGAAGTAGCCGTTGAATCCATCAGGACCTGGGCTCTTGTCTGCACCAATACTCCAAACAGATTCCTTAATCTCTTGGTCAGTCGGGCATTTACAAAGATTTTCATTGTCCTCGTCTGTGATTAGTTTGTCCCAACTAATATCCATAGGATCCATATTCGTATTATCTTCATTATAGAGTTTGTGGAAGAACTCCAGTGAGCTTGTAGCAATCTCCGCTTCATTATCAATATAGTTACCATCTTCATCAAAGATTTCAGTAATTGTATTGACAGCTTCTCGTCTTTTGACAATGGAGTGATAATGTTTCGTATTCCGATCACCATTTTCAATCCATTTGGCTCTACTTCTTTGCCAATAGTAAAGTTCTTCAGCTTTGTCTAGAGCTTTGATTCTTTTCATGGTCACAGCCTCAGCTTCTATCAGATCTTCATCTAGAGGATTCCTTCGAAGAGCCCTAGCAATGTCATCAAGCTCCCTTTTCTCAGAAGATAGCAGGTTGTTGATGTTCACATATTTCTTTGACCAAGTCTTTAGAGCTTTTTTCACTTCCTTGAGCTTTTGGTTGAATCTGAACAATGGATTGCCATAAGGTTCCTCCTTCCAAGCTTTTTCAACAACCTCCTTGAACCCTGGCCAGTCCTGCCATAGGTTAAGAAAGCGAAAAGGTTTGCTTTTCTTCTGAATTTCTCTTAGATTGACCTGCAGAGCAGCATGGTCAGAGAAACATGAAGTCAGTAATTTAGTCTTCGCACCTTGGAACTTGACCATCCACTCATCATTAGCTAGTGCCCGATCAAGTTTGCAGGCGATTCGCTTTGCTTTCTTCAGGTTATTATGCCAGGTATAAGATTCCTTGCCGATCACAGGGATTTCAGTGAGTCCAGCTTTATCAATAGCAACATTGAAGGTGCTAAGAACTTCAGCGAGAACTTCCCGTCCTCCTGCTTTCTCTTCCCTTTTCCTTATATTGTTGAAGTCCCCAAAGACTAGCCAGGGGTCGTTGATGGAGCCAGCTAATTCCTCTAGCTTGCTCCATAGCTCAGTTCTTTGACTCATAAGATTATGCGCATATACCACTGTTACAGTGATTAGGAGTCCTCCTTTATTGATGCATCTTGCTGTAATCTGTTGGTCGTCCATATCCAGCAGATCGAGATCCCAAGACAAAGGATTCCAGCCTAAGCACACTCGCCCATTATTATTGTAGTCATGGTTAGTAAACCATTTCCATCCCGAAGGATACATCTTACTAACAAGGTGTTTACAGTCTTTTTTGATCTTCGTCTCAACTAGGCCAGCCAAAGACGCCTGAACAGAACGAATCACGTTTCTAACTTCTCTTCTTTTACGTGGCTTGCATGAGCCACGGACATTAGACATGAAAAAGGTCATTAATGACCCTTTCCAGAGGTCCGAGTCTTACGTGCCTCGGTGACTCTAGGATTCACACCTCCCTTGGAGGTACTCTTCTCTTTCTCCTTGGTCTTTTCCTTCTCAGGACCTTTACCCTTTGCAGGGCTTTTCTCCATCGAAGTACCAGGTTCCTGTTCTTTGTCCCCTTTATCAACAGTGTCAGATTGGCTCTCCACTGCAGACGATGAATCTGGTTCACCAGACACCTCCACCGACTCGTCTTCAACATCTACGCACAGGTTCTCAAACCTATTTCTTGTAGAGCTTTGGCCTGCTTCTTTTTCCAAGTTCTTGGGGTTTGTCCTCCGAGAACTTTTCCCTTGGACTTCCTTCCATTCATTGGTAGGTTTCGCTGTTGCCTTCTTCTTTTCAGCTTGTCGTTCTTCTTCGTGAAGAGGACAATCTGATTCATCATGCCCGAACACTTTGCACTCCTTGCATCTCTTAGGAAGATGCTGGTATTGGATTTCAACAGGGATCGGGTCCTTCTTTGGTAGATTCACCCATATCTCATTAGGTGGATCCTCCTCAGCCTCGATTTCGACTAGTGCTTTGGCTTCTCCCAGAGACTCCTGTTGGATAGATCTGAGATCAACTCTCAACAACTTGCCGACTCCAGAAGCTACAATACCCACGGCCTTCTCAGACCAGTTCCTTCCCATGCTCGGTATTTTAATCCAAACAGGGATCGAACTAAACATGTCTTTTTGAAGGTCATCGCCTGTATGATGGTCCTTGACAATTACCAGTCGATCGTCAAACCATCTAGGCCCCATATTGATCACAGTATTCTTGTCTTCTTCGTTGTTGAATCGGACTAAGAAAAATTTATCAGGCTTTGAATACAGATCAAAGCCACCCTTCGGCTTCCATACTCTCTTGATCCATGCTATAAAATGATAATAGTATGGTCTTTTTCCCATGGTATAGACTGAGATTGTATGTTCCCAAGTCTTTTCCATGGCCGAGTATGTGTCTTCATCAATAGTCACGAACCTCTTGCCGTCACAGATCACAGGAGGGTCATACTTTTGCTTCGTCGTGAGTTGTTCAGCGCCGCTAAAGACCCTGGACCAGGGTTTCTTCGGTGCAGATTCAGTCATGGTGTCTCACACTCTCCAGGAAGTGTGATGGAGGAGGGGTGGCGCCCCCACCGGCGAGGGGGTGAGGGATCGCCTCAGATCGCCGCCGAGATCTCCATAGCTCTCTCAAACCCAAGGCGCGCTTGTATGTATGTATGTATGTATGTATGTATGCATGTATAATTATATATAAATATGTGTATTATATACACATGGAGATAATTCTATTAGACAAACTTACTATTATATATAGGAGAGGGGGACACATACAACTCATACTAAGCCCAAATGCGCTAAACATACTTAGGCTCATATACATAATAAACTCAATACTAACCTCAACACTCTCCCTCAAGCTAGAGCTTGGGTGAAACACATGCCCATCATCCCACAACAGACTCAAAAGAAAACAGACTACATAAAATATAACAATAGCTCATACAAAAATTGATCTCCCCCTAAATCTAGCAATACAATAATCAAAGCACTCAAACTCCCAGTGAAGAAGATAGCACGTAGCAAGTAGATCTTCTCCTACATATGAAGATAACACCAAGGCAAAAGCAGATCCGTCAACTCTCCCTTATATAGATTATCATCAGATAGGCAAGTGGAATACGATATAAACATTAGGAGTCTTGATCGTGTTAGAGCATGCATCTAGAGTAGAAAACAAAGGAAGATGTGTGTAAAGTCAGTTGAGTCGCCAAGTAAGTGACCATCAATAATTTCCCACAAGCATCAGTATTTGAATGGTGTGCAGTAATGAAGACATGAGTATTTCTACAAGAAGATCATGTTGCAACAAGTGGTCAACGTGGTTGAGACAAATGTGTTGCCGCAGAGAAGATCCACTACTGGAGGTGGTCATGGAGCACAGACGACGAAGTAGGAACTAGAAAATATGGCAAGACGAATGATCCTATGCAAACAAAAAGTGTGCTAGACATGCACACAAACAAATATGCATATCTTAGGATGCTCCACAGACAACAAATATTAAGACTTGAACATTAGCCTAACAATGATATGTCTTCCTCTTTCTTCCTATGTTCACTTGATTTTCTTATAAATCTTTTCTTCTCTCCTCTATATCTCCTCCTTACACCAACCATAGAACAAGAGAGTGGTTGGGAACTTGGGATCAAGCAATGATTTAAAAAGCATCTGATTCACCGCTTAAGGTGATGTCCATCTACCTGAGGAATTTCAGATAAATCTGATTGTGAAGCGTTTGTCATTAAGCAAGCAATTTTCTCACTTCATCTCGCTTTGTATGTCTCGCTTAATCGCCCGCTTAGAACAGCTTAATTAAAACAAGGTCAAGTGTGGTCCAAAAACAAATATATAAAAAAGTAATTGACTGCACAATGCTTCTTTGTATTACAAGCTATAAAGGTACAAGAAACAAACCAACACATAGTATTCTTCTCCTACCTATAAATAACTTGTGTGCCAATGTTACATGTATTCATGTAGTCACCACCTTGTATAAATGTATTCCTTTATGTTTGACCGATAGTATCTACAGGAACTATATTAATTCTACATGTGTAAGAGTTCTATGTTAGTATCAAAAAAAGTTGTAAGAGTTCTACATCAATATTGTGAAGCACTATGTAAATGAATCACTAGAGAAATATGACTACTATAAATTCATAAAGTATTATGTAAAATATTTGAATAATTCTATGTTGTAAAATATTGTATACATGTGTTCTAAAATTTTAGGACAGTTGTTATAATATGCAATAAGATGCCCTAATCTATTCTAATGGTCAGTTCGTTATTTATTAACTAATGTTGTGTAAATGAAATAGTTAAAGAGTTAGTTTGTAACATAATGTGTTTTAATAGTAGAAGTTTATGAAACTGTAATAAATACAATTTTTATGTATCTACCATTTCCAACCCATTAAAAGAATAACAATCATATTACTTGGCTATTGCATGGATTTTCAAAAAATTAGTAATATCGTTGTTAGAAAGTATTAGCTTATTTAGTTAATAGGCTAATTAGTCTATTATTTACATGGGCTTGTTTGCCTTGGCTCGTTAGGGTTTAGTCTGCTTCCTTGTAATTGCCTCCTCTTCTATATAGGATAGGGGTGTACATATCAATATACAACGATTACAGTGTCCCACACAATTGGTAACATGGTATCAAAGCGTGCCCTAGGGAGATAACCCTAGCCGCCCTTTTTGCTTCCTTCTCTCCGCGCTCATTGCAGCCCTAGGAGTCGCCTCTCTCTCCTAGAGAGAACAACAGCAAGAGAGCACCGCCTGCAGGCAGCCGCCGTCTCCATGGCTTAGGTCCACTGCCCGCCAGGCACATTGCGGCCTCTCATGGCTTCTCTCCCACTTTCTTATAGATTCAATCTTCATCTACTCACCGGCACATTCTTCCCGATCATGTATTATTTCAATCCACACTCAAAGCTCATGGTCGTCATCGTCAAGTCATCACTTTCCCCGAGATCTCCTCAGAGAAGATCTATTTGTCACGCAGCTTCGTATGTAGCCACCGCCATTGAAGCAGCCACGCCCACATCCACCTTCGGCTCCAGCAATCATCTTCATCGTGTCCACCGGCCCGTGTCGCCTCCGAGTCCAACAACCGCATCCGCCCAGCCAACGCCTGCCCATCACTCCATCGCTCCACTTCTCGGGACCCTAGGTGGCGCTATTTCTTTGTCCAATTCGGGTCGTAGTTAAGCAAGGAGCCTCCACCACTTTTCATGTTCACATGATCTACAAGAGTACATAAGACGGCGCTAATTCACGTCAACCCATGGTGCTAATTCCCGAGGTTCTTTGCCTCCTTGATGGCACTAATTCCCATCAAATCATGCTTCAACAACATTCTACCAAGGAATGAAGTATCCGATTTCGATAACATTTAGACAACCTGGAAACCAAAATTTATTGAAATTTTGACAGAAATTTAGATAAATGTAGTTGTGCCCGTTTTGACGCCAAAATGAATAAAGCCATGAAATTTCACAGGCGTGATCTTTGCACCTAAATGCATCGCTTTATGCAATAAAATTTGATATGGGGATTGGTGAAGGTCATGCACGTGGGAGGAAATGTGATTTTCCTTTTCCCTGGGAAAATTTTGAAATTTGGGCAAAAAAAATCGTTGATTTCGACATAGCGGCACAGTGGCAAGATTTTTTAGTAGATGGTGTCGAAATCGAATTTTTTGGAGAAATTTCGCCGATTTTGACGAAACCTCATTCCATGCATCCTACACAGCGTGTTGGCCAACCAACATGACATGTAGCAATCCAGAATTCACTCGATGGCGCAAGAGTTTGTCCAGATCGCAAGTTACATGGCGTGTTGGCCAACCAGCACAGCGTGTCGGTGAAGATCTAATATATGCCTCCGACATATGACACAGTGTGTTGCAAGGAGTCTGTCATTTTCGAGCGAAGGAGCTACACGGCGTGTCAACAACCTCACACATCGTGTCATCGGGAGTCTGCCTCTCATCCCCGACAATTGACACGGCGTGTACACACCCTACATGGTGCATTGTTGACCGCCTATTTCAAGGTAAGTTATGACGTCCTCCAAAATTCTTCTCCAAAAAGAATTTGTAGGGGCAGACTTTTCTGGTCAAGAAAAGTTCCATTTAATTTATCTATCTAGATCTTATTAAGTGGTTGTTTTTGCATATTGACTGTGGTTATCGATTTTCCTACCGAGATCCATTCGTAGTGCCACTCCTTTTCCTACCGAGTTCCATTCTGATAGTGCTCCCCTACTTTCTACCGAGTTTCCTTTCTAGTAGTATTTTTGTTTTACATTTTTCCTTTCCCACCCTCCCACCCATCATGTGTGCCTCTTTCTACATGTCGGGGGGAACATGTCTCTTTCCCACGCCATCTACTCATTCTCTTCATAGTTGGTGTGCGCGGGGGATATTGAGGTGAGGGGGAGTAAGAGAGAGGGGAGGGTATGAGGAAAACACGAGAGAGAAGATATGAGGAGAGGGATAACGAGATGAGAGTGATATATTCCAGGCTATCTTCATGAAGCTTCGTATTCTTCAGCACATCTGCTTTCTTTATATCTTTGTGGCGCGTCATTCCCACTTAGCATCACTTTACATGTGAGACAGCGTTGAAGGATCTCACAGTTGCAATAGACACCAAGCCTTTTGCATTCGTACTGCATTATGTACGTCGGGACAAGGGTCGTTGCAGCTAATTTCGGTCACCAATTCCCTTTGGTGTTGAAGATGTTTTAGTTGATCATTCTCGTTGCATTCCCATGAGATAGATGGTTGCTTCCTCTTCAAATTTCTTCGAAGCTCATCATCTTCTAGCGTATGCATCAAGGTTGAAAAATGTGTGAGGCGTAACGAGGCGTTTTTGTCTCAGTGAGGCGAGGCGTAAGCCTCAAAATATGTACGAGGTGGTCATAAAAAATAAATTTATACATGTATTTACACATAATATATATATACATATATAGGTTGTGTATGAATGTGTTATAACAAAAATATGTATATACAAGCACAACAATATGAATTAGTAATTATTTCTGAAACTTAATAATTATAATAGAGACTAAGGACCCACCAGAATACCAAAATAAATACGTAAAAAATAACAAGATATCAATTCTTTATACTACTAGAATAAAAGATGTCAATCGATAACTGAAGGAGATAGAATTTCAAATTAGTAGGAACGAGGAATCAAAATTAGTGAACAGTGATATGAAATTCATCGAAATACTGCATAAGAAGGTAGCAAACAAAGAGAAATTTAACAATGAAGATTGAAAGATGTTACTCAAAAAATGATGATTAAATGTTTATTAATGAAAAGTTACAATCAACTACAAGAACTTTGGTTTTTTTGAAGAAAGTGTTTTTAATAAACTTAAAAGTAGACAATTTGGTGGTTAACATAAGACATCATTCAGAATTGAGGCGTGCGCCTCAGCTAAGCCTCAGAGTCTCAGTGCTTTGAGGCTGACCTTAGACATTGTGAGGCGTAAGCCTCAGTCCAAGACACTGAGGCGTAAGCCTCGAGGCGCATTTGGGATAGCCTCGCCAAGAAGCGTAAGCCTCGAGAGCCTCAAGGCGGGTTTTTTATTACCATGGTGTGCATTCTGTATCTGTAAGTTTTTATCCAGATTTATCTTCACCGAGCTACTTCCGTCCGAGTTGCATCTTCAGTTGATCTTCTTGGGCTTCTCCTTAATGGTGCCTTCATTCCTATCAAGCCCCTGTGGTTAATACGCCAGACTTATGGAACCAGACTTATAGAACCAGTATGCAAACTGCCAGCACCTCGTCCAGTTCGTGGTCGTGCCATGTCCAGTTCGTGATCGTGCCACGTTAAGCACGTCTGTGGTCTTTTACGCTAATTCCAGTTGGCTACATCGACATTATGTGTTCGCGTTTTTGCCGTGTTAAGGGCGTGGGATGTGTTGATTGCGCTCATTCCACTCACACACCTCTCCAGTGAAGATGGCATAGTCGTGGTACTTCTAATAGTATGGTCCAGTTTGATTGTAGCGAGATTTTGTTGTGCCATTCAAATTTCATATATTAGAAGTATTTCATTCCAGATGCACTTCAGAGACCTTCTCCAATGCTAGAGATTTCCAACCTGCACAACACAAACTCATAAGAGGGATGGGTCATCATCATATGTTTTTAGTGGGAGTAACAATTTTGTACGGGGAGTGAGTGACTTTTCTATCTTTTATAATTTAATCGAGTCATGTAACTTCAAGCTTAGACATGTGTTCACCCATGCTCCAGCTGTTTTAGAAATTATTAGCCTATTTAGTTAATAGGTTAATTAGTTTATTACGTACATGGGCATGTTTGCCTTGGCCCATTAGGGTTTAGTTTGCTTCCTTGTAATTGTGTCCTCTCCTATATATAGGACAGGGGTGTACATATCAGTATATAACGACTACAATGTCCCACACACTTGTTAACAATTGTATTACTAAAATGCAAATATCTACATTATTCCATTGCACAGTTCGCGTTTTTACAAAGCTCGACTTAATTAGCCACTTCACGTTAAAGCGCTAGTGGAAGATCGGTCGCTCGCTTCACGCTTTCCAAAACATAGGGGTTAACAATGGTAAAGGGGGCTTTGCCTCAACAAAAACTTGATAAGCTCCAATAAATATCATTAATTCAGGGAAAAGGAGTATTTGAGTAATATCATTAATTCACGACATTATGTGTTCACACCATAATAGTTGAGTAATAATCTAATAGTAACAGTAGGCACCATGAAAGACTTGAGTGTGGCAAAGAAAGGGGAAGGCAAACGCCTGCAAGCAAGGTCTCTTTCTTTCTATTTCTCTTTTCTTATGTATTAGGGTCTCCGAAGAGTGTACTGCTCTGATACAATGTGGAATGTAAAATAGGAGGCAATTAGATAATTTTTATTAGACAAAAACCCACTCCTATACTTAGGAGATGGGGACACTTACAACTTAGACTTAAATCCTAATGGACCAAACATACTTAGGCCCATATACATGATTAACTCAATAACTAATAGCTCTCAACAATACATTCTATATATAGTTATACGTACATATAATCGATATAGCATAAATATTTACATATGCATATGATCCATAAATATGTAAGTATACATGCATTTATGTGTATGTGTGTGCGGTTAGATATACAAGGAACCAACAATTTGATAAAACAATATATACCATTGAATCATGCGTTGGCACTCATGAAGATACAACCTTGATAAAATCGTATACAAGTTGCTGATTTAACATGGATTTTTCTTAATGAAGCATAAAATTTCATATCATTATCTTTATGATCAATTAGCAATTCAAACCACACTTTGTACAATACAAGACAAGCAACGTTTGAATCAACGTTATCAGCATCGGACCGGTCATTGAATTGGTGAGGCTATTGGTACCCGATTAACTGGTTTGACCTATGGTTGAACAGGTTCAACCGGTGACACCGGCAATCTATATAAAATTATATTAAGATGCTAAAAATATAGAAAATATTAGCAAAATATGAACTACTTCAACTATTATGGAGGTAAAACTAGAATTAGAACCCCCAATAAAGTCTAACCTCATACCTCACAAAATACTAATGTTTCATACAAAATGATACTTCAAATTTCAAAATCCAAAGTGCATTAACAAAATATGATGTGAAACATAATTAAACCCATTTACATCGGGTGAAGTGGAAGTTCTCGCCAGTGTTGGGGCTGGAAAATTCAGGGTTGTGGTTTTTCTGTTTGTATCTATGCTAAAAAATGGGTCACAACTGACACATGTTGAGAGGCGGGGAGGAAACTATAGTCATAAATCATTGGTTGAGACAAAATTTGGTTGATCAAATCGGTGCAACAACTTAAACGGTGGACCAGTCAGATCTAACTGACTGGACCGGCCGTACGACTGGTTGAACCGACATTATTGGTTTATACAATGACCGAATCAGTAGGCGTGCCGATTTACGGTCCGACCGGTCGAACAAGACGGTCCAACCGGATTTTAATAACACTGGTTTAAATTAATTTAGAGGGAGAGCATTATTTTGGTCTAAAGAAGTTAACCAGTGAGATTTTGCTAACCATAAATGATACGCAGTTCAACTCGTTCTGGCTAGTATTTAGAGAAAAAGGGTTGTAAGGGGGACCCTGACAGGTTCCCTTGCTAGTTTCCAGTTCAATCGACCAGTTCAGTCTGGCTCAAACTACTCTAACTTGAAGGGTAGATGGGTATGGATAAGGGTTAGGTAAAGCTTGTTTCAAATAGAGTAATTGCCCTACCAATCACCTACCTTCTAAAGTGGGTATGATGAACACTTACACAACCCTCCCCGCTCCCATCGGATCATGGTGACTCTTAACTACTAACATGTCATCCTCCTGGCCTAATCTGGGTTAAACGTCCCCCACCCAATCATTTCCTCCTACCAAAAGGAGAATGATTGTAGCTCATGATTGCACAGCATGAATAGCCATATGGAGTTGGAAATTGTTGGGAAATATGGCATCAGAGCGGGCAGCGGAAACAAAAAAAAAATACCTGCCATATTCTCCTTAAACCAGTGGATCGCGTCAATAACTATGCAATGAGAAGGGATGGTTTATGAGGTCATACATGGTCCTGAAGTAGGTCCAACGACTATTCCTCGTTGTAGTATGCGCCTTTCTTCAATTCGCACTCGGACGGCGTCAGCAACAGCTCCTGGTTGATCACTACAGACAACAACTTGGCGTTGTCCTCCTAGCGGAAAAAGCTATATGCCTCTATGGTAGTCCACACGGACAACCAGGAACTCTTATCGTTCTAGTAGAACTGACAAGAAGAAGTTGTCCCTCTCCGTTGGTGTACCAGCACCAACTTGCTCTCCCACAATTGTTCTCCCTTACTATCCCTCCCATTATCGGGTAGGATTTTTTGGGTTCTCTCGTTTACCACAACCAAAGAAGACAAACAATTGTTAGAGGCAATTGAGTAGTATCTGAGAAGCCCTCAGTACCCATCTATTATAGGAGGGTTAGGGTCAGGGTTCCCAGTATGAGTGGGAGCGGAAGCGACCTGAATTTCACAAATTTTTGCAACCTGCGAGCGCGAAACGATCAGTCCATGGGTGAACCGGTCGGTTGGCATGTGAGTCGATCAGTTCAACCCTTGAACCAATTGTTTCATCATGTTTCCCAATCGCACTATATTGGCAATTATAATCCGATTTATTGCTCAACATGACATCAGCAAAAATCCTTGAATCAATCAAACTGATCCACCAACTGCTCTGTTCACAACTTGAGACAGTCAGTTCATGTACCTAAGTCGATTGATTCACTTCCTAAACCAGGGGTTCATGGTCTAGAATTGCCAAATCAATTCAATTGACCTGACACACTAAAACGATCGGTTCACCACATGAACCGGTCAGTTTACTGTCCAATCAGTTAATTATTCAACAAATGTTGTTTAAATTGAATACCTAACTCTTTACTAATCAAGGTTAAACCATATATTCATGAATGAGCTCCTATTCCAAGTGTATCATATGTGTGTGACTCTATAGGTTCTAATTTACGTTGGCAGTGATTGTCCATAACTGGTTTATGACAACATAAGCAAAGAGCGACATCTAGCAACACATCATTGCTACCCAAGTAAATGGAAAGTTGAAGAACTTCAACCTACAATCTGTGATTGGTGTTACAGTGATTGTATAATTCCTTTATCACTGATATCCGGATTGAAACCGAGACATGGAATAGTCATCCTCTCAATGTTCAATCCATGTTCCTTGAACTAGAGCAGACTGTCCGAGATATATGTGACCTCAATATCATATATTGATTCACATGTGCGTGCTCATGTCTTTCTCAATCTCGCTTATCAAGTGGCCATGATATCAAACTCCTGTAGGAGGGACAAACCCCATCACATCACTCTGAGTCATCCCCATGTGTCACAATGCATCTGATCATCACCTTTATGGCAACCCTTATTCAAGGTCACGGTGGATGATGTCAAAATACATTGAATTACATGTAATGAGTGTAGTGATTTCAGGTCTAAGAATCACAATCACCTATACAATGAGAGATGATTATGACCACCAATTATGGTTTCCATGTGTCACTCTCAAGGTGGATCTTTCTGATACACTATTCTCCAACAAGTATCTATGTGTTTAATTTGATATCACATATATCATGACTGATGAGATTCTGTCATCAACCAACACACATTCTAGTCTTATGTGTCATTGTTGTCTATCAGCCTTCCACAATAACATCCGACTAGGGACATAACAAGAATGTACATACTCTTGACATTCATATGATCTCATTGTTCAAGTCGTCAACTCGAAGACATACGTCATTGAGTAATGTCATTCTTTATGTTTCATCATTATCTCATAACTGATTGAAACAGAATAAATCGGAAGATTGCCTTTATTATTAATCAATTTGTTAACATGATATGTCATCACAATCATCATATGATTGGCTCTCTAGGCATACTCACCAACAGAAATCCATCAAGGTCTTCAGCATTGAAATCCCCTATTCAGAAGCCCCACTTTGGTACATATGGAAGAAACATGACCCTCAAGGTTATCTGTAGACAGCATCAAGAGGATAACTATCAAGTTATCAACATAGTGAAGATTGCATGGAAATGGAACCTCTATATCAAAAAAGAGCCTTGGTGAGACACAAGCGACATACAAGCAATAAGATAAATTACTGCTTTTGTAGTAAAATTTGTGTTTTACTTAGCTTAAACTCACCCATCCACCGCTTGTCAGTGGCTATTATACTATACATATTCTAACCACAGAAAAATCCAATCAACAGAGTAGCAAATTACCTACCAAAATGGTGATAAGTCATACTTATTTGTATATTGTCAACTGTTAAAATTCAAAAAGTAACTTTTATAAAGGAAAATCCAGACAGTGTTTGTATGCATTTTTGCTTCTCATGGCTGAACCGGAAGAACTATAGACCTTGGTTGAAATTCTTTGAAACACAGGCTGCATGCAAAGATGCAACTAGTATAAATATGATATGTTCCCATTTCCAACTCACCTTCGAAAGACAACCTAGAGGGAAAAGGAGCCGTTGTAGTTGCTTCTGAGATAAATGTGAAAGGAAATAAGTCTGATCCTTCACCTAACACAAAGCATTGAGCAGACAAATCAACAAGAGAACCAGAGCTTTACCAATCAATAAAAAGATAAATAAGAGAGAGTAGCAAAAGTTTCCAATGCTAGTCACCATGCTTCTACATGGATTTTTCACCTTAAACTTAATTACTTTTATTTAGCCATTTATTTGGACGAGAAAGGCTGAAAAAAATATACCAAACTTCATCTCAGCTGACATAAAATTTCAACTTTGTCAAAAGACATAACATTAACAAAAAATAAAGTAATAACAGAGTACCAATGCAACTGAGAAGTACATCTTTGGATACTATAGGGAGTTTTTTTACTTTTACCATCCGTTTCTATGGAGCACAATCGGTCGAATGAACCACATAATTGTAAATCACTTGACAAAATAGTAAATCCAGACGAAAAGCAATGTCATTAAGTACAACATGTCACAAGGATAGAACAATTTATACGATTAAAGAAAAAATCCAGCCGATGCTACCAACAAAACTTCTCATCCGGAATGTATAATGCATCAACATTGAAAATGTGAGAGAGGAAAACTACCGCTGTATGCAGATCTCGTCAGTCTTAGGCTTGGCAGCTCATGTGATTCCATGCGAGCCTGAATTGGTAGACTATTTATTAGACTAAATTAGGGGTTTTCAGTCAAGTTCCTTCAATTAGATGTTTCAGGACTCAATACTTCCAAGTTTTTTTTTTTATTTTCAGTTTGTTATTTGATTAGGTCATTAGTTAAGTGATTAGTCACAAGCTGTTAGTCATTAAGATTAGTATTGATATGACCTTGATTAAGAATTTGAGTCGTACAAATTTAGCTCCCCATAAATTGCTAGCAGAGCCCAAAGTTCAAACCCTAGCTCTAGATCGGGGACACCCCTCATCCACCATTAGTTTTTCCTAAATCCTAGATCTAGGAATAATAGTCCATCTGAAGCCCCAAAATCAACATTAGCAACACATTTGGAACAGTGTGCCGCCGTCTTCCTCACTAGTATTGTCTCGTCCTCCGCACCCCCTCCACCATCAAGTTGCCTCTCACATACTCCCTCTTTCTTCTCCTCTCTCTCCTCCTTCCTTCACATCTTTTTTCATTTCTGTTTTTTTTTCCTTCTTTGTCGGTGCTACAGTGCGTCCAGTAGCATTGTCGACCGAAAAGAGGGCACCACCTCCTCCCTCCATGCCGCCCTCTACCAATTTAAGGTCTAAGAAAATATTTGATAGTTAATATTAATGAATATATCTGTGTCAATACCCACAATAATAAATGTAACCAAATTCGAATGCCATAACATTTATAAACTCTTAAGGGAAAAAAGAGAACATGGATGCACTTGAATACCTTCTTGACATGGGTGTATGGGAAAGAAAAGAAGGGGAAGAAAAGAAGCAAAAGGACAACAAAAGAAATGCTAATGATAGGTAACTAGTAATGGGAAGGGTGAACTTTTTGACAAAAGTGTTGAGACCATACTTCCCTTATTCAAACTAAAAAGTGGGGTGAAGAAGGCACCATTGCACTGCATTCATTTTTCTTCTTCCTACCTTTGACAGTAAGCTAGTGGGTCTGCTGCTACTGCTGTTACAAACTGCAAAAGCCGGTGACAACTGAAAGATGGTCACAAACAGCCACTAGCTAAGTTCTAGCTAACACCTACTGCATAAGCAAGTAAAGGCATCTGGTCACGTGAGTGTATGACAGTTTGTGGATACAAGGAAGAGAAAGACCTGGGTCTCGAGCGACCAACTGAAGAGGAGGGAGCTACAATATCTTAAGTGTTGGGAGGGTTGAAGTTAAGTGCAAGGCCTTAGTTTATAAACTAGAGCATTCAAATTTCGTGGAGGTACAATATCACACCCTTTCTCTTGCTATTTTAACATCTTATTCAGGTGAATGATTCGTACTAAATATTTAGAAAGTGAAATCAATCCAGCCAAACCAGTTTTGGTATATAGACTAGCGCCTTGATGGTTCCATCCCCACCACGCGACATGCCGTCTACCTTTCTTTCTTTTCCGCTCCCTTTATTCCAGGTCTCGTTAAGAAATGTGCTGGTCCTTTCTGTTGTCGTAGTGACTAAGTTACTTCAGATGCTCAACATAATGCCAAGGAGGTATTGTAGTAAATTCATGGTATGGTTAGCACTACATCAGTAGATGCAATGCTTTATCTTAAGGACCAATGTATAACTTCTATAAAATACCGGTTGTTTTGAAAACATAACAAAAGAATGTGTTTCATATCGTTTTATATATAGCTTAAGTATTTCAAGGGAAAAGAATAAAGAGTCGTTGAAAATGGGTATGTCTGGAGGTATGAATATTTTCCATAGGATATCAAGACATGCAACTACTGATAATTTAGTGAAGTAGTCATGGGCTTTTCATTTAATTTTGATCCCTCATTGTCACAAGAACAAGTCGGAGATGAAGCAACAATATTGGTAAAGTTGTATAATTTTATATTTCTATCTATGGGATTGTATCATTAAGTAGGATTGACCTGCATACGCTTGATAAATGCATTAACATTCCATGAATATTCAAGTTATACACTAGTTTTAGTTGATTTTTTCTTACATGGCTTCAATGGCTATAGTCTCTAGAGTAGATATACATCTTGAAAGTGGACGCCTCTTTTTCCTATATTTTGGCACTGTGACACTATACACATAATGAGGAAGGTGGTTTTTTTGTTAACTTGTGAGCATAAAATTCAATACCGTATTTGATGGCCCAGAAACAGAAATTTACACCAAAAATTGTTGATATTTAAAACCCTGATGATTTTGACGCCACATTGAGTGAATTAAACCATGATTACCAGAAAGATCTAAATGCCAAGATCTACTCAAATATGGAATAATATTTCATGTTGGACATGCCACATTTGTAAGTGAAGGAAGCTGATATGTTTCTACAGAATTTCATTGACAAATTTGATGGTAAAATGAAGATATTAAGTTGGGAAAATTTTGCAAACACAATGTTTAGACAGACACACTAGTTTATATAATAAATTTATATGTTTAAAGGTTAGGGCGGGATCTATGTCTCGATGAGAAAGTGCACAAATGAACAGAAATGTCAAGTCTGTAAGACAATTACAAACTTACAAACTTCAGTTACAACTTAGAACTTAAAACTTAAAGTTACAACTTACAAGTTACAAACTTACAAACTATACTTTGTAAAGTCTAGAGTTAGCATTTAACTAGGTTACATGGAACATTTATCATAGATCCAAGAAAGATTTGTTACTTAGAGAGTATTTCTCTAGATCTCAATAGAAGAGTGTAGAAATTGAAGAAGATAATGTATAAGTGGCATGGGGATGGGGGAAACATACCTTAAAATTAAGAAAAATAGCCTCTAGAAGCAAGAGATTCAAAAAAAAATTGCCAAAATACCCAAGATGTAATAGTAGCAGCCCTATGAACAAATTTCTACAAAAATAGCCTTGAAATTTAAGTTTTGTTTGTCATTTTACAAAATTACGGCCCAAACTAGGTTTTTTACTGTGAAATTTCCTCCTGTTTGGCGAAACTTCACGCCTAGGGAAAAATTTTCACAAACTTACGTCTCATTCCCCGCATTTGTGCATTTCGATGTTCTATTGAAAAAAAATTGGAAGTTATTATTGAAATTTTGCGATTTGGATCAAACTTTTCTTCCATGCTTGTGAGATGCTCCTATGACAATTTACAAATCATTATTGACAATTGTGTTTGTATGTAGATCCTTATGTGATATTCAACTCATACTCGATATTGGTGAGAAGTAAATATATTGAACTTCAGCTTACTCTAGTAAACATGAGAATAAACAAATAATGAATTAAAAAGTATTTGCTAGTGACAAAGTCGATACCAGGTTGTGGATTTAATAGTATATAAGTGAAATCCAAACCACTCCTTTGGGGATACAACAATCATAGGTGTTAAGAATAAGATTGTATTGAATGCAATGGGGTGAATACAAGACTGGACGCCCTCTTCTTTATATAGGAGAGGGGAGACGCCCTAAGACTTAAGACGCAAGTAATCTAAACAGGCTGAAATATAAAAGCCCAATAACTAATTAACCTATTAACTAAATAGGCTAATATAGACTCTCTAACACTCCCCCTCAAGCAGGGGCATGGGTGAAACACATGTCCAAAGCTTGGAGGTTACAAGACTCGATAAAACGATAAAAGAAATGATAAATGAAAGATAAAAGATAAATATCACTCCCCATACAAAAATTAATACTCCCCCTGAACCATGTGGTGACAATGCCTCTCTTCTTTGAAATTGTATTATGCAGGCTGGAGATCCTCGAGCTTTGAAGGTCTTTGGAGTGCATCTGGAATGAAGAGCATCTGAAGAATGGAACCTGATACTACAGCAATAATTCACCACTTGGAGCAGACGATCCTCAACACCATCACTATGTCATCTTCATTGGATTACGTACTTAACGCGGCACGAACGCGGATTGCCCAATGTCGATGTAGCAGTAGCGGAATCTTTGAATTGTCTGAGAAGACGTGCATAACGTGGCACGAACACGAACGGACGATATGTTGGTGATACGATGCAGGTACCATAACTTTGTCGCATGAACCTTGGGGGCTTGACAGGAAAGGAGATATCATCCATCAAAAGTCCCAAGTAGATCAGCAACAGGTGATGTCGAAATAGCAGATGCGGCTCGGAGAAGACATGATGAAGCAGCTCAGTGAAGATAAACTAGATGAATCAACTTTGCAGAAGTAGATTGGTAGGCTTGCTGAGCTTCTAAAAATCTGAAGAAGCACCCTCTGTCTCATGTGAATGCAGCTGAAGTACACCATCAACACCTGATGTACATAACGCGGTACGAACGCGGATAGCTCGATGTTGATGCTGAATGAAGATCCTTCATTGCTGTCTGGAAGTAGAGAACGGATGTGCTGAACAATGTGAAGCTCCATGAAGATAATAGCATGGAAGATATATAGCCTGAATACATATATCATCTCCTCTCATACTCTCTCATACTTATTCTCTCACTCTCTCTCTCTCTCTTCTCATCTCTTCCTCTCCTCTCTATCCCCCCCGCACACCAAATAAGACGAGAGTGAGTGTTTGGTGTGGAGAAATGGACATATGACCCCCCCCCTTTGCCAAAGAGGTGGCACCCTGATGGTAAAAGTACTGATGTAAGACCGAGAGGTCGCAGGTTCAAAACCCCCTGGCCACAGGATGAATGAATGGCCATTTTCAAAACAAAAACAAAAAAAACCGCACTGTGGAAAGGGATACACACATGATATGGGTGGGTGGGAAAGGAATTGGTGGATTTGAGAGGATTTTGTGATATGGAGATGTGTATTATGTGGAGAATGAAACCGATAACCGGAGAGAATATGCTAAATGGGTCAATGTAAGATCTGGATAGAAAAGAAAAATTCGATTAGGCTTAAAACTGGATCCGATTAGCCAAGGGCAGATCCAATTAAGGATCTGAATATCAACAGGCATCTGGTATATGGGGGCAGTAATAGGGCTATTTAGTAGCGGTGGAGAGTGATGGGTGACTGTGCTTCAGCCAAGTATAGGCGAAAACGTTGGGGCAGCAACGACAAGATAGAGAGTAGCAGTGGAGCAGCGACCAAGGGCATGGATGACGACGGCGGCTGAATGGTGTGATCGGCGGCTGGGGATATGGTTGTTGGATGATATGGCAGCCACGCAGGATAGATGACGATGATTGTGTCGCTCGGCTGATGTAGCACTTGGCCGCAACGAAAGAGATGATACTGGTCTCCTGCACGGCTCCGGAGATATTGCATGCCATGAGGCTGCATGCGAAGTCAAGTGCGGAGCCTCTCCTTATGAGACGACGAAGGCTGGAGCTGAGGACATCAGGGTGATGCAGCCGTAGATGGCTGTTGAATAATGTGAGTGTGATGGCGTCGATGGATGTGGATGGTGGCTGCTTTTAGGCGGTGTGGCGACGGCGATGGTTGCTCCTACTTTTGTGGTCGGCCGCAACACTCTTACTGATCGTCGTCGGCTTGTTGGATGGATTCAGCGGCGGATGGAGATCTTTGTTGGGCGGTGCTTGCTGTTGGCCGCAGTAGTTGCTTCTATTGCTGGCCAACTGATGTCCTGGCAGGCTGTTGTTGCGGCTACGGTTAATCACCAGTAACGACTTGATAATGGTTGTTGATTGCACCGGGACGGAGATAGTCGGCGTACGGAAAGAAAAATTAAATCTTTAAGAAAGAGAAGGAGAAGCCATGGAGGTCGGGATGGTGCCTAGCAGGCAGGCGGGGGTTCTTCCCCTCGGTTGCTCTTTGGAAAAGACGAGCGGCGGCGGCTAGGGCTACGTACGCGTAGGAAAGGAGAGGGAGGAGGGGCGGCAGCTAGGTTTCCCTCAGGAGCGAACGTACTTTGTTCACGCAAGAATTATTGTTCACTCCGACGTACTGTTCACTCTCCGGAGTTACTGTTCACGCCGCGTATTGTTCACCACCGGAGTTATTGTTCATAGCCGGAGTACTATTCACCGCCGGAGTTACTGTTCACCGTCGGAGTTACTGTTCACGGTTCTGATACCATGTTAAGAATAAGATTGTATTGAATGCAATGGGGTGAATACAAGACTGGACGCCCTCTTCTTTATATAGGAGAGGGGAGACGCCCTAAGACTTAGGACGCAAGTAATCTAAACGGGTTGAAATACAAAAGCCCAATAACTAATTAACCTATTAATTAAATAGGCTAATATAGACTCTCTAACAATAGGAATACCTCGACTGGCGGAGTGCCCATGGCGGGTAACCGCTTGATTGTGACATAACCTCCAATGGCTTTTAAACAACAGCCTTACAGGTGTTGGTACATGCGTCCTAAGCCGCCAGATAGGTGCATAAGGGACATAAGGGCAGTGAAAGGGTTGCAAGACCAACCCCTGACTAATCCTAGGACGGGGACTGCAATACCACTAGTGCTACGCGAAAGGAGTGTCCTGGGGACAAAACGTGTATGTGGGGTAGGTAACTTGGAATGCCTGCCGAAAAAAAAAGAGAGAAAGCGGTAGTAAGACCGCAAGATCCAGTGTAGGAATAAACCCTCTCAATATCACTACAGGTTTCTTTATATATCAGAAGGTCAGGGCATCTTAAAAAAGAAAAGAATTATTTATACAATTGTTTACATTTCTTTTCTTAAGATAGGCGGGTATGTCCAATTGTTGTTATTCAATTTTGTACTTATTAATATATATGCTTTATGGTTTATCTTTATTTTATGCTTTAGACTTGTCTTTGTCTTTAGCTTTTTTCTTATCCCATAGCTACTAGTTTCGTTTTCCACTTACTCTCTTATCCTATAAAAGAGAATGCCTTGTATTTGTTTAAGACACATCAAATAAACATGTTTTGGATTCTATATGGCATCATACGGTTATGATCCACCTTAACATCTCGCCTCCCCAACCCTAACACTTCCATCTCCATCTAGCCCTAGCCACCCCCTCCCTCACCCGCCGTCCCTGTCCCCTGCCCTTTCCCAGTGTTGCCACCCCCCACTAGACCTGTAAACGGATCGAATACAGAGTGAATACTGCTATATCTGATATCTGAATCCAGAAAAAATAAATCGATCCAATGTCTGACGATATCATATGATAACATCTAAATATGATCCGAACAAAATATCTAAATTCAGATAAATATTTGATTCGAACCAAAAACAATACGTTTAATGTTAACAAATATAATATAATAGAATAATATTATATTACATTAAATATATATGATAAAATATCTATATTTGCATATTTCTATCTGGAAATAATATATATTTCATAATATATGTATATATTTGTTGTATTTGGATTTTTATCAAAGCAGATACAGCAATATCCGGTCCCAAATTTTCAAATTCAAAATTTGATATCCGAAATCCAATTAGAATTCTGCATGTCAATTTTTTTTCAAAATTCGGACTCCAATCCAGATCTGATAAGAGGATTCTGGATATCTATTTACAAGCCTACCCCCACTCTATGCCCTTCCCACCGCCACCACCCTCCCCTACTTCTTGCCCTTCTCTCGTCGCCGCCACCCCCTCCTCCCTCCACCTACCGCCGCCACCCCCCCTTCTTCCACCACTTCCCGCCACCGCCACCCTCCCCCTTCCTACAATAGTTTCCCGCCGCCCCAACCCTCCCACCTGATCCTTCTACCAACAAACCCCCTCCCTAGCCTTCCACCCATGACCCCTCCATCCCATCCTAAACCTCCTTGTTGCTTTTGCAGCCTTCTCTTCTTCCTCCCTCGCTCTTGCATCCTCTCCGCCTTATTAGTATATATGCTTTATTCTGTTATGTTATGATGTTTCTTTTGTTATGAGCTTTAGACTTGTCTTGTCTTTAGCCTTTTTCTTTATCCCATATTACCTAGTTCTGTGTACTGGCTTACTCTCTTATCTTATAAAAGAGAGTCCATTGTATTTTGTTGAACATATCAAATAGAAGTTTTACATTCTATATGGTACCAGAGCACTACGATCCCCCTTAATTCCCTTCCAACCCTAATGCTTCCTTCAACCTAGCCGCCACCCATCTTCCCCCGACCCTAGCCGCCACCCCCCTTCTTTCTTCTTTCCTGCCGCCACCCCTCCTCTCTTCCTTCTTCCCTACCACCCCTCCTCTTACCCCCCTTCCTGTCGCCTCAGCCCACCTCTCTCTCTTGCCATCACAGCACCTCCCCACCTCTTCCCGCCACCGCACCACCCCCACCCACACCACCACCCACTATTGTCGTCGCCACCATCCCTCCCTCTCCCTCACAGTTATTGTTGCCACCTCCACCCTCCATCATCCTGCCACCTCTGCTTCCCTCTGGCCTACCCCCAGCCACCATCAGCTCACCTATCTAGCTTCCCCACCCTCCCTCTTCCTCTTTGTCTCCGGACACTTTTTAACGACTGTGTGTTGATGCTCTAAAAGGTCCACGTTTGTTGACTGTCTGCGTCTCATGGTGGAGTAACTCTCTCCCCATGTTGGCATAGGTCTTTTTCTCCTCTTCTGTCTCTGTGGGTTTCTCAGATCTGATGAACCAGATATGTTGTTATTGCATACTGCCCTATAGCGGGTTTCTTCTCTGTTGATCCCAATCCACTGTTGCCCGTGAGTTGGGTTCCTTCCTCTGCTCCTTGCTGACTGATTGTTGTTGCCCTTGAGTTGGGTTTCTTCCTTGATGCCTCAAAGGTGGGTTTCTTTTTGATGCGGTATCATCCCCGGACATATCTTTCTGATGGCTTCTGCTGACTCACTTTGGACGCTATGTATCACTACTGTGAAGTTGGATGGCTCCAACTTTCACACTTGGTCTACGGCCTTCGAGCTCTATGTCAAAGCTCAAGGTTGTTACTCGCATCTTATCTCTGATGGTCAGGTTGTACCTGCTGAAAATGTCGATGATAAAACCAAACAAGCTTATGATATGTGATCAAGGAGGATTCCGACGTCATGACCTGGATGGTCAATAGCAAGGAAGAAAATATCAGATTTCGATGCCGTTTCGGTGGCCACAGAAATAGAAATTTCGACAAATTTCGATAAAAATTTCGATAAATGCGTTCATGGCGTTTCGATGGCAAAATAAACGAATTAATTTATAAAATTTTACCAGAATGATCTACTAGTGTAGATCTACTCAAATATGTAATAATATTTCATATTGGATATGTGGGGGTGGGGTCTCGTCATTTTTTAGTTGAATGACCTTGAATTGTTTCGATGGGCATTTCGATGGGGATTTTTTATGTCAATTTTCAATGGCAAAATCAATGAACTAAGTCATTATAGTTTGCAAACACAATATATAGACTTAAAGACACAAAACTGTGCAAAAAAATATGCTCTAGCTAGTACATAGTATATAAAAACTTAATAAAAAAAATCGATGATCTGCCTGTTTCGAGAGTTTCATCAGTCAATTTCGATGTCCGATTGCGACAGAAACAGAAATTTCGCCAAAAATTTCGACAATTTCGTCGAAATTTTGAACATTGGTCAATAGTTCTAAGCCTAAAATCAGTCAGTCACTTCCTCGCCTCCAGACTGCCAAAGCCATGTGGGACCAGCTCTCACATGTTTACTCTCATCAACAAAACCCTAAGAAAGTGTTTGAAATTTTCAAACAACTGGCTAAGGAGTATTCTACTACTGATTTTTTGGAGGATTACTATAATCAATGTTGTGCTCTCTAGGACGAGTTTGAGGTTTATCACCCCTTTTCTGTTGATATCACTGAAATACAGCGTCAGTGCAATGAACTTCAATTGGTGCAATTTCTTGTAGGCCTACCCCACTCATTCTCTGGAGTTGTAGATCAAATATTGTCCAACGACTCGTTGCCTACTCTGTGTGACATCCTCAAATGGGCTCAACGACTCCCGTCTGTCTCCCCTTTGTCGTCTGATCACTCTGATGATGCTCTAGTTGTCCGCTCAGGAGACTCATACTATGGCCGAGGTCGTGGTCGTAGTGGCTCTACTGCTGGACCTCATCATGGTTCTTCTTCGTCTGGTCCCGATCCATCTTCTTCTAAACAACGCTACTGTTACTTCTATAAACGCACCAACCATAATGAAGACCGATATTGGATCAAGCATGGTAAGCCTACAAGGGTGAATTAGGTCACTATTGATCAACCGGATTTTGCACCATCCTCTTCATCTCAGCCATCTGCGTAGTGGATTCACTATGAGTTCGAAAAGCTACTTCAGGCTCGTCTCGCTCCCTCCACTGCTAGTGTCTCTACTGATGGAGGTTACGCTCTTCTTGCCTCCTCTGCACCTTCTGGTAAAATTAAATCGGTGAGTTGACTCTGGCACCAGCTCTCATATCTCTGGCAACTCTGCTCTATTTTCTGAACTTCACAAAACTTCTTTTGTTCCACCTGTTACACTTGTTAATGAATCACAAACACATGTTTCTAACATCGGGAATATCTGCACTCCTGGAAAACTATTACTGCACTCAGCCCTTTATGTTTCAAAATTCCTTTGAACTTGTTATCTATTAGTAGAACTGTGAAGAGTCTATGGTGCTCTATTACTTTTGACCCGGACGGTGTTGCTTTCAGGATCTGCTCACGAGAATGAGGATTGGTTCGGCCATGAGGGACCAAACAGGTTATACTACTTAAATACACCGAAGACAACTGTTGTGCTGACTGCATCTGTGACTGGGGCATCCACCTCTTACCAAATCGAAGCATTTAATTCCTGCTATTTTCATATTCAATTTTTCATTGTGAGACTTGCCAATTGGGTAAACAAACTCGTGTTACTTTTCCCGAAAAAACCTATATTGGGTCAAAACAACCTTTTGATATTGTGCATGCTGATGTTTAGGGTCCCTGTACAGTTCCAAGTAGTTCTGCATTTCGGTACTTTATGAGCTTTATTGATGACTTTTCTAGGAACTACATGGTTGTTTTTATTAAAAGATCAATCTCACATGCTAGACACTATCACATCCTTTTTTGTTGAGATCCGTACCTAGTTTGACAAACCTATCAATTTTTTTCGCATTGATGATGCTCTAGAATTTGTGCAATTGTCTATCAGCAAGTTTTGTCGCAAGTTGGGCACTATTCATCAAACTTCGTGTTCATACACAACGCAACAAAACGGGGTTGTGAGGCGCAAGAATCGGCACCTCCTAGAAGTTGCCTACGCCCTTCTTTTTCATTATAATGTACCCCAAACTTTTTGGCCTGAAGTTATCTCGACTGCCTGTTACTTGACTAATCGCATGCCCTCTTTTGTCCTTAACAATCAGGTACCTTATCAAATACTATACCATGATTCCCCATTTTTACTATGCCTCCTCGGATTTTTGGAAGCACTTGCTTTGTCAAACACCTACATCTTGGTTTAATTAAACTTGACCCACGGTCTATCAAATGTGTTTTCTTGGGTTACTCTCGGACTCGTAAAGGAAACAAGTGCTATGATCTCTCTGCAAACAAATGGTTTGTTAGTGTTGATGTGGTCTTCTTTGAGCATACTCGTTCTACTCTACAGCAGGTTTTACTCTGACATCTGTTTTGTAGATTGATACACCTTTACCTGTGTCGGTTGACACTGACATGCCTCCTACAGATGTTGCACTGTCCCCGCCTCTGAAAGTGTATCAACAACGACTGAGAGCTGCAACTCCCTCCATGGCCCCTCCATCACCAATTCCTCAATCCTCATCGGCAGATTCACCTCCACCTTAGGTGTTTTCTAATTTAGATGTTCCTATTAGTCTACGAAAAGGGACCAGGTCTTGCACTCAACATCCTATTGGCAATTTTTGTTCAACTGCTAACCTGGGCACGAATTTTGCCAATTTTACCTTTGTTTTATATTTTGTATTTATTCCTAAGAATGTTGCTCAGGCCCTACAGCGTCCTGCATGGCGCCTGGCTATGGAGACTGACTCCAGGCTCTTATGGATCGACATACGTGGAACTTGGTTGATGCTCCTGCCGATAGTTCGCCTGTCGGTTGTCTTTGGATCTTTACAGTAAAGTATCAACCAGATGGCACAATTGAACGATTGAAAGCTCGCCTTGTTGCCAAAGGCTATACTCAAACGTATGGAGTGAATTGTTTTGAGACTTTCTCTCATGTTGCCCGTCTGAATTCAGTTCGTGTTCTTATTTCTGTGGTTGTAAATTGTGATTGGCCTTTGTTTCAGTTCAACGTTAGAAACTCCTTTTTATATGGTGATCTGCATGAGGAGATATATATGGAGCAACCACCTGGATTTGTTGGGCAGGGGGAATGCTCCTGTTAATATATCTTTACTTTGTGTTTATTTCATATTCCATATTACTGTTGTACCTACATGTAATTTTCCCTTTACTATAAATAAGAGAGGAGAACCCTATTGGGTTTCTCACGTTGCCAGTGTGCAACAACGCTCCATTACGTCTCTTCCGCTTACATGGTATCAAGAGCAGGTTAGCGCCGCCCCTCCCTCCCGCCCGTTGTTCTTCGGCGCCGGCTCTCTCTCTCTCTCTCTTCTCCAAGGCGCCGCCGTTCCCTCCCCTAGCAGGTCGCCGCCACCACCACAGCAGCGGCTGCTCCCCTTGCCGCCGGCGCGCGGCAGGAGCGCAGGAGCCTCCCGCGGCGCTGCAGCTGGTCGCCTAGGGAGGGTCTCCACCGTCCGTCTATCGCCGCTGGACTTCGGTAGTCCATCCCATGCTACCGTAGGTCCAGCCGCAAAGATCTAAAGGCTCCGTCTATGTTTCCGGGAATTTTTTCAGCACCTCTCGGTCAATTTTCGGACGCCGACCCTGCTGCTTGGGGATCTCCGGTTGATCAAACGGCCTTCTAAAGCCCTACCCGGAGGTCTTGTCTCTTCCAAAGTGCTTTCCTAATCACATCTCCTTCATGTGTGATTAGGAACCTCTCGTTTGAAGGTTGTCGATGCGTCAGTAACGCATCCTCTTTCCAGTTTCTGTTGTGACGTGTATCTCTCCGTCACGGGACGTGTATCTATCCGTCCACTCAGCCTTCTTTGTGACGTGTATCACCCCGTCACACATATCCCAGTTGCATTATGAAGAATAAGACCTATTATGAGGTCTCGCCTATTCCTATCAAGCTCAATGGGAAGAATTTTTTGCTATGGATGAATGCGGTTCATACTGTCTTGGAATCACGAGATCGGGCAAAGTTCGTTGATTCTGCACCCCTCACTAGCACTGACAAAGACTATGCCGAGTGGAAACGTCTTGACAGCCTAGTGAAGACTTGGCTATGGGGTAGCATGGAACCTTCTATTGCTTCTAGGTTCATGTTCTACTCCACCGCTAAGGAGATTTGGGATGCCGTCAAGCAGCACTATGCTTAAGAGAAGAATGCTCTTTGCCAGTTTATGATCTATGATCGTCTGTTTGCAGAGAAACAAGGTGATAGACCACTTGAAGAGTATTTCGGTGTAATTCAAGCTATCTCCCAGGAGTTGAGCTACTATCATCCAGTGCAGGTTGCTGAGTAGATTAAGGATAGAGATGATCTTGTCACTGCTAAATTTCTATCTGGCCTTAGCTCCTCATTTGGTTCAGCAAGAAGTGTGATACTTGCGTCAGATAAATTACCGAGCCTTGCAGAAGCTTTCTCTAGGATTCAGCAGTCCACCTTTGAGTCAGTTGATCCTACTCCTGTTGTTCCTTCTGGAGATTCTCATGCCTCCATTGCTGCAGCAGTTCGCGAAGGACGACCTGCACCTACACCATCTGACAGACCTGGCTTGGGCAGAGGACGTGGGACTCGTCCTCGATGCACTTTCTGTGACAAACCTGGACACACTGTCGAGAAATGCTGGAAGAAACATGGGAGACCTGCAGCCCCACCTGTTGGAGCTGCCAATTGTGCTACTTCAGACTCTACTACTGCGAGCTCGAGTTCCTCTGGCATCACACTTACTCAGGAGGAATATGACAGATTTATTCAGGCAACTCAACATTGGAATATGGGCGCCTCATCTGCTTCTACAGCAAACCTTGCATCTACAGCGGGTAATCAGGCTACATCTTTTATGGCTTCTGGATCCGCAACTCCCTGGGTGGTTGACTCTGGTGCCTCCCAGCACATGACTGGTATGAGGCGATTGCTCCGCACACTTGACTCGTATATTCCTCACCCATCTGTTACTTTGGCAGATGGTTCTGTGAGGAAGGTGGTAGCTAGTGGTTCTGTGTCCCTTACACCAGATATTGATTTGAAATCTGTTCATTTTGTACCTGAATTTCCATTCAATTTGCTTTCTGTTGCCAAGTTGATTGACACTGTAAAATGCACAGTAACATTCGGGCCCTCTTGTTTTGTTTTACAGGATCTCAAGAGTTTGAAGATGATTGGTGGGGGGCCTAGGAAAGGTGATCTCTACCTCTTTCCTGGTGATTATCTACCTCGCCATCCACCTCCTGCTCCAGTTTCCTCCGCCATGCTGAGTGGTTCCCCCTTGCTGTGGCATTGCAGATATGGACATCCATCCTTAGAAAGCTTGAAGAAGTTGGAACCAGATCTAGCTCATGTGTCCTCTCTAGAGTGTCAGTCATGTCAGTTGGGCAAACATCATCGGTTATCATATCCTGTTCGTGTCAATAATCGGGCTTCTAGTCCGTTTGAGTTAGTCCATAGTGATGTATGGGGTCCTGTTAAAAACCAGAGTTATAATGGTTTTAGCTATTTCATTTCCTTTGTGGACGATTACTCTCGCATGACATGGATTTATCTTTTAAAAAGTCGTGAATCTGTGCTTTCCATTATCAAACATTTTCATAAACAAATTCAGGTTCAATTTAACTGCAATATCAAAATCTTTCAATCTGATAATGCCCTTGAGTATGTTCAGAAAGCGATGAATGAGTTTTGCAGTTCGGTTGGTATGATTCATTACACCTCTTGTCCTCACACTCCTATGCAGAATGGCGTTGTTGAGAGAAAGAATCGCCATCTTTTGGATATCACTAGGTCTATCATGTTTGAATCAAATGTGCCTAAACGTTTTTAGTCTGAAGCTCTTCTCACTGCCTGTTTTTTGATTAATCGGCAGCCCTCTTCTGTTTTGCATGGACGCACTCCCTTCTCTGTCTTACGCCCTATGGATAAACCGTTTCATGTTCCGCTTCGAGTTTTTGGTTGTACATCCTTCGTTCATAACTTTGATCCCAAACAAGACAAACTCTCTCCTAGGTCTTTGAAAACCTTGTTTCTTGGTTACTCTGGTACGAGTAAAGGTTACAAGTGTTATTGCCCGGGTTTGCGTCGTATGTTTGTTTCTAAGGATGTCACCTTTCATGAAACCAGTCCATATTTTGCAAATTCTATGAGCAAGGGGGAGCAATTGAGTGAGGGAGTGCCACCCGCAATTCCAAGTGAGGGAGTGCCACCTATCATTGTTGAGGACATACCGCATGATCCACCTACCATTCAACCCTATAACCAGGTTTATCACAGGCGAGGTAGACAGGATCCAGATGAGGTAGCGGCACAAGTCCATGAGCCTCCTTCGCCATCTTCTACTCAAGAGATTCCTGCAGAGGCTTCTGACCTTGATCTTCCTATTACTGTCCGGAAAGGTATACGTTCATGTACTATTAGACATCCCATATCGAATGTATGTTGTTTGTCGCACTTATCTACACAGGCTCGTGCATTTGCTGTTGGGATGGACTCCATTACGATACCAAGAAATCACTTAGATGCTCTGAAGGACAGTGGGTGGCAGCAGGCAATGCAGGTGGAAATCTCTGCTCTGATTGACAATGGCACATGGGATCTTGTTACATTACCTGCGGGAAAGAAAGTTGTGGGTTGTAGATGGGTTTTTACAGTCAAACACAACCCTGATGGATCTATTGAGCGGTTGAAGGCCAGATTGGTAGCAAAAGGCTACACACAGACATATGGAGTGGACTTCTTTGAGACTTTTTCTCCAGTTGCTCGTCTCAATTCTGTGCGGATCCTTATATCTCTAGCTACTACCTTTGACTGGCCTCTTTTCCAGCTGGATGTCAAGAACGCATTTCTTCATGGAGATCTTCAAGAAGAGGTGTACATGGAGCAACCACCAGGTTTTGTTGCTCAGGGGGAGTGTCAGAAAGTCTGCAAATTGAAGAAGGCTATCTATGGGCTAAAGCAATCTCCTCGAGCTTGGTTTGACAAGTTCAGTGTTGTTGTTTTACAGATGGGCTTCTCTCGTTCCATGACTGATCACTCTCTATTTTATTCAAATTCTTCTGGTGGGTCCATCATTATTGCTGTCTATGTTGATGATATTGTGATTACTGGCAGCGATTCTACAGGCATATCACGTGTGAAGGAAGGACTACAACAACACTTTCACACGAAGGACCTGGGGAAACTGAGATACTTTCTAGGGATTGAGGTTCTTAGATCCCATGCAGGTATAAATCTCTCCCAGAGGAAGTATGTGCTTGACTTGCTACAGGAAACGGGTATGACTGATTCTAAGCCCGTATCCACTCCTATGGATTATCACATCAAGGAGGTGGACGATGATACTGCATATTCAGATCCAGGCCATTACAGGAGAATAGTTGGGAAGTTAATTTACCTAACTGTCACAAGACCTGATATTTCTTTTGCTGTTGGAGTAGTAAGTCAACATATGTGCACACCACGACAGTCACATTGGACAGCTGTATGCAGGATTCTGAGATATCTGAAAAGTGCTCCTGGAAAGGGGATCACTTATTATAAACCAAAGAGTCCTCTATCTTCTTTGACTCTCACAGGTTATGCAGATGCAGATTGGGCTGGTAATCAAGTTGATAGAAGATCCACATCTGGCTACTGCACCTTTCTTGGTGATCATCTGATTACTTGGAAAAGCAAGAAACAACAAGTGGTAGCACGGTCTAGTACTGAGGCTGAGTACCGTGCTATGGCACATGCATGCTGTGAACTACAATGGATCAAATCTGTCTTATCTGAGCTGAAGATTTTGATTCAAACTCCCATGATTCTCAAGTGTGACAATCAATCTGCTATACATATTGCCAGGAATCCTGTCTTCCATGAGCGCACAAAGCATATAGAAGTTGACTGTCATTTCATCAGAGATCAGATAAAGAATGGCAATGTTGTGACGCCATATGTCAAGTCCGAAGACCAACTAGCTGATATCTTGACAAAGCCATTAGGTCCAGCAGTGTTCCAGAATTTATGCGGCAAGCTGGGCATCCACAATGTGTACACTCCAGCTTGAGGGGGAGTGTTAATATATCTTTACTTTGTGTTTATTTCATATTCCATATTACTGCTGTACCTACATGTAATTTTCCCTTTACTATAAATAAGAGAGGAGAACCCTATTGGGTTTCTCACGTTGCCAGTGTGCAACAACGCTCCATTACGTCTCTTCCGCTTACAGCTCCAAAGTGTGCAGGTTGCATAAAGCAATCTATGGACTGAAACAGAGTCCCCGTGCCTGGTTTGACAAACTGAGTAGTATCCTTCAGAATTTCAATTTTCACTGCCCTCATTATGATCACTCAGTGTTCATTAAGAAGACTTCATCTGGCCTTGTGATTCAGACTATTTATCTAGGAGTGATCAAGCAGGCATCCAGGCTACTAAAGAGTATCTGGGAAAACACTTTGTCACTAAAGATCTGGGAAAATTAAGATATTTTCTGGGTATCGATGTTTCTCGCTCTTCCTTAGGTATTTGCTTATCTCAGAGGAAATATGTCCTGGATCTTTTGTCAGAAACAGGAATGCTTAGCGTGAATCCCACTACTACTCCCTTGGATCCTAATACCAACTGGGATGATGATACTTCTCCATACCCAGACAACCAACAATATCGGTGATTAGTTGGTAAACTTATATATCTGACTGTTATAAGGGCTGATATAACTTCTATAGTTGGCTTAGTCAGTAGCTAGCTGGATAAACCAAGACAGCGCCACTAGGATGTTGTCATATTTTGAAATATCTGAAAAATTCCCCAGGAAAAGGCTTATTCTACAAAAATCATGGGCATTGCAAAATCACAGGGTATTTTGATTCAGATTATACAGGCAGCAGGATAGACCGCAAATCTACTTCTAGTTATTGTACCTTTGTGGGAGGTAATCTTGTTACCTGGCACAGCAAGAAACAAGTTGTAGTCGCCCGCTCTAGTGTTGATGTTGAGCATAGAGCTATGACTCATACTACTTGTGAAATGTTATGGGTTCGTGGTCTTCTGAAGGAGTTTGATATTTCTGACCCCAAACCTATTCCTGTGTATTGGGACAATAAGGTTGCTCTATTCATTGCCACCAATCCAACATTTCATGAGCACACTAAACATATTGAGGTGGACTACCATTTCGTCTGAGAGGTTGTTTTGTCTGGCAATATCTCTAGTCCATATACTCACACTTTTGATCAAGTTGCAGATATCATCACAAAACTTCTTCCTAAGACTAGATTCACTACCATGGTGAACAAGTTGGGCATGATTGATATCTATGCTCCAGCTTGAGGGAGGGATATTAGTATATATGTTTTATTGCGTTATGTTATGATGTTTCTTTTGTTATGGGCTTTAGACTTGTCTTGTCTTTAGCCTTTTTCTTTATCCCGTATTGCCTAGTTTTGTTTACTGGCTTACTCTCTTATCCTATAAAAGAGGTTCCACTGTATTTTGTTGAACATATCAAACAGAAGTTTTTCATTCTATACACCTCTTTCTTCCCCAGGCACTTTCCGAAATAGCCCGATAAAGACATAAAAGTGCCATCTTTTCTATGCCTACGCCACATGGTGGAGTAAATCTCACATTGTAGCGGAGGTCTTCTTTGATTCTCTTTGTTGCCTATCATGCATCATTCTGATAGTGTTTCTCTACCTGTACCATGTCTTCATGTCGATAGTGCCTATTGTTATATTTTCCATGTCGTGTTCCATATTGATTAAAATTGTTGTTCTCTACTATTGTGCTTTCTTCTAGTAGCTTCGAAAAGTGGCATTGGTGTGCATCATTCTGGTAATTGACATGCATCTATGATGGCAAAGAACAAGACTTTCTTGTTGTTTACATAATGATCCTTGTATAATTTATGTGATCGATCTTCATAGAAACTACTAGTTGTTAGAATGAACGCCATATACACTTTTCTTGAGTCGTTGAACAAGCTTAAGTTCATTACTAAAGCAGCCAACTAGACTCTGTTTTTGTAGATAACATGGATTAGACCTTATTTCAACCGATGCCCGATTGTTTGTGTATCAGCCTGCTTGTTTTATTGACTATGTAATACTATACTACTATAATAGTTCATAATATAAATCAGTGTTTTAAAAAGCGTGAAGCAGGAGGCGTGCGAACAGCACCTTGTAGCCAATTAATCGCCAGGCGGGAGATTAAGCGGGCTTTTTTTGAAAAAGCAGGTTCCTAAATTCTTACATATTTTTATACAAAATTACATATGTATTTGTATAGAAAAAATATATTTATATGGAACTTTTATACATATCTAATCAGCAAACCAGTAATTAAAACTAAGTATTAATCAATAATTTACTACTGCTCTCAAAAATAAATCAATAATTTACTACTAATCAATATTTCTAATCACCAAAATCAGCAAACAACAATAATTGTAAATAACCAACTATGAATTTATTATTAAACACTAAACGACTAATCCGTAATACTAATAGGTAAAATAAGCAAGCATATCAGTACATCAGTATTTAATTAAGCATTTATCAATATTACCGCCAAACGATATTTCTAATCATCAGCAAGCAAATCAGTAATTGTAAATAACCAACTATGAATTTATTATTAAGAACTTTACTACTAATCTGTAATATTAATCAAATGATCACTATTGTGCCAAAAAAGTAATACTAATCAGTAATACCAATCAGTAATCAGTGAAAGCAGCAAGGAAATCAACAAAACTAATCATTAATTGAGTAATATCCATTCAAGTATAAAATCAGCAAAGAAATTTCAGTATCATGGCTCTAGGAGCCGACTTTTACTTAAGCGGGTCAAAGTGGCCACCTAAAACAGTTGTTGAAGCGGCCACTTAGGCGGGCTGAGCGGCCCAAAAGCGGGCGCTTAATGGCCCAAGCGCCAGGTGGACGCCTAAGGCTGGATTAGAACGGCCAGGATCTGTCAACGCTTAAGCGGCCGCCTAGGCTGTTTTTTAATACACTGATATAAATTATCGTACTTTTATAACTAAGCATGACCTGTATATATTTTAAAAGTACTTTTATAACTAAGCATGACCTGTATATATTTTAAAAGCACAAATAGACGTGGATCAAATAATCCACCAGTAATATCCTAAAATTCTAGGATTTTACAACCTAGTTGTATCAGGATGTAGTTGTTTATTAATTAACAATGACTAAAAGCCCATACAGTGTTCAACTGATGTATCTACATGGACGACGATTGACAATGTGAGTTTGGTTCACCATGTCATGAATTATGCGGTTGAATGTGTATAGATATATTTGGTAATCAACTTTAGCCCTTTTATATTTAACCATGTCACCAACCACGTCTTGATGGTTGAAATGGATATGAAAAAGTAATATAAGCTTTCAAACTGATTTTTAAGTAAATTGATGGTTAACTTTGATGTATATGAGTGCTAAATAAGCCTATTAAGGAATGAAGATGACCAAATGTAGGATTTTTGTTTATCTTGATACTAAACATGGCTAAAAGCTAGATTACATGCTAAGGAACAATGCTTACAATTTAATGGCATCTGATGGGTGCTTTGACAGATATAGAGGCTTAAATATTGATTCAATTATATATGGACGAACAATATGGGTTTTCGATCACGATATGACTTAGGTGAGAGGTTTATAACTCTACCACGCAGCCTCTTATTTGGGCGGGTTCTTTCTAGCCCCAGGATCTAGATCGGGTGGGGAAGCCACCTCCATTTTCCCCAAAGCTACCAGCAGCTCAGTCCACAGAACTACCGTGTCGATGACATCCCACCTTGTGAGACTAAATGCTTTCCTAACTGAAGAGAGATTTGTGGATCACAGAGGGATACACAACAATCCATGACACAAATCCTATAGTGAGATATTTTGTGGGTTCGACCCCCTTTCTTTCTAGCGTTCTCCGCCGGGTTTTGTAGTGACCAAGTGGAGAAAACATAGAAGCTTCAAGAGGAAGAAAAGAAGAGTTAAGAACAAAAGAATCACCGCAGAGCGAGTGGGAGGTGGTGCAATAGCTGACGAGGACTCCTTCATGGTAGTCTAACCTCCCCTTCGTGCAAGACAAATGAAGGGTTCGAAAGCTACCTTGCCAGCATTCATGATGTGCCCCCAGATCGCCCGCACCCTCAGGAAAGACTATAGACCTCCTCTTTCGTCTGACATGAGAAAGGGAGAGGAGAATCTAAATCGCTAAATCGCATCGACGCTCCTTCCGGACCCTGACTGGCTCTCTAGCACTTCCATAGCCTTAGGATTATCCAGGGGCGCGCGTAAGGACTCGTTGAACCTTGAGGAGTCATTTTTTAAATCAGGTATGGATGATGATGCTCAGAATTCCTCACCGTCCTTTTCCCTTGCAGCGGCGCTGCAGCAGCGAACTCATGCAAGGCAGGGACACAGACAAAATGAGAGTCAGTCCAAGACTCTCTAACCAGCCATTTCGCAGCCCATAGGCGGGTCCGGTTCAGCCACCAACCGGTCAGTTCATATGAACCAGCCTGGCGGGCCACCTGCTTTTCCTTGCCATGTGGAAGCAATTTGCAGCTTGACATGGAGGATCTAATGGCTCCAGAAATTCCAAGTAAGTGTTTTGTTATATATCCAGATGACATCCCTATCTTGATAAATGCATATTGATCAGAAAAATGAGTATAAATGTGTGATGGAACCCTAAAATATTACCCTACATGTAGGAGCCCTAAAATCTGACTTTAGATGCACCATCATAATATTTTCGAGTTTAGATTATAATTCTTTATTCTGGGGTTCATATATTTGGAATAGTTTACATATGATGGATAATAAATATGATAAAATTCATGTTGAACCCTAATATCATGTGGATTATAAATATGGACTCTAATCTGAGTATTCTTGATCTATACTAGGACTTTTCTCATTTAAGTCTAATTACATTTGTAAACCTTACATTAATTCTAGAAAATTGATAAACATTTGAAAAATATGAAAATTGAACCAAACCTAATTTATGACATCTAGATCAGTATAAAAAAATATCAGAGACCAGCCTAAGGTTAGTTTGAACCTAGGTTTGGCTAAACCCTAATTTAGACCTAAGATATCAAGAATAATGATAGTCATACTATTATAAAGTAAAAGAAGGCTTTGCAATATGTTTGATAAGAGGAATCCCCCTTCTATATATAGAAGGGGGAAGTACATAGACTTTAGACTAAACTTTAATGGGTGAAGACAGACTTGGGCCCATATACAAATAGACTCAAATAACTTAATTAACTATATTAACTTGACTCTCTAATACTCCCTCTCAAGCTGAAGCTTGGGAGAATCCTATGCCAACTTGCAAATAGAGAGAGAAACTAAAAACAAAGAAACAAAACTAAGATAAGCCTAGCCCATACAAGAATATTTCTCCCCCCTCAAGATTACAATAAAGCATTGATCACTAAAATACTCCCCCACAAGTAGATAACGCAAAGCAGGTATGCAAGTAGGTCAAATATGAAGTATGTCGCAAGCGCAAGTCGCAAACAGGTAGCAGAATCTTCTTGATCAAAAAGTTGTGGCATCTAGAGTAGCAGTAAACAAAAGCAAGAAGGCGTTAAGAGTCTTCATCACAATCGCTAATGTTGCAGTCCAGAGAGTGTCAGTTCATAGTAGAAAAGCCCAAACTCCAAAGAGTGTTGATTCATAGTCCCAGAGTGTTGGTTCACAGTCCCAGTCTCCCAGAAAGTGTCGGGTCACCACAGTAGAAAGTCAACATGTGTCAGGCACAGAGGATGTCAATGTGCAAATAAAGCACGGACAAAAAGTAGAAAGTAGAGTCGACGTGGATAGATAGAAGACCATCAGCTTAAATAAGCAAGAAGTAGACATGAAGCTCCATATAGTAAGCTCTCCAAGAAGCATATAGCAGTGAAAGACTCTTAGATACAAATATCAAAAGCAGAAGTTTACAAGCTCTTCAAGAAGTGCACAAAGATCCACAAATATACATAAAGCAGCAAGAAGATTCTTGCAAATAGCAGCAAAAAAAAAATTCTTCTCTTCATATCATCTCTCCTCTATTTGTCCCCCTCCCACCAACCACGGAAAGAACCAAGAGTATCTCGAGCAGAAAGTCAGATACAATAGTAGAGGAAATAAGTATGCAGGCAAATATGTTGAGGATGTCAACTGATAACTCAAGTCGATGTGCAACAAGACCCAATTAGACAGATGCCAGTAGAAAACTAAATGGATCTTAATGTGACCCGGAAAGGGAGTTTGGCCAGCCATCGGGATCATTATATAAACCAAATCCAATTAAAGATTCGACTAGCAATATGACTAATGTGTATATGGCTATGGGGGGAATATATGGAGGGAATTAAGGGAATATAGATGTAAGGCTGAGGTTGTTGAGGTACTTAAAGGTCAAAATAGCAGCGGAAGAAGTAGTAAACCAATGGCAGCTAAGAACAAAAGAAGCAATAGTGACCCTCGTGAAGGACTTGACAACAGTTGTATCATAAATAGACATGCAGTAGATACAAGTAGAAGAACCAGATTACTCGACTATCGACCAGTATTGTTGATTCATCGTGTGACGAAAGTAAGAGTATGTATATAAACTCTCTGATTCCATCCATGCCCTTTCCCGAAATATATCCACTGAGTCAATAGTTGTTAGGTTTAGGCACAGAAAGGAACAGTAAAACAAAGGCAACAACTCTTGTACTACGGGTTTCCATCACCTTCATGCTCATTGTTCAAGTGTTCATACGCCAACTTTAACCGACCTCTATTCCCTAGGCGTCCACGGCTGCCTCTTCCTCGCTTAAGAGGTCATTTTTCCTGGAAAGACTCTGAAGGGAGGTTCTTCGTCATCCGCTCGATGAGCATCTGGGTCTTGTTGTTGGGTGGTCATAGCTTGACGGAGAAAGTGTGTTGTTGGAAGGGTTGCTCTGTGTTGCTGTCCATGGTTGTGGCATATATAAGCCTGGTCGTCGATTAAATCGATGAGGTGGAACAAGCAGCCAGTCTGAGGTGGCGTAGGGATTAGCCGCCACAAGGGTTTCCAGTGGGGGACGGGAGCGAGGAGCGCCCTGAGATAAGAGGTTATTCCGATGTTGAAGAAAAAGAAATCTAAGACGTAATGGCCTCACTTTGTTCTTTCCGCTGTGCATGAAATTTGGAGGGAAGTTGCTTGGAATGAGCATAAGAGAGGCAGGGGTGGCGTAAACTGGGGCGGAGAGCAGTAGGCGGAAATGAAGTTGGAGATGGTGGTAGGGATCAAGAGTTAACCATTGACGATCGAGAAGCTACTCGACGAGCGGCAAAGCCAGAACAGACGACCGCCGCCCGCAGGCGGAGACAACTTTTTCCACTCTCTAGGTTAGGGTTTTTAGGATATCTTCTCTGATACCATGTTATATATTTGACAAGAGGAAATCCCCTCCTTTATATAGTAGAAGAGGGAAGTGCATAGACTTTAGACTAATCCCTAATGAGCCAAGACACACTTGGGTCCGTATACATATAGACGCAAATAACTTAATTAACTAAATCAACCAAACTCTCTAATACATGTATTAATGATAATTAATTTGTTATTAATCAGGTGACGATGAAAGATCTAGATGATCATGAATATGTTGGGAATATCTAAACTAAGGTATGTGGGACTATCCTGGATTACTGTCTAGTCCATTTGGGCTAAAAGCATATATTATGTTTAATATAGTCTATTTCACCTCTTGGCATGTTCGATATGTGTTTTATAAATTGCTTGGCTTTAGTACTTGTTCGAGCTACATGATTCTCTATTGAATAAATCTTTTAAAATTCTATATATGCCTTGCAAAGAACATTGACATAAATGGTATGCCCATTATGACTATCTGAATGATGATTGTGAATGTAAGTTGCAAGGCTGCTTGCAATGCAGCTTGTGTGAGGGTTCAAGACCACTCACCCTTTTATTAATAGAACTGGAGAAATTACATAGAGGTCCAGCAATAAATAGAAATTACAAAAATCATAATATAAAGAGATATATTAACACTCCCCCTCAAACTGGAGCGTACACATCGTGTATGCCCAGCTTGTTGCAAAAAGCTCTAAAATATTGTTGGACTCAATGGCTTTGTGAGGACATCTGCAAGTTGATCTTCAGATTTGACATGCGGAGTCACCACTTTGCCATTCTTGATCTGATCTCTGATGAAGTGGCAATCAACCTCTATGTTTAGTGCGCTCATGGAAGATTGGATTTTTGGCAATGTAGATAGCAGCCTGATTGTCACATCTGAGCTCTATGGGAGACAAAACAGAAATCTTTAACTCAGAAAGTACAGATTGAACCCACTGCAACTCACAACAGGCATGAGTCATTGCTCGATACTCAGCTTCCGTGCTTGATCTAGCCACAACATTTTGCTTCGTACTTTTCCAAGTGATAAGGTGATTTCCCAGAAACGTGCAATACCCAGAAGTAGACCTCTTTTCATTCAGATTACCAGCTCAGTTTGCATCTGCATAACCAGTAAGAACAAGAGTAGACACATGAGTCTTGGGTCTATAGTAGGTGATCCCCTTACCGGGTGCACCCTTCAGATATCTCAGAATACGACAAACCGCCATCCAGTGTGACTGTTGTGGTGAGCTCATATGTTGACTCACCACACCTACAGCAAAAGAAATATCAGGGTGAGTAACTGTCAGATATATCAACTTCCCAACAATTTTCCTGTAGTAACCTGGATCTGGATAATCATTATCATCAGCCATCTCCTTAACATGATAGTCCATAGGAGTAGACACCAACTTGGATTCACTCATGCCAGCTTCCTGCTGTAAATCCAGCACATATTTCTTCTGAGACAAATTAGTACCTGCATGAGATCTAAGTACTTCAATGCCCAGAAAATATCTCAGGTTGCCCGGATCCTTTGTATGAAAGTGTCCCTGCAATCCTTCCTTCACACGTGATATGCCTGTAGAATCGCTGTCAGTGATAACTATATCATCAACATATACAGCAATAATGATGGATCCAACAGAAGAGCTAGAATAAAATAAGGAGTGATCAGTCACAGAACGGGAGAAGCCCATCTTTAGCACAACATCACTGAACTTGTCAAACCAAGCTCTAGGAGATTGTTTCAACCCGTAGATGGCTTTCTTCAATCTACACACCTTCTGATACTCCCCCTGAGCAACAAAATCGGGAGGTTGCTCCATGTATACCTCTTCTTGTAGATCACCATGGAGAAAGGCATTCTTGACATCAAGCTAAAATAGAGGCCAGTCAAGGTAGTAGCCAGAGAAATAAGAATCCGCACTGAATTCAGACGAGCCACTGGTGAAAAGGTCTCAAAGAAATCAACTCTATATGTCTGAGTATAACCCATTTGCCACCAGTCTAGCCTTCAACCTCTCAACTGAACCATCTGGATTATATTTTACTGTGAATACCCATCTGCAGCCCACAACATTTTTCCCTGGAGGTAAGTCAATAAGATCCCAAGTGTTGTTTTAAAGAAGAGCAAACATTTCCATATTCATCGCATGTTTCCAGCCAGTATCCTTCATAGCATCAAGATGAGTTCTTGGAATAACCACAGAATCAATCCCAAGAGCAAATGATCGGGCCTGCTTGGATAATTTCGACAAACAACACACATTTGCAATAGGATGTCGAATAGTACAGGAACGAATACCTTTGCGAATAGCAATGGGAACATCAAGGTCAGATGGTTCTTCATAAATCTCTTGAGTAGAGGAAGTTGGGGAAGGCTCAGAGACTGGAGTCGCTACCTCCTCTAGATCTTGCCTGCCTTGTCTGCTATAAACATGTTGATATTGTTGAATTAATGTATCACTTGCTGGTTGCTCGATCTAAATGACAGTATAGTCAGGAATGATAGGTGGCACTCTCTCACCGATGTCTGATGGTGGCACTCTCTCACTTTCACACAATTGCTCCCCCTTACTGGGAACACGAGAAAAATGGTGTGGATTCATGGAAAGTTACATCCCGAGACACAAACATACAACGGAGACTGGGACAATAGCACTTGTATCCTTTGCTAGTGTTAGAATACCCAAGAAAGAGAGTCCTAATAGACCTAGGGGATAACTTATCAACCTTAGGATCAAAATTGTGGACAAATGAAGTACACCCAAACACTCTGAGAGGAACAAGGAAAGGCAAATCTTTGGACGTAAGACAGAAAAAGGAGTACGTCCTTGAAGCATCGAAGAGGGTTGCCTGTTGATCAAGAAACAGGCAGTAAGTAAAGCATCAGACCAGAACCTCTTAGGGATATTGGATTGAAACATAATAGTACTAGTAATATCAAGTAGATGACGATTTTTGCGCTCAGCTACTCCATTTTGTTGAGGAGTGTGAGGACAAGACGTACGATGAATCATCCCAACAGAGCTACAAAAATCAGCCATAGCAGTTTGAACATATTCCAAGGCATTATCAGATAGAAGAATTTTAATATTGCAATCAAATTAAACTTTTATTTCTTGATGACAATACTTGACAATGGATAACACAGACTCTCAACTTTTTAATAAATAAATCCATGTCATGCAAGAAAAATCATCCACAAAGGAAATAAAATAGTGAAAACCATTATAACTATTGATCTTTAGTTTTTTACAGGACCCCAAACATCACTATGGACTAACTCAAATGGACAAGATCCACGTTTATTGACACGACTGGGATAAGACAGTCTATGATGTTTTCCCAATTGACAGGACTGACACTCAAAAGAAGACACTTGGGACAATTCAGGTTCTAACTTTCTCAAGCTCTCCAACGAAGGATGTCCATATCTGTAGTGCCACAGTAAGGGAGAACCGCTCAAAAGGATAGCCAGAGCAGGAGCAGATGCTTAGTGAGGCAGACTGTCATCGTGGAAGAGGTAGAGATCACCTTTCCTAGGCCCCCACCAATCGTCCTCATACTCTTGAGATCCTATAATACAAAGCAAGAAGGCCCAAACGTCACTATACAGTTCACAGTATCAACTAATTTTGCAACAAAGACAAGATTAAAAGGAAATGCAGGCACATAGTGAACCGATTTAAGATTAATTTTATGGGTCAGAGAAACAGATCCACTTGCTAACACTCTCACTGAACCATCTGCTATGGTCACAAATTTGTGAGGAATATGTGAGTCAATGGAGTGAAGTAATCTCCTCATACCGATCATATGTTGGGATGCTCCAGAATCAACCACCCATGAAGAAGTTGAACCAGAAGCCAATAGAGAGGTAGCATGATTACCAATGGTAGAAGCCAGATTTGTAGAGGAAGAAGAGGATCCCACACTCATATGTTGTATAGCCAGAAGAAATCTATCATATTCTTCCTTTGTGAGTGTGATGCCACAAGAACCAGAACTTGATGTAGATGGCTCAGAAGACTCAGCAGTACTTGCATAGTTTGCTGCCCCCACAGGTGGTGCAGCAGGTCTTCCATGCTTCTTCCAGCACTTCTCAACGGTGTTTCCAGGTTTGTCACAGAAGGTGCACTTGGGACGTGCTCCACGTCCTCGTCCCATACCTGTACGGCCTCCTCAAACTGCAGCGAATACAGATGCATGAGAATCTCTAGAAGGCGAGAATGTTGTAGAATCAACTGGTTCAAAATTTAATTGTAGAATTCTTGAGTAGGCTTCTTCTAGGCTAGGAAGTTTGCCAGAAACGAGGATGACACTGCGGGCCGAACTGCAAGACGAATTCAAATCTGATAGAAACTTTGTAGTAATCAAGTCATCTCTGTCTTTGACCTGTTCTTGGACAGTCATTGGATGGTAGAAGCTCAGCTCCTGAGCAATACCTTGGATCACTCTGAAATATTCTTCTAAAGGCTTGTCTCCTTGTCTTTCAGTGAAGAGTCGATCATATATCATAAACTGACGAAGAGCATTCTTTTCCTGAGAGTATTGCTTCTTCACAAAATCCCATGTCTTTGGCAGTAGTATAGAACATGAACCTAGCAGCAATAGCAGGTTCCATGCTCCCCCATAGCCAGGTCTTCACCAGACTGTTATGACGTTTCCATTCAGCATAGCCTTTATCAGTAGAAGCAGGAGGATAAGAATCAACATGTCGTGCTTTATCTCGGGATTCTAACACTGTATGGACAGCATTCATCCACAAGAGATAATTTTTCCCGTTAAGCTTGATGGAGGGGATAGGCGACATCTCGTTGTAGATAGCAGATGCTTTGGTGTCCTCCATGATTTAACGGATAGATAGAGTGACGAAGAGATGCATGTCATAGAAGATTAGAATGTGACAGAGAGATACACGTCACGTCAGAAGATTAGATGTGTTTCTGACGCATCCACGGCCCCCAATCGGAAAATTCCCTAATCACACGTGGAGATGTGATTAGGAATTGGTTGCGTACGGACAGAGCCTCCGATATGAGTTTTAACGAGCCGTCTTACGTAGACTCTGCCTTCAGAGTCTACTAGAGGAACCAGAGGTTGCTGACAGGCGGTGGGCTGCCCGGAACCGGCTGCTACGTCGTTGCCCTGGCCGGTGACTGTTGCGGCCGCAAGATCGGCTGCGGCGGCTGCCCCTTTGGGTCGGCGATAGCTGCTGCTCTCCTAGGCGGCGGCGGCTGCTAGCGGGGCTCCGCAGCTGAGCTGCCCAGCAGCTCAGCTGTGTTGCCCGACGGCGCTGCGCTGCTGCTTTACGGCGCCGACGGCGGCAGTGCAAGGGAGAAAGAGAGGGGGGGAGCGGCGTGCCCTAGATGGAACCCTAGGAGCCTTGCTCTGATACCATGTGAACATAAGCTGCAAGGCTTCTTGCAATGCAGCTTGTGTGAGGGTTCAAGACCACTCACCCTTTTATTAATAGAACTGAAGAAATTACATAGAGGTCCAGCAATAAATAGAAATTACAAAAATCATAATATAAAGAGATATATTAACAATGATGTTGATATTGCATACAAATGACCTTATGTCGAAGTGACGGAGCTTGTGCAAAATGATAACACCCTCCTTTTGAATGAAGAGATGGAGCCAGCTGACCTCACCCATCTTGTTGGAGGATGGAGCCATATAAACTGTTGATATCGACATAACGGGAAAACTGGTAATAAAATCTTGTCAAATAAGCTAAGTTTTTAATCAAGTTTTGTTATTGTTTCCTTATAAATCTTGCCAAACAATATTCTTTTAATATTGTACAGTTATGTTATATTTTCTAGGTCCCTTATGGGCACCACGTACTCAGCACATTTGTGCTGACTTTTCCTAATATTTTAATAATTTGAGGTTCAGAGCTAGCATGGAAGAAAAGATGGCTTGTGAGCAAGTGTACAAGATATACCCATTGTCTAAGATCCTAATTAGTATAAATGTTCATAGACTAGTACAATTTCCTTTTTAATATGTAATTATTCATGTTGTAATAATATTACATGTTGAATGTTGAGCATGTTTATGGTATATGCATCTAGTTGACTGTTCATGTATTTCAAATTAAGTCTTCGGTTGTGTGCACTCTAATAACTTATCTAGTTCGCAGCTTCAGGTTTTGGGTTCCGTGACACCACATGTATAATATCATTTAATATAAGGGGTCGTTGGGATTGGGTAATTAAAAATCCCGGTACTTACATGAATTTTACATGTATGGTTATCTGATTATAGTAGAAGCAGGGTGGGAGGTTTGTAATTTAACTTTCATGGTCTGCACCCAAGCATGTGGAACATTGAAGAGGTGTAAACTTTTACATTTCATTGAAAAAGGCGAGATTTTAAATATCGCCTATTTGTTACCATAGGGGGCATTCTAAATTTAGAAAGTAAGATTAAGACACTGATCTATACATCAGTTTACATATCAAGTACGACGATCTAACCCAAACAGCCCCTAATACCATTGTATTGTACACTCAGTACATATCAATAACAAAAATACTATCTAATGTTATACACGAATATTGTATACTACTATAAAAATAATTTACTACTTATAATACTATGTAATATAATACTATTGTATTGTATAACTATGTTCTTATATATTAATACATTGTATAACTACTGAGTAGCTCAAAACTACTGCATAATACTATGTAGTGATAAATTACCATTATATATTACGACGTAGTGTAACACAACACAAGCATACTACTATACAATACAACTATGTATTTATGTATTAAAAGTGTTATAAAACTACTGGATAGTACTATTATTGTAAATACTATGTAGTACTAATTTCGGTTAGTGTTTATATTAACGTGTAGGTGGTATTTTACACAATAGCATGGATATATGTGTATAAAAGTTCAAAAATATATGGTTTTTCATATATTTAAGCATACAAATTTATAGAAACTTATGCATTCGCTTCTGAAAAGAGTCCTTCAAAATGCATGTACGATGCTTAGGTGGCTACAAGATCTTGTTCGTCCGCCTCCCGCTTTACATATATATATGGGGAGTGGGCTTTGCTTCAGAATTACAACCCCTTACTTTTATTATTGTCTTCGCTCAAAACATTTAGAAAAATCATATAAGTAAACAACTATATATGTGACTACTAATCAAACTTAAAGCTTAATTGCCTTTATATGTATTGATAATTATGTGCATCCTACTCCATAAATCATCGCTGACGCTTCCAGCTACCTTGTTTATATCTCTCATAACTCCAGTATGTTTCAACAACAACACCAAGATCCAACTCCTAACTATACTTTTAGTGCCTTCTAGAAATCATAAAACCATGTTGCATATCATGGTTGTTAAGGTGGAAACCAGTGGCTGGGACTTTCCATAGGGAAAGCCTAACCCCCTGCTAACATTTGGAGGCAATCTGGCTGTGCACCTTGGATGCATAAGCTACCTAAGAGATCTATGGGCTGCCCTAGAATTAAATGCTCGATTTTGACGGCGTTGGCGATAGCCCAAAAATAGAATTTTAGACTAAAATTTTGACATTTGTGTCCCATAGACTTTCGACGCCAAAATGAGCAAATTAAATCATGAAATTTTACCAGGACGATTTAAACGCCAAGATATACTTATTTATGCAATATTATTACATATTAGATATGTGGGAGGGGGTCTCCACATGTACTGAAGGAAGCTGAACTGTTTCGAAAAGGATTTTGGTGACAATTTTGATGGTAAAATAAAGGAATTAAGTTGTGAAATTTCACACACACAATATAATATATAGACATAAAACATTAGATTATATAAGGTCAGGGTGGATCTCCATGTCTTGACGAGTGAGTGCACAAATGAACAGAAATATCGAGTCTTAAGATTGTACAAACTTAAAAACATAGAAATATCGAGTCTTAAGATTGTACAAACTTAAAAACATACAAGTTACAAGTTAGAACCTAAAACTTACAATTACAAATTACAAATTACAAACTAACAATGTGTGTACAATGTGTGCAAGGGTTAGGGTGCACAATGTGTGTAAGGGTTAGGGTGCACAATGTGTGTACCCCGTATATTTATAAAGAGAACAATTACATAGAGGTCCTTATAGAATAGGAAAATAACAAGTGAATATAAAGAACTTAAATAAAACACTATTTAACACTCCCCCCTCAAGTTGGAGCATAGATATCAATCATGCCCAACTTGTCCACAAGAGGGCAAAAATGTTTCTTAGCCAGCAGCTTTGTGAAGATATCAACAACTTGATCTTCTGAGCGAGTAAAAGGAGTGCACATACGACCAGTCAGAATAGATTCTCTGATAAAGTGGCAGTCAACTTCAATGTGCTTGGTCCGCTCATGAAAGACGGGATTATTTGCAATAAAAATAGTTGCTTTATTATCACAGTGCATAAGAATAGGAGCAGAAGATCCCACATCAAGTTCTTTTAGAAGAGATTGCACCCACAGAAGCTCGCATGCAGTATGAACCATAGCACAGTACTAGGCCTCAGCACTAGATCTACCAACAACATTTTTCTTTTTGCTCCGCCAGGTAACCAGATTTCCACCAACAAAGGTACAGTAACCAGAGGCAGATTTTCTATCTATCTTGCTTCCAGCATAGTCAGAATCAGAATAGCCTTCAAGAGAGCAATGGCCATGTTTTCTATAAAATAGGCCTTTACCAGGAGATTTCTTCAGATATCTCAAGATATGACACAGTGTTTCCCAATGACACTGTCTAGGCTTGTCAAGATACCTACTAATAAGACCAACAGCAGTAGAAATATCAGCTCTAGTGACAGTCAAATAGATCAGTTTGCCAACCAGTCTTCTATATCTTTTACTGTCAGGAAACAGAGAAGATTCATCATCATCCCAATTCACATTAGGATTTAGAGGTGTATCAGTAGGCCGAGCACCAAGCATGCCAGTTTCCTATAGAAGATCAAGAACATACTTTCGTTGTGATAAAACAAGAGCATTAGCAGTCCTAGAAACTTCAATCCCCAGAAAATATCTCAGTTTACCAAGATCTTTAGTGACAAAATGCTTGCATAAGTAGGCTTTAGTAGCATTAATTGTAGAGAGATCACTGCCAGATAAAATAATGTTGTCGACATACACAATAAGAACCACAATACCAGAGGACGTCTTTTTAATAAAGACAGAATGATCAACATGTGATCTGAGAAAGCCATAGGTAGACAGAATCTTGCTCAGTTTATCAAACTAGGCACACGGACTCTGCTTAAGTCCATAAATAGACTTTTTGAGGCGACAGACTTTATGTGACTCCCCCTGAGCAACAAACCCAGGTGGTTGCTCCATATAGACCTCCTCTTGGAGATCACCATAAAGGAAGGCATTCTTCACGTCCAACTAGATAAGGGGCCAATCCAGATTGATTGCCACGGAGAGCAGAACTCGCACAGAATTTAGCCTGGCAACAGGAGAAAAAGTTTCAAAGTAATCAATACCATAAGTCTGAGTATACCCTTTTGTCACTAGGCGAGCCTTCAGGCGTTCAACAGTTCCATCAGGATGATACTTGACAGTGTAAACCCAACGACATCCAATAGGTTTGCAAGCAGGAGGATCAACCAGATCCCGGGTACCTCTGTCAGTGAGAGTAGCCATCTCCCCAATCATGGCTTGTGTCCAGGCCGTACTATGTAATGCGTCATGCACATTTTTTGGTACAGAGACGGCAGAGAGAGCAGGAACAAAATTACTAACATGAACACTCAGATGAGCAGTAGAAACATAGTTAGCAATATTATGAGATGTACATGATCTAGTACCTTTCCTTAGAGCAATAGGTAAATCTAGATCAGAAGTAAGTTACCTCAGTAGGGGCAGGACCTTCTGAAGGAGATTGGTTGTCAGTGGGGGGGGGTCTTGAGCAGGACCAGGTTGCGGCGGCCGATTCCTACGTTGGTAAACAATGAGAGGAGGAGACGTAGTCTCATCAGGTTGCACAGTAGAGGTAGAATCACTAATAATGGGCAGAGGCGCTGCAATCAGATCTGAACTCAACATGTTCCCCTTAGTAGAGTAGTATGGAGTGTCCTCAAAGAAAATGACATCACTACTTGTGAACCACTTTTTAGTAACAGGACTATAGCAACGGTAACCTTTCTGAGTCCGTGAGTATCCCAGAAAAATGCATTTTTTAGCTCGAGGAGACAACTCGTCTTGAGTAGGTCCAAGCAAGCAAACAAAACAAGTCGACCCAAAAATTCTCGGAGGTACAGAACACAGAAGAAGATTGGGTTTTAGTACTTGTACAGGAATTTTATTCCCAATAATAGAGGAAGGCATACGATTTATCAGAAAACAGGCAGTAAGAACCGCTTCTGGCCAAAAATGTTTGGGAACATTAGAATGCAGCATGATAGTTCTAGTAACTTCGAGTAAATGCCTATTTTTCCTTTCAGCAACACCATTCCGTTGGGGTGTATAAGCACAAGAAGCCTGATGAATTGTACCCACAGAACGACAAAATAATTCAACATTTTTTGAACAAACTCCAAAGCATTATCAGTACGTAGGGTTTTAATAGGCATAGAATAATGAGTTTTAATTTCAGCAAAGAACTTAATAGTAGGCAGAACTTGGGATCCATCTTTCAACAGAAACAACCAGGTAGCAAGGGAGTAATCATCAATGAACAAAATAAAATATTTATTGCCAGAAAAACTTGGAACATGATAAGGACCCCATACATCAGCACGCACCAAATCAAAAATAATTTTGTTGCTAATCTGAGATTTTTTGGGAAATACAGTTCTAAACTATATGCCTAACTGACATGCCTCGCACTGAAAACTGTGTGCGTACACCAGAAATAACATGTTTTAATTTATCAGGTGACGGATGCCCAAGTCTAAGATGCCATTGTAATGCGGAAACAGAAGATTATAATGTTGAAGCCAGAGTCATAGTACCAATTTGTTTCAACTCATCCAAGTAGTAGAGTCCATCAGGTCCTTCATGCCCCCCACCAATCTTCATCCTCGTGCAAAGGTCCTGAAAAACACAAGTACCCGGTGCAAAGGTCAGATTGCAGTTCAGATTGCGTACAATTTTACTGACAGATTGCAAGTTTAGCGGAAAATTTGGCACATATAAAGCAGATCGCAGAAGGACTTAAGCAAAGATATCACCAATTCCAGATACAACAGATTTAGAACCATCAGCAAGCATAACAGCAGATTTAGAACAAGGCTTAGATAGTCTATAAAAGAGAGAACAGTTGCCAGATATATGAGAAGAGGCTCTAGAGTCAATCACCCATTTGGTATTACTAGCACTAGAAGGAGCACTCAAGAAGGCAGAATCACAACCAGTGTAAGTGGCAACGTGAGCTCCGAATTCAGCAGCAGATGAGGAGGGAGCACCAGTCCTCTCAGGCAGGAGACGTTCCACCTCGGAGCGGATGAACTCAGCAGTAGAGGCGGTCGAGGGAGCAGCAGAGGGAGTCTGAGAAGCACCCTCAGACGCAACATTGGCCCACGCAGGTGTGCCATGTTTCTTCCAACATTTGTCTTCAGTATGGTTGTTGCGGCCACAGAAGTCATAGTACCGCTGAGTAGCGGCACCTCCAGAAGTATCAGCAGATGAGCCATGACCAAGGGAGCCATGGCCAAGCGACCCATTGTCCCCGTCCAGAAGTAGAAGAATGGTTGTCCGGAGGTCAACCGCGACCCCTACCAGACCACGGCCAGACATAGCAGCAAGAGCAGTAGTGTCACCGGTGTCGGAAGGCACATCCGGCGAGGAAGCTGGCAGTCGTTCTAGACACTGAAAAGCACTCTCCAACATGGGTAAAGGATCACTGGCGAGAATCTGGTCCACCACACCAGCATATGAGTCAGGAAGGCCGCAGAGGAACTGGACAACCTGGAGTTCCTGTCGTTGTCGTTGCATCATGGCTAAGTCAGTAGATAAGGGATGAAGATTTTCAAGCTCAGCCCAGATGTCTTTAAAGGTCAAAAAATAGTCAGCAATATTTAGTCCAGTGAAGTGCAGGCAGGAAAGTTGTTTGTTCAGGTCAAACACCTTCTTCGGATTCTTACTAAGCGAGTAGGTGTTGGCCAGTTGATCCCACATCTCCTTGGCAGTCGGGAGACAAAGTACAGTAACATTGATGCGAGTTTCACTGTTATTCATAATTCACGTCATCACAGTCGAGTCATCCTTGACCTAGTCATCATAAATATTTTTATCTTTGGACTCGGCAGTATTGGGCGGAGCAAGAGGCGGAGCCTCAGTCAGATGGGAATGCTTGCCTTGTGACTTTACAAAGATCTCCATGGAGCAAACCCAATGTTGGTAGTTGCGCCCATCTAGCTTCACAGTAGTTACTTGACAACAAAAGTCCTCATGGGAGGAAGCCATGAGGGAGACCAAGTCCAAAAACGACAGAGAACAGCAGCAGGAGTCAGAACCGCCTAGATCCTCCGGCTAAGCGACAGCAGGCAGATAGAGCAACTGGAAGGACCAGCTTACATGAAGACTACGCCGAGGCGCAGCGGAGAACCCGGCGACTCAAGGGTCGACGCGAGCAGAAAGAAGGGGTAGGGCTCTGAAGACCCTCAACACGAACAGCTGGAGGCTAAACAACAATCGTGCGGGCTGCACTAACAAGCCAAGCCGACACATGGAGGGCCTCCGGCGGCAGCGGCGGGCGCACCAGGCCGCACGGCGGTGGGCTAGCGCCGCGGCAGCAGCAACAGCCAGCGGCGGGACGGGGGGGCGGCTCCGCCGGGGAAGAGAGAGAGAGAGAGAGCGGCGCCTGGGGAGGGTGGCGGCTAGAGCACCTGCTCTGGTACCAACTTGAGTTGTCTGTAAGGGTTAGGGTACACAATGTGTGTACCCCGTATATTTATAAAGAGAACAAAGAACCTAAAACTTACAATTACAAATTACAAACTAACACATTATAACGTATACGACCTATGTTACAAAGTAGTAACTACTAATTTAGAATCAAGTAGTAATTAATAAGTATTAAGTAATACTAACTAGTAACTACCAAGTAATAAGTAATAACTAATAAGTGTCGCATTTTAAGACTTGAAGTTTTAACTACTAACTACAAACACAAGTAAAGTAAGTAGTAAGTACTAAACTCGTAATAATGCGTGTTATAATTATCTTTAGTTATATTGCATTCCTCATTTTTCTATTTTTTCCCTTTATAATTAGTTTTTAGGTCTGTAATTGTTTATTAATTAGGTGTAACATCAAAAATTGTGCTTTTGTGAGTAGTTTTTATCAAAAATAGTTCATATTGATTGTTTAAGTCTATTGTTAGCATTTAATTGGGTTACATAGGTCATTCATGCATAATAGATCTAACTAAATATATTCCCAAAATAGCTTTTAAAGCCATTTTATGTATAAATAAAAATATGAGTAAGAATTTTAAAACTATAATAGAACTGCATACTTCATACCATCATTCCATACATATACAAGTTTTGTTTGTAGATCATGTGCTTTTCAAAAGATCTAGCACTTAAAAGTTTGTTATTTTCAGAGTGTTTCTTTATATCCATACAGAAGAGGGTAAGAATGGGAGGTGTATATGGGCTAGGATAGCAAAAACTTACCTTGGAATCAATAAAATTAGCCTCCGGAAGCAAGAGATTCAAAAAAATAACTAAAATACCCTAGAGCAAGCATCAGCCCGCAGAACATGCCAAATTAGGTTTATTCAAATCTAAATTAGGTTAACTAAGGTCAGATTAGCTAATTTTACTGTAAAATTGGATAATTTGGATTATTCTATGTTCAATTTGGGGAAAATTAGGTCAATGTAGGACTGATTTGTTCAAAATAGCTCAAGTTCGTTGTACTTTAGATCATTTCAAGTCCAATCCAGGTAATTTGTTAATTGATTAAGTTAAAAGAAAATCAATACAAATATACCTAGTATTTATACATAAAACATATATAATGTATATGTAAACCATATAAAATCTGTAGCAAACATTAGAAAAGCAATGAACCGTCTGGGCCACCTAGGCAGCTAGGCTCCCTAACATTGGAGGCCACCGCCTAGCCGCCTAGGCAACTATGCATGTGGGTTGTCTAATCTGCCACCTAGCTAGGTGGGCCCACTTGACCCATTAAGGTGGGGGCAACCTATTTTAATATACCTGACACAAAAAGTGAGGAAGTTTCTCCCACAAGCTGGCCCGAACCCATGTTTTGCGACTGCGACCCCATGCAGAAAGTGGTAGCGCTAGCTCCTTACAGTGATAACAGTTGTGTTCAGCGATCTAGCCAGCACATGAAGACCCCTCTATCGAACGCCGCCAAGCATTCCTTTAACATATAGCAGCACTTTTCAGGTGGCCTTGTCAGCGACACTATTGTTTTTATATATGTAGTTCTGCTTTACGACCAAATAATTGTAGATGCTCTCAAATGCCACACGTCTACAGCAAATAAGCAGCACTCAACTTATCATTGGGAGTTTTGACAACTGACAGCCCTCTTTGTAACGGTAATAATACATAGGCAGAAATATACTCGGTTTAAGAAATGTATTTTGAAAGACGGTTTTCACAAAGGAACCCAACTAAGAACCCTAGGCACTCAATCATCAAGGTATCACCATGGTGCCTTGCCAGCCATCTTGTATATTGAAAAGTATTATTACTGTGACAAAATACTCCAGTTGATATATAGACCATTCACTGGCAAAACATAAATTCAATGCCTAAAAAATAAATGAACAAAAAGAACCCCTGGTATACTTTCTCTTAATCGCCATTCAAACTAATGATAGCTCCAAAAAAAATTGAGCGTAGTTGAGAAGCAAAAAGTGTATCATTTGCTATATATCATAATGGCCAAAAGACTTTACTTACCATATCTTTAGATAATTTTAATACTGAATCACCCTTCTTTCCTATAGAAGAATGATCTATGTGGGCATAGTGTCCAGAAGCAATATGATCAAAATCCATATGGTCGATGGCGTTCAAAAAGGCACCTTTGACAGTAATGATAGAAGAATTACTAGTTAAACTCCACTATGTGTATCCATAAGGATGAATTACTTGAAAGGTAAAGTGTTGCTACATACCGAACTTGATTCTCGTATTGCACAAAACATCAGGATTAGGAGTACGACCACATCTGTACTCAGCAATGATATAAGAAACCTGAGACACCAAGTAGAAAACGAGTTTATGAGTGCAGCTAAAAATTCATTGATGCACAGTCAAGAAGTTCATCTAATAGAAATACAAGATATATTCCAAGTGAATAATTATTGAATAGCAGTATATGTAGGCATCAAAAGGAATCACAGAAAGATAGCATTGTAACTTAATGCACACCCTACTATTACAATTGATTTAGTAAAAACCTAACTCAGTAATATACCATGTATCAATTAAGATAAGTAATGCCAGAAAAATACCACTTCACGCCAATATTCATCAGACAAATGGACCACCTCTAGAGGGACATTCACCTGCACATAATAAGAGCCACACAGATCAAAACTTAAAGATAATTAGTTCCAGCATCTAAAGATTAATCCTTGAGCAGATCAATGATTAGTTTATTAAATTAGCAAGAAGGCCCACTGAGCACATAAGTGTTTCCATAGCTAGCAAACTTTCATAATTGGTTTCAGTCAACTAATAAAAATTATCTGATATTTAGGCTAATTAAGCAGCCAACATCTAATATTGACACTGCTAGTTTATCTTCATAATTCAATTCTATAAGGTCATTGTAAGCCATCTGCATTTTAACTAATATAAACTTTACAGAACAGTATAGCAAACAGAGATGTTTGTATTTCTACAAAGTTTACATCTTTCAGTGTTTATAACATATATTTGTATACAGTGTAGAGCCAAACAATCAGACAACAAGAAGCTCTAAACAACTGCTAAGTTCTGATAGCTAACTTCTTATGCAACGACTAGGTTTTTAAATACAACACAAAATCTCAACCAATATACATTAGTTCTTGGGTTACAGCAGTGTTATTAAAGCGCCGGCCTACGTGCCCAAAGAGGGGCCCTAGGTGTCTGAATGTCAATGAAGCTTCTAGGCGGTCTAGATGGTGCTTAGGCATGATAGGCGGCCACTTGGGCACAATTGGCCCGTAAAATGGGAATTTGTATACATGTATAGTCAATCACTTAAAGTTTCTTAAATAACACGACCATGTTATGGATGAGTTGACAAAGCATGTTCATGATGCTATTAGTTGGTACATATTATTTTTTGATGATATTATGTGACAAGTTGACAACACTAAAGATGGATTGAATGACAAAGTTGAACTTTGGAGAAATGTGTTGGAATCAAATGGATTGATAATAAGTAGGAGAAAAACTGAGTATATGCATTGCAATTTCAGCCAATCTAGAATTCTGAATGGTAGCACCAAGTTGGATGGAAAGGATGCACCAAAATGTGATAAATTTTGTTACTTTAGTTCTATTATTCAAATAGATGGGGATCTTCAAGATGATGTTTGTCACAGGATTACTGCATTATGGTTGAAATGGAGTGTGACTGGAGTATTATGTGATCGGAAGATCCCTCATATTAAAAAGGAAGTTTTATAGAACAACTATACGATTAGCCATGCTAAATGGGAGTGAATGTTGGCGGTGAAGGACAAGGTCCCTACAAGATGAATGTGGCCAAAATGTATATGCTGTGATGGATGTGAGAAGACAGGAAAAGGTCGCTTGAGAAATGACTATATCAGGAACAAAGTGGGGATGGCGAGTAATGAAGACAAGTTGTGAGAGGGACGACTGAGGTGGTATGGACATGTGCAACGCAGACCAATTAACGTGCCTATACAAAGCAATGTTATTGAGTCAAGCACAATTAACAGAAGAAGAGGCACGCCTAAATTAACCTGGGAAGATCTTATAAAGAGAGATTTTGAATCTTTACATCTTGATTAGAATATGACCCATAACAAGTTGATTTGAGAAGAAGGATCCATGTAGCCACAACCCCAACATGGTTGGGATTGAGGATTTTATTATGATGATGATGATGACGAATATGATGATGAAATAACACAATCATTGAGATTTTGACCCGTGATTGCAATTTACTGTATGAATGGCCTCTAGTGACCCTAACTCCCCACAATCATTGGTGTCCTCCAGTGTAAGTTCTTTCACCAATTACCTCTCCTTTCTCTTCTTATTCTTCTTAAGTTTTGTCTTACACATCAGGCAGTTGAGCTGCAATGTCATCTTTGACTGGCCATCCCACTTGTAATGATGTTGTCTTAGAAAAGCCACATCATCACCCCCACTCGGATCAACATCATGACCTCCAGCTAACCACCCCATCGTTGTTGCAACCTACTCTGAGTACCCCTCGGTATTTCATTGATTCCTCCTACCCCTCTTTTCTCCATTGTTCTTCTCCACCTCAAGTCGTTGATGCCCCCCGCTCTTGTCAACTACCCCATTGTCATCGCCATCGCCTCTGCCTCTGGCCACCCCTAAGTACATTGCTAGCTCATTGTTTTCTTCTTCACTATTCTTCTTCTCTACCTTTAGGCCGTCAGGACACCTCTGACCCAAGGATTTCAGCTCCACAAAATTGTCAAAATTTCAAAAAAAAAAAATGATTTCAGGAGGGTGGCTTATGAAATGGTTGGTAGGTCAACAAGATGTGTTTTACATGAAAATCTTAGCATGTTTGTTGAAAGACCGACTAAGCCTACCAATACAAACCTTGTTGAAATCCTCAAAATTGTAAATAGATAATCCAATTGACGAAATTCCACATGCCAAAACATAGGTGTGGGCCTTTGTATTTTCTTTTCCTTCGATATTTTCAATGAATCAACAGTAAATATGTATCCACAACCGATGCAATATTTAGGCTTCAAGCTCTCAAAAAAATTTATTGTTAAACCTCATTTAAGTTGATGTTCTATGATTCATGTGTAGAAAGATGTGTTTTCTGTGTTTACAACAATATTTCATATAGATATTGAATTTTGATTACTTGCGTAGTTTCCACAATATCTATGTGGTCATGTTCCTATTCAAGAACTATGATTTCCCAAAATTTCCATCATAATTTTTATATCCCAAATAAATATTATATTTTCACATAATCTATGTTGTCAAAATTCCCTTGTACGAACTATGATTTCCTAAAATCCACTGAAATTTCAATAAATTTCTATATTCGTTACGAGCCTTCTCCCTTCCATAAGGTGCGGTGTGGTTCCGGTGAGAGACAAAGTAGCTCAACTGTATGTGAGAGGAATGGGAATGGCTTGACCTTCAGGGAGAGGGACAAAGTAGCTCGAGCAAAGCGAGAGGAATGGGAATGGCTCGACCTATAGGGAGAGGGATTTTTTGTATGCCGCTCCGCGAGCAGAGCGAGAGAACACAGTAGGATGTGATGATGTCGGAATTTTCACCTATTTTTAGCCTGTCGCTGGAAAACTCTCTCTAGTCAATCAAGTCTGTTGCTAGTCAGAAAGCATAAGCATAACCTTATGAACTTAGAAATTCTATCAAAGACTTGGTTGGATTAAGTAGAAGAACAAAAGTTTGAAACTATTATATCCCACCCATCGTCTTCAAGAAATTCAAGACCCAAAGTCCATTCCCTATCATCCGTACTTGATCGGATCAAAAAGTGCCATTGAGTTCATTTACATGCCCTGATCCAAGAAGAAGTTAGTCAACACCCTGGCAACCTTGGCATCAATGATGAGGGTGACAGAACGTTGTGTAACGTTCGGTAGCTAAACGATATCGAGAAATGGTGTCAAAATTAACACGTCAAATCCTTGCTCTCACTGGGGGATCCACCGTTGCAGTAACCTCCTCAACCAACAAACACTACCTCCAACTCCCATCACCCCTAGGTATATCGTCAACTCCTCATCCTCTTCTTTTCTTTAGTTATCTTTTTCACTTCAATGCCATGCAATCTTCTCAGTTAGCGAACCCACTCCTACTACGTCCTCTACCAGCCGCTCATATGTTGCTACTTTCAGCTGCATCACCTTTTTGGTACTCTAGCTAAGGTCCCATGGTAAAATTAGATTATTAACTAATTCAATAATTTAATTGTTGCACTACTCATCGAAATTCTAACTGAAAAATAATTAGCAAAGCACTTTTAAGTGTTTCATTTATTATGGTTTTGATAAAGGCTAGAATAGTTAAATTTAAGGTATAATGTCTGAATTTATGTAAATATTATGTTAACTAATTAATCATTTAAGGTCAGATCAAATTCTCACGGAAGTGTAACTACTTATGAACTTATATACTTCATTTTTTCAAATTTCAGTATGGCATGATGGAAAGTTGAAGCTCTGATATTATCAGTTTGTTAATTAGTAAATTAAATATTTATTTATAACAACTAACAAGCAATGGGTTACTGAAATTTTAATTTTCCGTTTTTCAATTATGTAAATGAGAGATCTCATGATTTTGCTTGATTGAATTTGGCGTTGTTGTACAATGCTAACTGATTGTGGCAATGCACTGGAGATGGAGGTGGGCTCTAGTGTAGTAATAGGGAATCGAGCAATTGGGGAGGATTCTTCTATGGTGGTTAAATACCCTATTCATGAAACCAAATCAGATGATTAAATGGTTTATGATCAATGTTATATTGCTATCCAATAAAAATAGGGTCCAATGAAGCTTGTGTGGTCACATTACTAATGTAAGGATATAGAGACTAAAGGAGCATTTAACTAGCTAAGGCTCCAATGTGGTAAATTGCAACAAATATTAGTAATATGAGAGAAGAGCAAGAGGAAGAAGTCCAACCTAACAAATATTAGCATCTTTTTCCAAGCAATGAAAGTGTAGAAATTTGAAGCGAAAGTTAAAGCCAAAGACAGTTTTTAACATCGGAAATATCCAAGATGGGACACCCTGTTGGTTAGATCCTTGCTTTGTTACCAAGAGGTCTTAGCTCAAGCCCTGGAAACGGCATGAATAGAGTCACCAATTTAAAAATATCCCCAATATGGGCATCCTACATTCACTGGGAGAAAGCTTCTTATTATTTTTATTGTGTTTACAAAGAGAGAAGGAAGAGGGAATATATAGGAGCAGTGGTCAGTGTTTGCCCTTGCTTCCCTTATACAGTCTTTTTACATAGTCGCCCACAAAGGATGATATGGGCCTCCCTTCCTCCTTCACTCCCCCTCAAGTTGTGTGTAGATATTGTTTTAAGTTTTAACACAACTTGCCATTTATATATTGTAAAGTAGACTGAGATGGGACTTTAGTGAAGATATCAAACACTTTTGCTTGAGACTTTATATAAGGAGTCAGAGATTCTAGTCAAAATTTTCTTTAATAAAAAGTGCCTATCAATATTAACATGTTTGGTTGTATCATGAAGAATAGGATCGTTTGCAAGCTTGATGGTTGCCTATTGTCATTAGTGTATCTAGGTGTGCTTCACTGGAGATACACCAATGTCTTTTAAAAACAACTTTACTGATAATAGCTTAGTCAAACCACGAAGATCGCACACAATTCAGCTTTAGCACTTCATTTGGCAAAATTGATTGCTTCTTGCTCCTCCATATGGCAAGATTACCTAAAAGGTATATAGTAACTGTAACTAGATTAGGTTTGTGACAGAACACAGCCCCCATATATCAGCATGAACAATATCAAAAATAGATTTTCAAGACAGTCATTTTCCTAGGGAACACAAATTGAGTTTGCTTTCCAAACTGGCAAGCTTCACATTTAACAAAGTTTCAAAAATAGTTGGAATTAAATGTTTGAGTTTAGAAGTTGATGGATGTCCCAATCTATAGTGCCACTGAAGTCCTGAAACCATCGTGCATAGAAGAGATACATGCTTCGGAGCATCAAGGTAGTATAATTCGTTTGGTCCCTCATGGCCCGAATCGATCTTCATCCTCGTGCGGCGATCTTGAGAGACGCATCCATCAGGTTCAGAAGTAATAGAACACTGAATTTGCTTGACAATTTTACTGACTAGAAGAAGACTCAGAGGAAAGTGGGGGACGTATAAAGCTGATCTAAGCAAGAAATTATTTGTAGTTCAAATATGCCCAACCAACCAACAACCCGGCCAGTGTAGCGCAGGTGGTTCGGTCCGGCTTGTCCTCCCCGGGAAACCCGAGTTCGAATCCCCCTGTTGCGCATGGTATTTACCAACCCTTGGGTCATCCGGGCTCTGGCACCTGTTTGAGGGAAGGGGGAGACTAATGTCTCTTCTAACTCAAATATGCCCAACCCCATGAACTGGAGCTTGAGTACCATTAGCGACACAAACAGGCAGAATAGAAGTAGATGCAATCAACTTAGAGAATAATTCTGAATTGCCAAAAATATGGGTAGAAGTACCAGAGTCTATGACCCATTTGTTTTTACTATAAGGAGTTGAAGATGCTGAAAAAGCAAAATCACCATCCAAACATGGAGCCGACATCAGAGTCTAGAGTCCTTGGAAAAGCCTTTCAAATTCAGCTCGGACCCAATTCGCCGAAGCAGTGGAGGGTTGGGGCAGTGCATCCTTGGTGTAGTCAACTTGATTGACCCATGTGTTGGGGTAGCCATATTTCACCCGACAACGGTCCTCACTGTGATTGTCATGACCACAGAAGTTCACAGACAGGGTCTAGGAGGAGCGGTGTTGGGTCCAACAAAGGGTTGACCACGACCCGGTCCAGTAGGGGGCTGGCCACATCTAGGGCCTGACGGGCCAAAACGACCTCGTCCTCTACCACGGCCAGAGTCACCAGATCGGATTGCAAGTGCGGATGCATCAGCAACACCAGCAGGAGAAGAAGAGACAAATGGTAAGCATTGGACCCTTTTGAGACATCACATAGCTTGGGAAGTGAATCACTAGACATGATCTGATCCACGACCCCTACAAAAGAGGTAGGTAATCCACCCAGGAACTATACTAACTGAAGTTCATTCCGATTGTTAATATATCTCATTATATTCAGCTATATTCTATTTTGTAATTTCTACATATTGTTGGACCTCTATGTAATTTCTCCCAGTTCTTCTATTAATTGAAAGGAGAGGGCTCATGGACCCTCTCACACGCTGCATTGCACGCAGCCTTGCGGCATCCACGTTTACATGGTACCAGAGCGGAAACGCTCCTAGGGAACCATATCCATCATCTTCTCCAATCCTTCCCCCTCCACGTAGCCGCCGCAGCCGCCGCCCCCAACCAAGGGCAGCAGTAGCAGCCGTCGCCGGCCCAAGGCGGCAACAGCAGTCGTCGGCCAAGGACAGGCGCATCAGCCGCCGCCAAGGGCAGGTGCAACAGCCCCCTCCCTACCGGCCAGTTCTGAAGGTCGTGGTTGCAGGGTCCTTTGGTAGATCAAATGGATTATTAAATCCCAAACCGAAGGGTCCTTCATTACGTAGGAAATTCCTAATCACATCTCCTCCATGTGTGATTAGGGAATTTTTGTTTGGGAGATGTGGTTGCATCAGACATGCATCTAATTCTTTGACGTGACGTGTATCTCTCTGTCGCTCAATCCTTCCTATGACGTGTATCACTCCGTCACCCTATCTTTCCGTTGAATCATGGAGGACACCAAGGCATCTACCATCTATAACGAGATGTCACCTATCCCCTCCATCAAGCTGAATCGGAAGAATTATCTCTTGTGGATGAGGTTGTCCATACAGTGTTAGAATCCCGAGACAAGGCAAAACATGTTGATTCTGATCCTCCTGCTTCTACTGACAAAGGCTATGCTGAATGGAAGCGTCATAATAGTCTGGTGAAGACATGGTTGTGGGGAAGCATGGAACCTGGAATTGCTGCTAGGTTCATGTTCTATACTACTGCCAAAGAGATATGGGACAGAGTAAAGAAACATTACTCTCAAGGAAAGAATGCTCTTCGTCAGTTTATGATATATGATCGCCTCTTTGCAGACTGACAAGGAGACAAGCCTTTAGAAGAATATTTTGGAGTGATCCATGCTATTGCTCAAGAACTGATCTTCTATCATCCAGTGATTGTCAAAGAACAAGTCAAAGACAGAGATGACTTGATTGCAACAAAGTTCTTATCTGGCCTGAGTTCTTCATGCAGTTCAGCCCGCAGTGTCATCCTAGCTTCTGACAAACTTCCCAACTTGGAAGAAGCTTACTCAAGGATTTCACAATCAAATTTTGAACCAGTTGATCCTACAGGAGTCTCATCTCCTGGAGATTCCCATGCATTTGTAGTCGTTGTAGTTAGAGGAGGTCGTACAGGTACGGGCCGAGGACGTGGCACACGTCCTAAGTGCACTTTCTGTGACAAACCTGGACACACATTTGAGAAATGTTGGAAAAAGCATGGTAGACATGCTGCACCACCTGTGGGGGCAGCAAACTATGTTGGCAACACTGAGTCTTCTAAGCCTCTTGTTTCGAATTCTGGTTCTTCTGGCATCACACTCACCAAGGAGGAATATGATAGATTTATTCTAGCTACCCAGCATCTGAGTTTGGGATCATCTTCTTCAGCAAATCTGACATCTACTACTGGTGATCAGGCTACCTCTTTATTGGCTTCTGCTTAAACTTCTTCATGGGTGGTTGACTCTGGAGCGTCACAGCATATGACTGGTATGAGGAGACTACTTCATTCCATTGACTCACATATTCCTCACCAATATGTGACCATAGCAGATGGTTCAGTGAGGAGAGTGTTATCCAGTGGATCTGTTTCTCCGACTCCTAAAATTGATCTTAAATATGTACACTATGTGCCTGCATTTCCATTTAATCTTCTCTCTATAGCAAAATTGATTGATACTGTGAAATTTACGGTGACATTTGTGCCTTCTTATTTTGTATTACAGGATCTCAAGAGTATGAGGACAATTGGTGGGGGCCTAGAAAGTGATCTCTACCTCTTCCATGGTGAAAGTCTGCCTCGCCAAGTATCTTCTCCTGCTCCAGCTATCCTTTTGAGCGGTTCTCCCTTACTGTGGCACTACAAATATGGACATCCTTCGTTAGAGAGCTTGAGAAAGTTAGAACCTGAGTTATCCCAAGTGCCTTCATTAGAGTGTCAGTCCTGTCAACTGGGGAAACATCATAGAATATCTTATCCCAGTCGTGTCAATAAACGGGCTTCTTGTCCCTTTGAGTTAGTCCAAAGTGATGTTTGGGGTCCTGTAAAAGACTAGCTATAATGGTTTTCGTTATCTTATTTCCTTTGTGGATGATTTTTCTCGCATGACATGGATTTATTTGTTGAAGAGTCGAGAGTCTGTGTTATCCATTGTCAAGCATTTTCATCAAGAAATAAAAGTTCAATTTGACTGCAATATTAAAATTCTTCAATCTGATAATGCCATGGAATATGTTCAAAGTGTTATGGCTGATTTTTGTAGCTCTGTTGGGATGATACATCGTACGTCCTGTCCTCACACCCCTCAACAAAATGGGGTAGCTGAGAGGAAAAATCGTCACCTTCTTGATATTACCAGGACAATTATGTTTCAATCCAATGTTCCTAAGAGATTCTGGTTTGATGCGTTACTTACTGCATGTTTCCTTATCAACAGGAAACCCTTTTCTGTGCTTCAAGGACGTACTCCGTTCTCTGTCTTACGTCCCAAGGATCAGCCTTTTCTTCTTCCCCTCAGAGTGTTTGGTTGTACTTCTTTTGTCCACAATTTTGATCCTAAGGTTGATAAGTTATCCCCTAGGTCGATTAGGAGTCTTTTTCTTGGGTACTCCAACACTAGGAAAGGGTACAAGTGTTATTGTCCCAGTCTCCGTCGTATGTTTGTGTCTAGGGATGTAACTTTTCATGAATCCACTCCATATTTCTCTAGTGTTCCCAGTAAGGGGGAGCAATTGTGTGAGAGTGAGAGAGTGCCACCATCAGACATCAGTGAGAGAGTGCCACCTATCATTCCTGACTATATTGTAGTTTAGAAAGAGCAGCCAGCAGATGGTACATTAATTCAGCAATATTCACATGTTTACAGCATACGAGGCAGGCAGGATCCAGAGGAGGTAGCGACTCCGGTCTCTGAGCCTTCACCATCTTCCTCTACACAAGAGATTTCTAAAGAACCATCTGATCTTGATGTTCCCATTGTTGTTCGCAAAGGTACTCGTTCTTGTGTTGTTCGACATCCTATTGCAAATGTGTGTTGTTTGTCAAAATTATCTAAGCAAGCTCGTTCATTTGCTCTTGGAATTGAATCTGTGGTCATTCCAAGAAATCATCTTGATTCTACGAAGGATTTGGCTGGAAACAGGCAATGCATATGGAAATGTCTGCTCTTCTACAAAACAACACCTGGGAACTTATTGACTTACCTCCAGATGAAAATGTTGTGGGTTGTAGATGGGTATTCACAGTAAAACATAATCCAGATGGTTCAGTTGAGAGGTTACACTCAGACATATGGAGTTGATTTCTTTGAGACCATTTCACTTGTGGCTCGTCTGAATTCAGTGCGGATTCTTATTTCTCTGGCTACTACTTTTAACTGGTCTCTATTTCAGCTTGATGTCAAGAATGCCTTTCTCCATAGTGATCTACAGGAAGAGGTGTACATGGAGCAACCTCCTGGTTTTGTTGCTCAGGGGGAGTGTCAGAAAGTGTGTAGATTGCAGAAAGCCATCTATGGGTTGAAACAATCTCCTAGAGCTTGGTTTGATAAGTTTAGTGATGTTGTACTAAAGATGGGCTTTTCTCGTTCTGTGACTGATCACTCCTTATTCTATTCTAGCTCTCCTGTTGGATCCATTATTATTGTTGTATATGTTGATGATATAGTTATCATCGGCAGTGATTCTACAGGCATATCACGTATGAAAGAAGGATTGCAGGGGCATTTTCATACAAAGGATTTGGGCAAACTAAGATATTTTCTAGGCATTGAAGTACTTAGATCTCATGTAGGTACTAATTTGTCTCAGAGGAAATATGTGTTGGATTTATTGTAGGAAGCAGGTATGAGTGAATCCAACCGGTGTCTACTCCTATGGACTATCATGTGAAGGAGACGACTGATGATATTGATTATCCAGATCTAGGATATTATAGGAAAATTGTTGGTAAACTGATATATCTGATAGTTACTCGCCCTGACATTTCCTTTGTTGTAGGAGTGGTGAGTCAGCATATGAGCTCACCACAACAGTCACATTGGATAGCAGTCTGCCGTATTTTGAGATATCTGAAAGGTGCACCTGGTAAGGGGATCACCTATTATAGACCCAAGACCCCTGTGTCTACTCTTGTTCTTACTGGTTATGCAGATGCGAATTGGGCTGGTAATTTGAATGACAGGAGGTCTACATCTAGATATTGCACGTTTCTAGGAAATCACCTTATCACTTGGAAAAGTAAAAAGTAGAATGTTGTGGCAAGATCTAGCATGGAGGTTGAGTATCGAGCAATGGCTCATGCCTGTTGTGAGTTGCAGTGGGTTCAATCTGTGCATTCTGAATTAAAGATTCTTGTTTTGTCTCCCATAGAGCTCAGATGTGACAATCAAGATGCAATCTACATTGCCAAGAACCCAGTCTTCCATGAAAGTACTAAGCATATAGAGGTTGGTTGCCACTTCATTAGAGATGAGATCAAGAATGGTATTGTTGTGACTCCACACGTCAAATCTGAAGATCAAGTTGCAGATGTTCTCACAAAGCCATTGAGTCCAGCAGCATTTCAGAATTTTTGCAACAAGCTGGGCATACACGATGTGTATGCTCCAGCTTGAGGGGGAGTGTTAATATATCTCATTATATTTAGCTATATTCTATTTTATAATTTCTATATACTACTGGACCTCTAAGTAATTTCTCCCAGATCTTCTATTAATAAAAAGGAGAGGGCTCATGGTCCCTCTCACAGGTTGCATTGCACGCAACCTTGCGGCATCCACATTTACACCGATATCTATGAACTTTAGTGATATAAGATGTTAGGGGATGGTATACTTCAAATTCATCCCACAAAACACAACATTAATCATAGTAATCCTCGACAGAGGTGTCATTAGAGAATTCCTTTTTAGCCAATTTTTTACAGATTTCAAACACCTTTTTAGGGTTTTGATGATGTGAGTAAACATATGATAATTGGTCCCACATGGCTTTTGTCATTGTGTCGTAAAAGAGATTGACTGATTTTTGGTTCGGCATCGTTGACCATCCAGGTCATTACCCCTGAGTCATCCTTGACCCATAAGTCATAAGATTGTTTAGTTTTCTCATCAGCGTTCTCAGCAGGAAGAGCAAGTCCTTTCGTAACAAGGTGAGAGCACTGGCCTTGGGCCTTAACGTACAACTCAAAGGACGTTGACCACATATGGTAGTTAGAACCATCCAATTTAATAGTGATCACATAGAGAGTTCCCAAATTATCTTTAGAAGTCATGATGGAAACAGTTTTAAATCAGACCACACAAGTTCTAGGTGTAGCGTGTGAAGTATCACGTAAGTTATCAATTGAAGAGTCAAAGACCCAAAGAAAGGTCATTTAAGATTGATTTAATTAATAAACCAACGCCACATCGGTAATTTAGACTGTCATGTGACGGAGGTTGATGGGAGGGAGCAAGTCCCTCCCTAAGAAAGAACCATAGCCGAAGAACGGGTGTGTTATACCAGGAGCAGTTTGTTAGGATAACCCCAAACCCAGAAGTGAAAGAGTAGCAAAAACTGGGAATTAGTCAAATGAAAAAGGACTGGATGCAGAGAAAGATTGAGTGGGCAACAGTAGAAGGATTGGTGGAAGTGTGGGTTAAGGCTGGAATAGGGACAGCGTGGGATAGTTGCTAATCGGAATGGTGGAGCAGCGGCTGGTTGAGTGACTTGGCTGGAACAGGGATGGCGGTGGGGGCAGAAAGAGAGGCGGAAGGAGGTGTGGTAGGTGGTGTTGGTGGAGTAGAGTGTTGGCAGTGGATGGATGACACAGCAAGGGCGACAGGATGTGGAGGGGAATAGAGGCAAAAGGCGGATGATTCTGGGAAAGGAAAGGGATGGCTAGAGCGGGTCGAGCGGGATGGAGGGAAGGGCGGTGTGATGGCGGCGGGTGGAGCGGTTGGTGATCAGGGTAGACAGCGGGTGGCAGACTAGTAGCTGAGGCAGCTGGAGCGGCTGGACAGGGAGGCGAAGACATGGGGGCTGAACAGGGAACCGGGTAACGGTTAGGGAGCAAGGGAGAGGGAGAAGGGTGGCGGCGGGTGGATGGGAGGGAGAGAATTAGGGTGAATAACTAATACAAGCATAGGCACCCTCCTTATATAGGATAGGAGTCCCTCATTACATAGTACACCAATATCGGATAAAAGACGAGACACTAAAGGGAGCACAAAAGAAATAAATATATATATATATTAACAGTAACCATCGGTAGATCATCGATCATCTAAGGAGCCGGCCAATGAGCATCATCTAAGGAAACTAAGTTAAGGTGATCAACCCTTTGGAAGAAAATACCATGTCCAGGAAATCCTTCAATGTACCATACAATTCTCTCAAAAGCTTTCATGTGAGTCGTACTCGGAGCATGCATGTATTGGATAACAATATTAAAAACATTTGTAATATTAGGACACGTAAAGATAAAGAAGCATTCTCACAAGCTTTCAATCTATTGCATGCTATATCAGATAAGGGATTCCATGAGTATTTATTGATCCTATGATTTTGTTTAAGGGGAGATAGCATGTTTACTCCCTAATTTACCACTCTCTTAGAGGAGGTTGAGCGCATACTTTTATTGAGATAGATGCAATTGTCCCCTTTTTTTGCAATTTCAATCCAAGAAATTACTCCCAAGTGGCTCAGATCTTTCATCTCCAATTCTTGGGATAATTTTCCTATGAGGTTAGCAATTTCATGTCCATGACTACCAAGGAGGATAATATAACAACATAAAATAGAAGAATAGTAAAATTGGAGTGCTCTCCTTTGACCATGAGGGTATGATCATTGTCTTTTTGATAAAGCTGACTTTCCATAGTGATCCACAATCTATCAAACCAAGCCCTGGGCGATTGTTGGTGTCCATAGAGAGCCTTGTAAAGCTTGCAGCACTTTCATTAGTTGAGGACCCAGGAGGAAACTACATATATACTTCTTCCTTCACATCTCCAATTAGGAAGGTATTTTTCACATCTAATTGGTGTAGATTCCAAGTGAAATGAACAGCTGGAAAAAGAATGATGTGGATAGATTTTAACTTGGAAACTGGGGCAAATGTTTCTTCATAATCAATTCTTTCCGTTTGAGTGAATCCTTTACGACCAATCGAGCTTTATACCTTTCAAAAGATCCATCATCCATGTATTTACTTGTGAACACCAGCTTAGATCTAACAAGCTTTTTGCCAAGAGGTAGGGGAATGAGGGTCCATGTCGTGTTCTTCTCGGGAGCTGCCATTTTGCCATGGCGTGTTTCCATTTGGGTTCACGAAGGGCCTCGAATAGATTTTAGAATAGGTTCTAAGGCAAGCTGAGTAATAAAGGTGTGATGGGAAGGAGCACCGACATGATAGATCATGTATATTTCGATGGGACGAGAAGTACAAGATCTTTTTTCCTATTGAGGGGGAGAAATGGGAGATTCAAACTTTCATTATTCTTTAAGGAGGTGTCTTCAATGTTTTGTGTTCCTTGAGAAATTTGTGCTTCAGTTCAATGTTTTGAAAGGCGGTACGCAATATGCATTCTGTTAGGGTGTTTCATTGAGTATATGCAGTTTGGTTTGAATTTTTTAATTAATCATATATGAGCATAAAATATGTATTTAAAATATAGAACATTACACCTATATATATTAGTATGTAAACATATGATTATACATGTATTATATGTTATACATAATATATGTATACGTCGGAATTGTGGATAATATATTCGATGAGGGGCCTAGCCCAGTCTTTACAAAATGGGGTGCAAGGTGCACCACCAGATTACATAAGCATAGCAGTCGCTAGCCACCGTATACCGAAGGGTCAGCGAGTCAGATGGAACGTGGAGGCGCCACACACCTTGTCGGGGGGGTATAGAGTGCCTCCACCGATGAGGTTCCTCAGGAGCCACTATCTACCAAGAAAGAAGATAAAGAAAATAGTTTCCGGGTGGCGGTTGTATCCTCAGAAAAGACGGAAGCCCCATGCAGGGCTAGGGGTTGGTCACAACAAGCCCCCAAGCATTAGCTATGTAGTTGGGGACAACAGGTCCCCATTTCCTTGCTCGTGCGGCATTTTGGACGGCTCGAAGCAACAAGTATGTGGTGTGTGTTTGTGTGTATAAGCAGTAACAAGATAATTGATAACAAAATACACTCACACTGTCTCTATATAAAAAGTGGTTACATATGCGGTCAAGACTGCATAATGGACTGCATAGACATACATATGTGGTTCGAAAAGGTAGAGAAACCGCATATGTAGTGTCATGTGGGGCATATTAGAACATTGCTTCAGTTTGAGAATTCCTTCATATTGATGTTCTTTCTCTTCTGTATGAGATCAAGTAGTTGAGTCATCCTCTTCTTGATGTCTTTGGAAGGCTAAAGGGAAGGGAAATTAAGAGTCCTTTGAGTTCTCCCCCTTTTTGGATACAGGACATTTTCCAAGAAGGTTATTGTTAAAGTGTCTATATTAGTCTATTAGTTAAATAGGCTAATTAGTTTAGTGGGCCTTTATATTCCGGCCCGTCTAGTTTAGATTACTTGGGACACAAGTCTCAGGGTTTCTCCCTTGCTCCTATATATAGGACAGGCGTGTCCAGTCTTGTATTCATCTATCACAATCTATTCCTATTCAATCAATCTTTTATATTTTACATGGTATCAGAGCGGGTTCCATCCTGAGAGAACCCTAGTGCCGTCGCTTCCCTCTCTCTCTCTCCAAGCCGACGACTTCTCCCTTGCAGCCGCCGCCGCTCCTCTCTCCGAAGAGAGCAACAGAGGGCTCTCTCCGCCTGCGGATGGCCGTTGTCATGGCTTAGGCCGACTGTCCGCTAGGCATATCCCGGCCTCCATGGTCATCTCTATTCTCTATTCTTTCATTCTTTCATACAACACCTCCGCTGCCTATCATAACAGCCATATACGGCGGTAATCTCCATCCGCCATCCGAAACCAACAGCAACCGGCGTCGATGCTAGCAGCAGCACCAGCCGCCGCCTCCATCAGCAGCAGCCGCGCCGCCGCAGCAGCCAACAGGAGCAGCACCGCCCCTAGCAGCCGCCATCTCCAGCAAACGACCATCATCCAAGCCACCATCCCAAAAGAACAACCGCCGACCATCCGGGACGCAACCTGCATTACCGTCGTCGATACTATCGACCCGAGCGTCGATGGTATCGACGTTAGTCCAAACGCAAAGTGCAGCCCAGCCGCCGCCGTGTCGATACTATCGACCCGAGCGTCAATAGTATCGAGATCTGTCCAGAAGCAACCTGCTGCATTCCCGTCGATACTATCGAGAGGAAGTCGATGGTATCGACTTTATCACAGTGACAGAAGAACGTCTGTCGATACCATCGACAGTTGATCAGTGGCGATGTAAAAAGGATACAATCGCCGCTTTGGAGAGGGTCCGCCTTGGCTCCGCATGCATCCTCTTGGCATGCAATATCTCCGGAGTCACGCAGGAGACCCTTTGTCATCTCCTATGTTGCGACAAAATGCTTCATCAGCCGAGCGTCATATCCAGCCATCATCCGCAAGCTGCTGCTCCACTTCATCATCATCATCCCGACGATCTTCATCCGCAAGTTGTTGCTGCGTTGTGCGTCATCATGCTATTGCTGCCATCTACAGTAAGTGATCACCCATCACTCTCCACCGCTACCAAACAACCATGTTTACTACCCCCATATGCATTATCCCAGTCTCTATTCGGATCCTTAATCGGTTCTATTTTTGCTAATCGAATCATATTTTGACCCTAACGGGCCAACAAACCCCCTTTTTGGGTCGGGACTAGATCCATTTATTTTTCTATCCGGATCTCATGTTGACCCATTTAGTATACTCTCTTTGGCTATTGGTTTCATTCTCCACATATTATCCATCTCCATTTCACATATTCCTCTCTTTTTCCACCATTTTCTTTCCCACCCACCCATATTATGTGAGCATCCCTTTTCCACATTACGGGGGGGTCATATATCCATTTCTCCACACCAAACACTCACTTTTGTCGTATTTGGTGTGCGGGGGGGATAGAGAGGAGAGAAAGAGATGAGAAGAGAGAGCGAGCATGAGAGCATATGAGAGAATGTATGAGAGAGAGAGTATCAGATGAGATGAGATGATGATATATGTATTCAGATTATATATATTCCAGGCTATCTTCATGGAGCTTCACATCGTTCAGCACACCGGTTCTCTACTTGAGCCAGCAGTGAAGATCCAGCGTCGACACCATATCCGTTGTTGATGATGTATTCCTTCAGCTGCATTCACATGAGACAGATGGGTGCTTCTTCAGAAGCTTAGAGTTTTATCTTCACCAAGCTGCTTCATCACGTCTTCTCCAAGCCGCATCTACTGTATCGACATCGCATGTAGCTGATCCTCTTGGAACTTTCCTTGATGGATGATATCTACTTTCCTGTCAAGCCCCCATGGTTCCTGCATCGTATCAAGCAGCAGATCATCCGTCTGTGTTCGTGCCGCGTTAAGCACGTATTCCAGTGGCGAGTTGTTGTAGTATCAAGACCATTCGTCGACACTATATCCGCGTTCGTGCCGCATTAAGCACGTATTCCAGTGGCGCATTCTTCAGCCTGCAGAGTATCTTCAGATGTCTTCATTTCAGATGCACTTCAAGGAAGACCTTCAAAGCTCGAGTATCTTCAGCCTGCAAAGTCATCATCACTATTTGATTCAGGGGGAGTATTGATTAAGGGGGAGTAACATATTTTGTATGGGAGTGATATTTATCTTCATCTTTCATTTATCATTTCTTTTGATCGAGTCCTGTAACTCTCCAAGCTTGGACATGTGTTTCATCCATGCTCCAGCTTGAGGGGGAGTGTTAAAGTGTCTATATTAGTCTATTAGTTAAATAGGCTAATTAGTTTAGTGGGCCTTTATATTCCGGCCCGTCTAGTTTAGATTACTTGGGACACAAGTCTCAGGGTTTCTCCCTTGCTCCTATATATAGGACAGGGGTGTCCAGTCTTGTATTCATCTATCACAATCTATTCCTATTCAATCAATCTTTTATATTTTACAGTTACATCTTTGGAGATGTATCTTTTTTTATAGAAGTTCTCCAAGAAGGTGACATCATAAAAGATTTAGTGGATTGATGCATTTGTACCATTTCTGGATAGAGGAATATCCTAAAAGTATCCATTTGACCATCTTAGGATCAAATTTGGTCCACTTGGGCCCAGTTGCTGAATGAAACAAAGGCACCTAAAGGTTCACGGTGACATATAAAATAAAGGTTGTCATGGTAAAGAAGAGAATATGCAATACGTCCCATCATGGTTCACAATTCCATTCTATTAATTTGATAAGTGAATTCTATTAATAATAAGTAGCAGTAAGAATAGCATCTCCACAATAGCCCTTTGAGAGCTTACGGTGCAAAAGAAGAGATTGAGTAATTTCTAGTAGATGGTGCTCTTTCTTTTAGCAGTTTCATTAACATGAGGTGTGTAGGTACAAGAAAATTCATGAAGAATTCCATTTTCACTAAGAAACTATTTAGGGTGCTAGAAAAGTACTATCTCCTACTGCTTGTAATGAGAACCTTAAGGCTTTTTCCCAAGTATGTTTCAATCATTTTGACAATTACAGTAATGGAAGGAACTTCTAGGCGCGAGTGTAAAGTGCATAACAAGAAATCATCAATACAAGTCCAAAATATGCCGTCCGATTAATACATATTGTACTTGCAGGTCCCCGGATGTCAGAATGGATTAAATAAAACATAGAATTAGCCCTATTGTTTGACTTTGTAGGAAACGATGCATGACGGTTCTTTTCCAAATGACAAACTTCACAAGTTAATTTTGACAGTATAACATAAATAAAAGTAATTCAAGAAACAAACTTACGAGAGAGCCATAGTTTAGATCATGGTATTAAAAACTATTGACATTTGGCAAAAAAATCATTGACTTTGTTGATGTTAATAATTTGCAAAGTCAAATCGGGTAAACTTCCATATTCGTAAACTTCGACAACATTTCAACCGACATCGATGATGTCGACCCACATGTCGACGATGTCAGCCCAACTCTATAGAAAAAGAAGGAAAAGTCAACTCCTTACCTAAATGTTGACCAACTTCGAGGATGTTGTTGCTAAGGGAATGAATATGTTGCTTCTTCTATCTTGGGATAAAACCCATTGGAACTAAGGATAAGTATCTTTATCGGTATTTTTTTTTCAAGCTTAAATTATTATATCTACCATCGTCTACTGGATCATACTAATACTAAGTCCTCTAACACCATTCCATCTCTCCTATTTCACCATGTTCACTCAAATGCAATTCATTTAAAATAAATACATGTGTTGGGGATTCTAATGTCTAATGCTATAATAATTTATGTAGACGTGCTATACCAACCACCAAAGTTGTGTATAGCTACACAAATTAGATAAAATGATATCATTCATTGTGATTCTTTTAACAAGTAATTCAATTGAATGTTGAAAATGTGATAAACTAAATAGGTAATAATTTAGGATTCAAGTTGAAGCACTGAGATCCTGTATATATAACTATAGTGCTTGACATTGTAAGCTTGTATCTTACTACTTGTTAGTCATCATCAACTTTGCCTCTCTGTTACAAAAAACTTCAGCCATGACGACTTATTGCTAAGAATCTCTAGACGTATTCTAAAACAATACTATTGAAGCAATTACATCTATAATATGCTTGTCAGCTAAATTTGAAAATTGTGTCTAATTTTATAACAAATTCTCTACTTTTAGCTTAATCTGCGTCGAAGTTCTAGTTAGATACTTCCTCGAAGTTTTCACAAACTTCCCATCCACACCTATCAAAGTTGACTCATGTTCAATGATTTAGACGCCCTAGTTATTGATGACACAATTGAATCCTCTCAATCTTCTTGGTTGATCCACTGGTTATGTCGAGATACTTATTTTCATCCTTCTCGAAATAGTAGAGCTTGCCTATCTTACGACCAGTCACAATCATTTTCTTCATATTAAAGTCTAGAAAATGTATATCGACAGGTCGAAGATAATAGATATATTTATTTTTTCAAGTTGATTCAAAGAAATAAGATTTAGAGCAAGCTTAGGAATATAGTGTCCTGCGGGATGCAGAGATATATGAGAGACATTCATGGTTCCTTTCCAAATAATATCTGATTGAGAACCATTAGCAACACTCATAGTCTCATTTCCAGTTTTGTATAGGATAAACCTACAATAGATTTGAGTAATTAGTCATATGATCATTAGCTCCGGAATCAATGATCTAATCTTGAGATTTATTAGATAGGCATCGTTTATACGTAAGTTTCAAATCACAATAGAGTTGGAACTTGCACAAGAAGTATCAAGCTAGGACAGGAGCCTTTGGAGTTTTGTTATGTCAGAAGAAGAAGCCATGACAAATCCCTTCCACTAGAAGACTACTGCTCTCGAGTGGTCGCATGAACGCCCTTGTTAGAGCCTTCATTCTTCTTCAATTTTCCTATGGCAGAAAGAATTATTGGCTTCTTCTCAGGATGTAAGAGCTAGTAGTGGTTGGTATTGTGATTTTCAAGACCACAAGGAGAACATTGAGTCTTTGACTTTCATTCTATACGAGGTGACCAAAGCAGTATGTTCGGTATTCAAACTCTGGAAGCTAGGATCCATGATACACTTGAACTTTTCTAAATTTAAGACTTTGCAATATACTTGTTCAAGAGGGGGAGGGAATCAAGGCCCAAAACATGACTTTTAATCCCTTCATATACAATATTAAGGCCAACTAGGAAATGAACGATCATATTCCTTATCTTGATTTTTCAAAATGATTGGGAATCTATTTCACAACCCAAATCTTCTATAAGGTAGTAGTCCAAGTCCTCCCAGTTGGATTTAAGAGAACTAAAAGTAAGATGTCACTGACAAGGAGCCTTGCGTTAGACCATATATTCAGTTTTTAAGTGAATCCTCTTAGTATCCTGCTTGTGACCATACATCTCTTCCAGAGTTGGCCACATAAGACGAGCAGTCTTTTTCTCATGACCATCGATTGCATTGTATTTCCAAAGAGCTTGAGCAAACTATCTATGATTTAATCTAGTTATCACTAGAGTACCAAGAATCATATTGCTTCCACTTTATAAACGCCAGGTTCCTTGATTTTGCCATTGCATACCTATCTTTCTTTTTCCTACAGTGTATATTTTGTCGGTGGTAGCCCACACCATGTAACGAGAGTTAGTTTGACTGGAGTAATCAGACAGACCCTCCTCGAGTTTGTGTTGGAAATCTTTCAGATTGGGTCATACCATGGTACAAAGACTTCACGAATAGTGATAAAACTGAACAGAGCAAGAAATAACCACCGATCAGCTTGGAAAGATAGTGACTAAATAAAATAGCAGCGCACCAAGCTGACTTGAAAAGACTGTGTGATGCAAGCAGGAAGAAACAACCTGTGAGTCAACCAGCTCGTTGATCCCCAACTTGCCTTTGCCTTTATTTCTTTTTTGTTGAAACTGTTGATCATGACTTGCTGTTACAGAATTGATCCTCGCATGTAGCTTCTTTTGGGTGCACGTTTTTGATTGAGTAGAGAATCGTAGACATGTCGATCACGAATCATTTGGCGCCCAGCATAATATTCACGGCCGGCTTATGTGATCGCATGAAGGAAGACGCCGATCACGATTATCATGAGTACATCATGTTGATGATTTCAAGCTGAAACGACAGCCAACAGAAGAAAAAAAATAGTTCCACAATGGTTGATCAATCCCGACTAGTATTTCACGCTTCCAGAGCGTCGATGCCAACAGTGATCCACAACAGATTGCAAAAAAAAAAAAAAAACATAGAGCCAAGTCGAGATGTAAGGGAAGAGAAGATCGGGCATAAACCACAAGATATGCCAAATATGGGTTGCTCAGAACAAGCAGCGGGAATCAAGTCGAAGTAAGGACGACGGCAGTCCAAGTGCTCACAATGTACCAGAGGGCTGGAAGAAGGGGAGAGCACATTGAATCTGCTACAATACCATGTACAAATTTGAAGTAAACAATTAAAGCAAGGTTGTCAGGACCGAACCGCAGGTCAATTGGTTGACCTGGGAACCGATGGTTGGACCAATTTAGTTTTCTCATAAACCCAGAAAAACATTTGAACCGGACAAAAGGCGATGAATTGACCAGTTCAACCAGTGAACTGGCAAGCCGACCTGGTCTCTATTCAACCGGTTGGTGATGCCCAATGGGTGTTTTTTTACCTTTTTTGTGTTGTGCATATGCCTTAAAGGGGTTTTAACACCCTCTTACCTCCCCATGAGAGGAGAAAGAAGCCTGGTCCAAGAGTTGATTGCCTAGCAGCGATCTGGTGAGATTCTCCACCAACTCCAGGTGATCCACCCGTTGTTGATGGCTATTGTGGATGTCGCTGCCAACTCCAGCAGATTTTGTTACTTCATTTGCCGCCATCACCCACACTACAGACTTAGGCTGCTGCAGCCACCTCTGCAGCTGCATCTGTGGCTGCTTGGTGCCTACCTCTCCTCCCTTGTGTTTTAGTGAGCCTCTTCTTCGTCCTCTACTCTTCTTCTTCATGCTCTACTTATGTTCTTCTTTCTCTACTACTCTCCTTGTTTCTCTACGGTCATTTTCTTCCTCCCCTTCTTCCTGTATGTGGTCTATTTTTCCTCAATTCACCCCCTTCTTCCTATATTCATGCTTTTCTTTCTTCTTCTAATACTCCCCTTTTCCATTGACATCTTCTTCCTTGTTCTTTTGCTCCTCCCCTTCTTCCTCTCTTCCCCTTCTTTCTCTGATTCTCTCCTTATCCCCGTTGTCATACAGTTTCCTTGCTGACAAATTCACTTTCAAGTTATTGCTTTGCTGCCACTTACAAGTGCTGCTGCTTTGTTGATTCAGTTGCTGATTTCTTGTGTTGTTGTGCTGCTACAATAGTTGGATTTAGTTGTACTGCCATCTGGTAACACTTTTATACACATAGGGATGGCAATGGACCAATTTTTCAGTGACCCGGTCCATTACCAAACCATACCATTTCAAAATTGAAGACGCAGTTGTCCAATCCGTTCCACCCATGGCGGTGGTATATTTTTGCCCCCCAGTTAGCGGGTGACCACAGCCGTGGAACAGGATTTCGACTTCAAGCTGACTTCGACAGGCGTGGACATGGAAGTTTGTGGAAATGTTGACGTAACTTCGAGGACTTTTACAACCAAACTTCGACGCAACATCGATTAAAATTAAGCTAAAAAATAGTCATTTGGTGATAAAAATCGATAGATTTCATCAAATCTAGCTAAAAAACACAATATATGTTTACATATAGCCATCCATATAGGTTTACTGTTAGAATATAGCCTATTTAGTTAATAGGTTATTAGTCTATTGTCTACATGGGCCTGTTGCCCATGGCCCATTAGGGTTGAGTCGCTTCCTTTGTACTTCCTTGTAATAGCCTCCTCTCCTATATAAGGACAAGAGTGTACATATTAATAGAACAATGATGCGATGATTTTGAGTCGCATTTATAGACTTGTTTGATATGTGTTTTATGCATGTATTAGTCATTTTCATGATTAATGTTGCATAATTCATTCATTTTGGTCTATGCTACTTCTTTATGTCAAATTCCCTTTATTTAAGCATTTTTAGTATTAATTATCGAAAAAATATATTTTTTGTGGATTTATGTGGTTTCGTGTGTTAATTTCAGAAAAACCAAGTATCTGCTGCCGTCGATACTATCGACGGTGGTCGATACCATCGACCGGACCACAGGTTGCCAGCCGCAAGGACCAGAACAAGGTCGATACCATCGACGGGGATGTCGATGGTATCGAGATACCATCAGGCTGCTGGCGAGGAAGGCGTCGATACTATCGACGGGAGGAGCTACAGCGGCACAAAACGACAAAACCGTCGCTACAAGTTCGTCGATACCATCGACCCGCGTCGATGGTATCGAGATGACATCAGGCGCTCAGACGAAAGAAAAGAAGGATTGCCGCTTCCACGCTAGGTCGATACCATCGACCCGCGTCGATGGTATCGACACTGTCAGATATCAGTTTGATTCAAAATGATCTTAATCGGACGGCCGTGGTTAATTGGCAACCTAATTTGGGAGATATACCTAATGACGGCGCCCTTGACTAGGGAATCACGTCATTAGCCGCTGCACACATCCCGGAGAGCTAGGAGAGAAGAACGAAGCACGAGAGCACGCCCCAGCCGATCCGGACGCCAAAGAAGACGAATTCCACCACCGAAAGGCGGCAGAACGCGGATTCCACGCCAAGGATCGATTGGACCTTCTCCGTTCAGGGGTTTCACCACTCAATTTCGTTTTTCTCATGTTTCCCCTTTTCTTTACTACATTGTACTCTGAGATGAACATGCGCGGCTAATCCCCTTTATCTTTAGGACCGGGAGTAGCCCGGGGATTCATTGTATGACGATTTCATAATAGTAATTCATATCTTATCTCTTAAATCCGTGGTATAGTTTCGTGTTCTCCAATATATTGTTATGCTTGACCACCATAATAATAACCTAATGCCCTTAATTGCTTTGAAAGAAGAATTAACGGTTGAAAAGAGACGGAATTTACATTAATTGACAAATCCCTTGAACAAGGCGGTGTAAGATTAATGGTGGATACCGAGAGGTCGTTTATAATGCACCTAGTTTAGGGTATAGGTTACTACGACGGTGGAACCGACCTAGACATAGGTAGTGAATTGTACCACGACAGTGGGCAATTCTGATTTCAGGCCACTACCAGGATAGAGAGATAAAAATTGAGTAGCTATATAGAATTTAATACAATGAAAACCCGTGGTGAAACCGCAATCCTAAAGATCTCCTTTTGAATTGATTAAACCAACATTTAATCGATTGCTTGTTTCGTTTTGTTTTATTTTTCTTTTAATTTTAACAACAACTCTCAACTTGTTAATCGGCTTAGCTGATCGCGAGTAGTTAGTAGGAGTCCCTGACGATTGCACGTATCCCTGAGTTCGACTCGGGCCTCACAAAGGCATGTACTACTCGACGCGTTCACTTGCGTTTCTACGCACGGTAAATTTGCGTCAAGTTTTTGGCGCCGTTGCCGGGGATACGGCAATTTGTTGGCACTTCGAGTGCTGTGAGCGGCCACTCTAGGCCACCTTTTTATTTTTTTTTATCATTCCAAAAATTCATAATCTCTTTTCTAAATATTTGCAATCGTCAAGCACTGTTCTAAATTTAATATTTCTATTTTCAGGTACTGTGCATGGTGCAGACGCGTAGTACTGACTACGCAGGTAGAGCACCAGAGGTTCCGCTGCCGGGACCAGAAGACGAGGGCGATTATAATCAAGACGAGCTAGCGGATACAGATTCTGAACCCGAACAAGACGAGATGGGGGACGAGCCACAGACAATATGGGAGAAGATCAAAGCTTCTTCCTCAGCCGCTTCCAAAGGGCCGATCAAGAAGCAGGCGGTTAATATTCCGACATACAAAATTGATCCGACTTTAATCAATCTGGTGAAGTCTAATGCTTTTCATGGACTTAAAAATGAAGACCCAGTCACTCATTTAAGTCAATTCGTGGAAAACTGCGACATGGTCAAAATTGACATGTTCCCGCAAGATGTGCTCGTATTAAGTTATTCCCGAGTTCGCTGGCAGGAGTTGCACGTGAGTGGTTACACAACCTCGATGACGAATATGTGGAATCATGGAATCATATGGTCGAGGTATTCTTTGAACGGTTCTTCCCGCCCGAGAAGACCAATGACATGATCAGAAAAATTCACAACTTCACTCAGAAGGCTGGCGAGACTTACTCGGAGACATGGGAACGTTTCCAGATTATGTTAAGGAGGTGCCCGCACCATGGTTTGGACAAAGAGACACAGGTCAAGATCTTTTATTTTGCTCTCTCCGAGCATGATAGAAGTAATCTTGATTCAGCAGGTTCCGGATTTTTCTTAAATAATACAGACACAAGGTGCTGGGAGATTCTGAAGAATATGGCCAAGAAACAATCATGGGGCGACAGGAACGCCGTTGAGCAGGTAAAAGTTGCAGGTGAGTCTAGGGCCATCAAAGAGCTGAATGACAAACTAGATCTGCTAGCTAAGAAATTGCTTGCTAAAGAGGATGCATCATCTGATGAAGAAGCCCAGGTTAAATTTATGCAACAACAGGGCTATAGGAATAATGATTATGCTTGGAGGAAGGACAAGAAGTTCTCATGGAAGGATCCGAACAATTTCCTACAAGATCCGGATGCTAAACCTCAACCAAGAGTCGAAGATAAAAGCACTGAGCTGATAAGTCAAATGATGCAGCAAAATCAAGAGATGATGAGCATGTTCAGCAAACAGCTACAGTCTCAGGGTGACATTTTGACCAAGTTTGGACAGACACTGCAAAGCTATGGAGCACAAATGAGGGCTTTGGAGACGACCGTCACCCAGATTTCGAATGAAGTGGCAGCCATAAAGCAGGCCAATCAGCAGAGACACGCTGGGAATGCGGATGGCGGACAAGCGCATCATCAAGTTAAATATATGTCTGTGATTAATGAGGTAGAAACTCCAGTGGTAGATGCCCAGAGCAAGGGTAGAGTGATGGTTGATACGGAGGCTACACCGGCAATACCATATCCGCGCAGTTATTATGGACTACCGGGTGGATGTTGTCCAGTCGGAAAAGCTCGCCGAGCAGCCATCTCGGTCGCGCCCGCATCGGTACAAGAAGAACAGGTGAAGGCCATGCATTTTGACAAAACTACATCCATGGCAAGAGAGGGGCCACTACTTGTGACACCAGTTGGAAATAATCTACGAAAGTCTACGCCGGAAGGTGTCGTTGAAGCAAGCTTGGGGGAGCTTCCCCCTAAGAGCCCATATGTTCCACCGCATAAGCGTTTTGATGAAGCAAGTGTGCCTTCTCCAGGAGATCCAAGGCCAAAGAAAGAGCACTGTCATTATAGGAAGTTTTTGGAAATATTCAGAAAACTCCACGTCAATATTCCATTAGTGGAGATGATAGAGAAGATTCCCGCCTACGGGAGATTTATCAAAGAAATCATCAATAAGAAGAAGCGGATTAAAGACACCGATATTTGCCGGGTAAATGAGGTGGTGAGCTCCATTATCCATGGGAGTTTACCACAGAAGAGAAAAGACCCAGGAGGCTTCTACATTCCATGCTCAATAGGTGATCGACATTTTCCACGCGCACAGTGTGATTCGGGCGCTAGTATCAATCTTATGCCTCTGGCGATATTTCGAAAGCTTGGGTTAAAGGAGATAAAGAAATCAGCGGCAACCATTGAATTGGCGGATGGATCCATTGTACGGCCATACGGAGTTTGCGAAGATGTACTCGTCAAGGGTGACAAGTTCATTTTTCCAGTAGACTTCGTCATCATGGATATGCCGCAGCTTCAAAGTTGTGAGATGCTACTAGGTAGGTCGTTTCAAGCAATGGTCGATGTAGTCACTGCAATTGGGAGAGGTACGCTGACGTTGGGGATAGGTCAAGAGCGAGTAGAGTTCAAGCTGCCGCATGATCCTTTGAGCACCTTTTCCACATTACCGAGGGGATGAAAAGCTTCAAGTCGTCTAGCCTAAGACGTTAAATAAGGGCGCTTGTTGGGAGGCAACCCAACCATTGGTACCTTAGATTAGTTCATTTACATTCGTAGTTTAATTTGTTTTTACTTAGTTTTTAATGTAAAAAAGATATCGTGATTGTTTGGTACTTGTGTAGGGCTGAGGCAGAGTCGATACCATCGACCATTGTGTCGATGGTATCGACCATGGTACAAGTTGAAGACTGCAGAAATCGGACTGCGTCGATACTATCGACGGCCTCGTCGATGGTATCGACATACCTACAGGCAGATCGCACAGCCAAGGTCGATGGTATCGAGATGCCTGTCGATACCATCGAGATCTCTGGAGATTTTCAGAAGAAATCGACTCAGTGAAGTCGATACCATCGACGGGCGTGTCGATGGTATCGACACATTCAAGTGCAAAAGGCGGCGGTCGGGCCTCGCGAGGATTTGCCCTAATCAGAGAGTCGATACTATCGACGCGCGTCGATAGTATCGACGCGCCACGTCAACGATCCGCGAGAAAGATCAACGGCATCGCAGCAAACAAAGAAGTCGATCCGGGGGATGGGTCGATACTATCGACCCGCGTCGATAGTATCGACGCGTCAGCAATCCGGGCCCCGTAGATCCAGCCATCGACGACCGTCGATACTAGCGGAGGTACGGATCGTGTTACCCGAGTCGATACCATCGACTCGCGTCGATGGTATCAACGGGCAGACAGTAGCGCCGGCCACAGCTATATATGGGGAGTAGTTGCGTCAGATGACATCACACCTTCAGTGCACTCTTCCTCCACTTGTGCCGAGCGAGTTCCAGAGCTGTGCAAGCCCGTCGACGAGCAACACCGAGCTAGTTCTTCATTGAGCGGAGATTCGATTCTCCAATCTTCACTGAGCTCCTTTCTAATCCTCTTTCTCTCGCAAACATGGTGCATGGAGCTGGTGTGTCATCTTCACGTGCGAACCCGGCGGATATCCCAGAGTTCGTGCCACCTCCTCCCGCGTCGGTTTCACGCCCGCGGCTGATTCATCCATCCGCGGAGGTGAAGAAGATCTACGAGGAGATCTTAAAAAGGAAGATAGAGCCAACTCGTTATGTCGAACGGGACATGATCCGCGACTTAGGGTTCGAGGCCAACTTGGCCTACGTTTTGAAAGGGCAGGCGCGCCACACAAACCGAAGACCTGACGAGCTGGAATTTGATGCGGATGGCCAGCCGTTCTTCGGCGACTGGGCTACGTACAAGGAGTTGGTGGCAGAGTTCATGGCGTCTCTGGACGTCTGCGTCGTGCCCAACGACGTTATTGCCACCGACCGCGAGTGGATCAAAGGCTGGGTGTCGTTCCGGCTATTCAACATCGACTACACCCTTACGCTCCGGCAATTCAACAAGATCTTCAACGGGAACCACTCGCAAAACGACTACCGGCGCCCGGACAACCGCACCGATTACGACGTCATCTTCGCCGAGCTGGTTACGGTGCCGCCAGGGAAGTCCGTTAGCTACCATAATGCTGCGGTAGCTGACTTCGAGCACCCTTTCGTCCGGATACTGCATCGGATGCTCAGTTCGACGCTATTTGCTCGGGGTGACTTGGCCCTCAGCAAGTTTCAGGAGACGGACTTATTCTTTCTGTACAAGCTCCTGAAGCGTCAAGAGTGCAATTGGGGTGCCTTCTTTCTGCAGAGAGTATTGGCGGTGAAGAGGAGTACGAGGAAAGCGTCGATTCACTTCGGCGGGTTCATCACCAAGCTGGCTTCATACCTCGGCTTGAATTTCCAGACACTCACTCCTCTATCTACTAGGAGCAAGGTGAACTTGCACCATTTGCAACGGTCCAATCTCCTACTTCTTCGAGATGGTTTGGCGTATGCGCATTGCCACGTCAACCATGCCTATCAGGAGTGCTCGTTGCCTGATCCGGTCTTCAACATCAAAGGGGCGCAACACTTCTGGTGGCCAATCACAGCCATCGCCGACTCCGATGAAGAAGGCGGCAACGACGGTGGCGACGACGGGAATGACGACGAGGCTGAGGAGGAAGAGGAGGCATTCACACCTCTTCAAGCACGAGTGGCACCACGGAAGCGTCCTCGGATGCATCCGGGTGCATCTTCATCATCACAGCCTACGCCGCCACCACCACCGCCCTCGCAGCCAAGCGAGGATGCCTATTCTATGCAAGGCATGTACACTATGTTGCAAGACATCCAACAAACGCAGCAGCAGCACATGACAATGTATACCGGTATTCAAGACACGACGAACCGGATTCTGGACAACCAAAGGGCGATGTTCGAGAACGAGCGTCTTCTCCTCAACAACCAACAACAGATACATGATCGGTTGTATCGGATGGAGATGCAGCAGGAGCCCTTCTACGACCACTATTGGAGCCAAAATTATTTTGGAGGTTATCCACAACCTCCACCCAGGGCCCAGTTTGATCCAAGCTTCCAGGGGGAGTATCCTTCTTGGGACCCTACGGCTCCACAGTACCCGCCTCCACCACAAGACTAAACCGGTATCACTGTTCCAACCTTTGAGTTTGTTTTTTACTATGAGGCCATAGTTGAATTCAAGCTTAGGGGGGGTAGTTGGAACAGTTCTATCTTTATTTTCTCTGTTTTTAGTTTTATTGTTTTTGTTTCTTGTCATTTGTTTCTTGCAATTTTAGTTTGTTGTAGGATCCACATTCTATCTAGTGTAATCGTGGATGTCTTTAATCTTGTGTCATCTCTGTTGCATGTGTATGGGAATGGGAAACTAAAAAAAAAAATTGAGTGTCACAAGCTTGAGTGTTGTTTAACCTTGATCACTTAACTTAGAAAATGATTGGTTTTGTCAACTTTAAAACAGAAATTCACAACTGTGTATTCCTAATGATTCATGAAAGTGGACGGAAATTGGTTGTTGAGCCTTAACTGACCAAATGGTAACAAGACTCTAATTTGAAGTAAGAGAGAGAAACCTCTTAACTACTACACAGGTCAGTAAGGAGGGACGCATAATATTTTTCTAAGGTTCAGTCAACTAGTCTTGTGATCTGTTCACCTCATTGTTTTCATAATCCACCCAAGAATTGGAAGTAAAGTACGATTTTAACTCTTCTGGATTGCATGACATGTAGATAGGATTTGCATTGCAATTCTTCTTATGTTTGCATGGAAAATGAAAAATGAAGAAAAGATTAGAATAGTTATACATGCACATTACCCTTAGGTGCATGTCATTTAGTTGCATTCATAACTTCTATGCATAAAGTATGTCATGTTCCTCATTTATTCTTTAATGGTGAATTCAAATGTTCCATACCTTCTTAATAATTCAAATTTTTGAGTTATGCAGAAAAAAATAAGCCCAACAAATATTCATTGTCAATTATGGATATAAGGGTTTGAAATGGGAAAAAAAAGAAAGAAAAAAAATTTCTGAAATTGAAAAAAAAGGGTTATTTAGAAACAACAAAAATAAGAAGGAGAAAGGAACATAATTTCACATGTATTTTAAGATGAGTGAGTACATGATGTAGCTTAATTAGATATCCATCTCATTTTGAGATGGATGGTTAGTGCATTCATCATTCCACCTAATCTTAGGCATTAGAGCATTTTTCATGTGCATTTGCATCATTTAGGGCATTTTTGTTTTATGCATGTTGAAATCGTATGATACTTCCACATCTTCCATAAGCCACCCATTTCACCCACCCGTTGCTCGAATTGGTAGGCCACCGTGAATTTCTCCTCACTAATGAATATCAGGAGAACTGCTTCCATGTAGATGGTAGTTAGGGCGAGCAACGTAATATAGAAGATCACAAGATGCACCAAGCCTGGACCGGCGAATTTTATTATGTTAACTGCCTTATGTGATAGTGTTCATCAGTTTTGAGGTCAACATCTTTTATGGATGATTACTGTCGCCGTCAGGGTAATTATCATTCTGTGGTTAGTGAGGGCCGGTATGTGAATGTCCGGTGGGAGTCATATGGGATGTCTGTTGTGATGCTTTGTTCTTTAGTTAACTCTGGCAATTCTATTCTAAGAAATAGTGCTCGAGGGCGAGCAATGTTCAAGCTTAGGGGAGTTTGATGCGATGATTTTGAGTCGCATTTATAGACTTGTTTGATATGCGTTTTATGCATTTATTAGTCATTTTCATGATTCATGTTGCATAATTCATTCATTTTGGTCTATGCTACTTCTTTATGTCAAATTCCCTTTATTTAAGCATTTTTAGTATTAATTATCAAAAAAAAATATTTTGTGTGGATTTATGTGGTTCCGTGTGTTAATTTCAGGAAAACCAAGTATCTGTTGCCGTCGATACTATCGATGGTGGTCGATACCATCGACCGGACCATAGGTTGCCAGCCGCAAGGACCAGAACAAGGTCGATACCATCGACGGGGATGTCGATGGTATCGAGATACCATCAGGCTGCTAGCGAGGAAGGCGTCGATACTATCGACACGATGGTCGATACTATCGACGGGAGGAGCTATAGCGACACAAAACGACAAAACCGTCGCTACAGGTTCGTCGATACCATCGACCTGCGTCGATGGTATCGAGATGACATCAGGGGCTCAGACGAAAGAAAAGAAGGATTGCCGCTTCCACGCTAGGCCGATACCATCGACCCGCGTCGATGGTATCGACACCGTCAGATATCAGTTTGATTCAGAATGATCTTAATCGGACGGTCGTGGTTAATTGGCAACCTAATTTGGGAGATATACCTAATGACGGCGCCCTTGACTGGGGAATCACGTCATTAGCCGATGCACACATCCCGGAGAGCAAGGAGAGAAGAACGGAGCACAAGAGCACGCCCCAGCCGATCCGGACGCCAAAGAAGACGAATTCCACCACCGAAAGGCGGCAGAACGCGGATTCCACGCCGAGGATCGATTGGACCTTCTCCGTTCAGGGGTTTCACCACTCAATTTCGTTTTTCTCATGTTTCCCCTTTTCTTTACTACATTGTACTCTGAGATGAACATGCGGGGCTAATCCCCTTTATCTTTAGGACCGGGAGTAGCCCGGGGATTCATTGTATGACGATTTTATAATAGTAATTCATATCTTATCTCTTAAATCCGTGGTATAGTTTCGTGTTCTCCAATATATTGTTATGCTTGATCACCATAATAATAACCTAATGCCCTTAATTGCTTTGAAAGAAGAATTAACGGTTGAAAAGAGACGGAATTTACATTAATTGACAAATCCCTTGAACAAGGCGGTGTAAGATTAATGGTGGATACCGAGAGGTCGTTTATAATGCACCTAGTTTAGGGTATAGGTTACTACGACGATGGAACCGACCTAGACATAGGTAGTGAATTGTACCACGACAGTGGGCAATTCTGATTTCAGGCCACTACCCGGATAGAGAGATAAAAATTGAGTAGCTATATAGAATTTAATACAATGAAAACCCGTGGTGAAACCGCAATCCTAAAAATCTCCTTTTGAATTGATTAAACCAACATTTAATCGATTGCTTGTTTCGTTTTGTTTTATTTTTCTTTTAATTTTAACAACTCTCAACTTGTTAATCGGCTTAGCTGATCGCGAGTAGTTAGTAGGAGTCTTCGACGATTGCATGTATCCCTGAGTTCGACTCGGGCCTCACAAAGGCTTGTACTACTCGACGCGTTCACTTGCGTTTCTACGCACGGTAAATTTGCGTCAAACAACACAACATTATCGTATACACTTCTTCACATGGTATCAGAGCAACAGCCCTGAGGAGAGAACCTTAGTCGTCGCCCCTCCTTCCTCTTCTCTCTCTGGCCTTCCTTCCAAACCTAGCCACCAGCCGCCCCTTCTCTCCTAGAGAGAGATATCGGGGGACAGCCCGCCTGCGGGCGGCTGCCGCCTCCTTCCATGGCTTAGGCCAGCCGCCCGCTAGGCACATCCCGACCACCATGGTCGCATCTTTCCCTTTTCACATAGATTTTTATCTATGCGCCGTCACCATCCTTCCCGGCACTCTATCCAGTCCGAGTCTCTAGATGGCACTATTTCCCGTCCAGGTTTATCTCTCGTCGTCGTTGTCACCTTCCCCGAAATCTGTTCGTCAAGCAACTCCAGCCGCCACCATTGAAGCAGCCACGCCAAAGCAGATCTTCCTTCCACTCCAGCAACCGTCGCCATCGTCTTCACCGCCGAGTTGCCATGTCATCTCCGCGTCGAGCCACCACCCATCCATCATCTCTGCGTCCAGCCGCTCCATCACTCCACCGCTACACCACCTCTCGGGACCCTAGGTGACGCTAATTCCCATCCAAATCCGGCCATGGTCAAGCAATGAGCCACCTATGTTCATGATCAAAGCATTACAAAAGACGACGCTAATTCCCGCCGACCCATGATGCTAATTCACGGGGTACTTGTCTCCTTGACGGAGCAAATTCCCGTCGAGATCGTGCATCATCCGTCGCCGACACGGCGTGTTGTCCAAACAACACGGCATGTCACGCTCCAAAAATCATCCTCACGGCACGGTGTTTCATCCAAAACGCAAAGGACACGACGTGTTGCTCAAAACACATGGCATGTTCGATTCCAAAACTCGTCTTGACGGCGCAGATTACAACAAACACGACGTGTCATCCTTGGAACACGGTGTGTCGGCAGACATCAGAGTTACGCCTCCGACTTTAGACACAGTGTGTCCACTTGGAACACGACGTTCCCGGAGATCCAGTGCACGTCTCTGACATCCGACATGGCGTGTCGCATTTCCACACGGCGTGTCGCATTTCCACACGGCGTGTTACAAGGAGTCAGTCAGTTTTCGACAAAGGAGCTACACGGCGTGTCAGCAATACTACACGGTGTCTCATCAGGAGCCTGCCTCTCACCCCTGACAAGTTACACAACATGTCCAATCACAGACACGACGTGTCAGAAGCAGTCAGCACACTTCCAGTTCCAGTTTGACGTCCTCCAAAGATCTATCTCTCCTAAGGGCCAGACAAATGTCCTTTTCGGACCAAGAAAATATTCATTTATTTTCTCTATCCGGATCTTAATCGAGTTGTTTTTGTATATTGATTCCAGTTATTGGCTTTCATGCCAAGATAGCATTCCGACAGTGCCACTTCCTCCCCTACCGAGCAAAATTCTTGTAGTGTATCTCCTCTTTCTACCGATGCTTCCATTTTGGTAGTCTTCTTTTTGTTCTTCTCTCCATACTACACCTCTCAATTGACCTTTCCTTTCCCACCTTCCCACCCATCATGTGTGCGTCTTTCCACGTGCGCGCGCGGGGGGGGGGGGTCATATTTTTCTTTTTCAACACCATCTACTCACTCTCGTCGTATTTGGTGTGCTGGGGGAATAGAGGAGAGAGAGAGGAGGGTATGAGGAGAACATGAGAGAGGATATGAGGAGAGAGACATGAGATGAGATGATATTCCAGGCTATCTTCATGGAGCTTCATGTTCTTCAGCACATCTACGTTACTGATGTCTTTGTGTCGCGTCATTCACACTTAGCATCACATTACTTTTCAGACAACAGGACATATGGTTTCTTGATGTCTTTGTTGCGTGTCATTCCCACTTAGCATCACGTTACATTTCATGATCTCACAGTTGCAGCTTTGACACCAAGACTTTCGCATTCGTACAGCATTATGTATGTCGGGACAAGAGCTTGTTGCGCATATTCCGGCCTCTAGTCCCTTTAGTGTTGATGACGTTCCAGTTGATCATCAGTGTTGCGTTGATGGTGTTCCAGATGGTTGTTTCTTCATCTCTGAAGCTCGTCATCTTCAAGCCTGTGCCAATTTTGTATCTGCAAGAATTCATCCAGAGTGATCTTCATCGAGCTACTTCATCGCGTCTTCTCCGAGTTGCAACTACTACTACTACGTGTTGGGACGACACCTCAGCACCTCGTCCAACATGTTCATGCCATGTTATGCACGCCGGTGGTCATCTGCGCTTATTCCAGTTGGCTACACTTTTCAGACAATTTAGAGACATCTTCACTGCTACATCGACACTGTGCCTCCGCGTTCATGCCGCGTTATGTACGTTGGATGTGTTGCGTGCGCTTATTCCACTCCACATTCCTCTCTAGTGAAGATGGCGTAGCCGTGGTATTTATGATTGTCTGTGTCAGATATTCTTCATTCCAGATGCACTTCAAGAGAAAGACCTTCAAAGCTCGAGCTTCTCCAACCTGCAGAACACATGTCAAAGAGGCGTCGTCATCATATCTTTTTAGTTAGGAAGTATTGTTTAAGGGGGAGTAATAATTTTCTGTATGGGAAGTGACATTTCTATCTTTCATTTGTCCTTTATTTCTTATTGCTCATTCGAGTCATGTAACTCCAAGCTTGGACATGCGTTCACCCATGCTCCAGCTTGAGGGGGAGTGTTAGAATATAGCATATTTAGTTAATAGGTTATTAGTCTATTGTCTACATGGGCTTGTTGCCCATGGCCCATTAGGGTTGAGTCGCTTCCTTTGTGCTTCCTTGTAATAGCCTCCTCTCCTATATAAGGACAGGAGTGTACATATCAATAGAACAACACAACATTATCGTATACACTTCTTCACATTTACATATGTAGAAAAATACACGATTACATACGGTCGTCTCCGAACTACAGAGTTCAAGTTTATGACAATAAATAAACTACATAAAAATAGTGTAAATCTATGGTAGATCTAGCAGAGAGGAGGTTGATCTATTGATATTAGCTTAGAATAATAAATAATAACATCAAATGCCTTACCTCAAGCTCCAATACTTTCCCCCCTCACAGAGCAAACTCCACAAAACATCAAAAGAATGTCACCAACTTTGACGACTTCGACAGATGTCGAAGACATTATGGAATTTTTAATGGAACTGGACAACTTCGTCGACATATGGGGAAATGTCGACAACTTCGACGAAATGTCGAGGATAGTGTGGAATGAGGATGTTTACGTAGATACGACATCGCCAACCGTCGACATCGACAAAATCGGAAAAAATTCGCCCAATGTCGACGATATTTAGTACCATGACCATGGCCACCCGATAATTTGTATAGTTGTGAACCGTGGGACCGTATGACATGTTCTCTACAGATCCGAATTTCAGTTCAACGCTTGGTGAGGAATCACTATACAACTGATTCTCATTTCCGCACCCCCTCCCCCGGCCCCGCCCCCCTAAATGGTTTCTCTCCCTCACTCTTGACAGGTATAAATACATGAATCATTATACAAGTCAGCAGGTATAAATAGACGAATAACTATACAAGTGACTCTCTCTCCCCACTCCATCTCTACCTACTGATTCTCATTTACCACCCTCATCACTTGTAACCGAAAGTAGTACTTTTACATGTAGTTTAGTGATAGTAGTCTACATATGTAATTTTTGGGAGGGGTTACCATACACACGGCCCGCACCCAAGGTTACCAGTTGGCATCATTACCATTTCCTCCATACTCAATTGGATTACCATAAACTGGTATGGTTCGGTATGGTTGATGGTTGTCCATTGGTCAATGGCTTTTATTGCCATCTCTATATATTCACTTACAAATTCATTATTTGCAACATGGAAAAATCTCAACCAAAATCATTTTTTGACTTTTGCTCATGTGAGACATTTTGAAACTTGTTTCTTTGATCTTGAATCTAGAAAATGTGATTGATGGATCATGGATGCTTGACTTTATATGAGATAGGAGTTGTAGTGGTCAATTACATAATTGGGTGCTTTTAAATATATCTATGTTATTCTTTTATATCCTCCTTTATTTTCTTACATTCTGTATTTTCTCGTATCTATTAAAATTTAACAATTTATGGTGTCATGTTGACATCAATGGTTTAAGCGGCGTGACCATCGGTCGAACCACCAAACCAAGAACCGGTGGCTTCACCGAGTCGCTCACCAGTTCGGTTATGAAAACCTCTTATTAAAGCCAAAAGACAAAGTTTAAAAACTTGGTTTGTCAATATTCCCATTATTGGGGGATCCTACGTCCACAGAGAAAGGAGAGCTTCTTACCCTTTTTCTTGTGTTTACAAAGAGAGCATGGAGAGGGATATATAAGAGCACTAGGGTTTCCCTCGCTTCCTTTACATAGCCAATTTACATAATTGCCCATAAAAAATGATATGAGCCTCCATCATAGGCCCATCAGCTCCTACAAAAGGAAATATGGTGGTGGAGGAAAATGATAAACTGAAGTTTTGAGGACTTTTTAGGCCTTCATCGTCTAGTGGAGGTGTTGCTTCAAAGAAAGAAGAGGGTTACTGATGAGGCCCCATGGCTACAACCAGGTGGCCCATCTTCCACATGGAGTAAAAAAAGACACTATTAAGAATCTTGCAAAGAAAGATAGTCGAATAGTTGCTACTTCATTGCATCCACTGTCCTTCGAGATGATGAAAAGTCTCTTTTTCTTTACTCGACTAGATTAAAATTCAGCAAGAAATTGATTTAATCAGATATTAGTGTTTTGAAAAGTGACCCGAGTGGTGCTTAAGCAGTCGCCTGAGCGCCACAAGGTGTTGTCCGTTCAATTGGAGCTTCAGGCGGATTTTAGGCGGCTTGGAGATAAGCGGCCTGTTATTTTCCGCTCAGACCGCTTGAGCAGTAGCTTCAAAGGCAGCTTCAGGCACCTGAATCTACCCGCTTAACTTTTAGACAGCCAATGTAGGCCCAATTAATACTATATATTGCTATATAGGTATATGATACGGTAATATGCAAAAGATACTAATGTAATTTGAAACATATTACTGAAATATAATATTGTACTCTCGTACATCTACTATATAGCATAGTATATTATCAACTAAGCATACATTTAATTACTTAATACCTATATTATTATATACTATATATTTGTCTATGCTAATATTCTTACACTTTAATGTAACAATGTATTGACTGTATCGCATATCCAATCTTTTGTACTTTTTGGTAATTCTGTGTATGCATTATCTACTAGTATGTAATTAACTACGTATACTTAAATAATCAGATGTAACTGACTAGTGTATGCATTATCTACTAGTTTGTACTTAACTACTTATACTTAAATAATTAGATGTAACTGACCATTGTATATATTATATACTGTGTACCAATAGCTGATGAACTATAATTATATATAGTGTACTGGCTATTGTTGTGTATATTAATTTAGTATATTACTATATAAGTACATTACGATTCAGGTAATCTACTACTTATGGAATTTACCGCAATACTCAAATTCATATAATTGTTTATATTTTTTTGTATTATAGTTATGTTATAAACTAGTTACATTGTTGTGCAGGGTGACATTATTGTTGTGCAGGGTAACGGTTACACTTATCATGTGGTTCAGATATGTGTAGAAGTTCCTACATAATGATAACTTTTGTACGAATGTGTGCAATTTTATACACGATTACATAGGAAAATAAGCATCCACTCTTTTAAAAAGTGGACGCTTGAGCACCAACCTGGCGCTCAAGCTGCCACAGGGTGTTGTACGCACATCTCCCACTTCCCGCTTTTAAAACATTGATCAGAATTTCACTAGGCCAGGGATTACTATCATCGTTAGCCTGGTAAGAAGGCATCTCTACGAATCCGTGCCAGGGTGGTCGAGAAGTATCATGCATTCTCGTATGTTGCTAAGAAAATCCTGAAATGGCCTTCTATACAAGAACCATGGGCATCTAAGGATTTATGGTTACACTTAACTCTAACTATGCAATCTGTCTTGTTAGAGAGTCTATATTAGCTTATTTAGTTAATAAGTTAATTTGTTATTGGACTTTTGTATTTCAGCCCATTTAGATTACTCGCGTCCTAAGTCTTAGGGCATCTCCCCTCTCCTATATAAAGGAGAGGGTGTCCAGTCTTGTATCTAATCTCATTGCATTCAATCCAATCTTATTTTTCACATGGTATCAGAGCGTGTTTGCTCATAAGCAAAAACCTAGCAGCCGCCGCTTCCCTCTCTCCTCCCTCCTAGCCGTTGAAAACTGCCCTAGCCGCCACTCCTCTCTCTGAGAGAGAGCAACTGAAGGGGAGTGCCCGCCTGCGGGCAGCCGTCGCCATGGCTTAGGTCGGCTGCCCGCTAGGCAAATCTGGCCTACATGGCTCTTTCTTCCCTTTCATAGCTACTCTCTAGCCGGCATATCCGACGGTAATATCCAACGCCACCATCACCTCCTCCATCTGCCGCCAGTCGCTGCAACCAGCAGCAATAGTTGTTGCCGTCGGCCAGCAGCCGTTGTCGGCCCAAGGCAGCCGTAGCTATCCGCGCTACCACCAGCAAACAGCAGCGCCATCGCCAACATTTGCGTCGCCCATCCGCAAAGAGCAGCGCCATCGTCAGTCGCCATCCACAGCAACCCGCCGCCGTATGCAGCAGCAATAGTTGCTGCTACCAGCCTCCGACCAACTGCCATCACCGCCGGCCATCAGCAATAGCCGCCAGACAGCAGCCGATAAACACCGCCGCAAATCACAGCGGTCGTCACTTCTACCGCTGCATCGCACCAACATCCTCAGCATCAACCTTCGTCGCCGCTCATAGAGAGGCTTCGCACTTGACTCCGCATGCAGCCTCATGGCAAGCAATATCTCCGGAGCCGTACAGGAGACCAGTATCATCTCCTTCGTTGCGACCAAGTGCTACATCAGTCGAATGACATAATCCATGCCCCGGTCGCGGCTACTATTTTTGCCCTGTTCGTCGCCATCAAGCATCGCCGCAGACACTGTTGCTCTCCATCACGTCGATGTTGCCCCAACGTCTTCATCACCTTCCTGGTTATCTTCATCACTCCATCGTCACCTCCCATCTATGTCTACTCCCAGTTATTAATTCCCCCATATTCATTATCCCTATTCGGATCCTTAATTGGTCATATCTTTGCTAATCGGTCATATCTTTAGCATATTCTCTCCGGTTATCAGTTTCATTCTCCACATATTACACATTCCATATCACAAAATCCTCTCAAATCCGCCAATTCCTTTCCCACCCACCCATATCATGTGTGTATCCCTTTCCAGAGTGGGGGGGGGCATATATCCATTCTCCACACTAAACACTCACTCTCGTCGTATTTGGTGTGGGGGGGATAGAGAGGAGAGGAAGAGATGAGAAGAGAGAGAGCATGCAGGAGTATGTATGAGAGAGAGTATGAGAAGAAGATGATATATGTATTCAGTCTATATAAGTTCCAGGCTATTATGTTCATGGAGCTTCGCATTGTTCAGCACATCCATTCTCTACTTCCAGACAGCATTGAAGGATATTCATTCAGCGTCAACACCGAGCTATCCGCGTTCGTACCACGTTATGTACGTCAGGTGTTGATGGTGTACTTCAGCTGCATTCACATGAGACAGAGGGTGCTTCTTCAGATTTTCAGAAGCTCAGCAAGCCTGCCAATCTACTTCTGTAAGGTTGATTCATCCAATTTATCTTCACCGAGCTGCTTCATCACGTCTTCTCCGAGCCGCATCTGCTATTTTGACATCACATGTTGTTGATCTACTTGGGACTTTCCTTGATGGATGATATCTCCTTTCCTGTCAAGCCCCCAAGGTTCATGCGACAAAGTCATGGTACCTGCATCGTATCACCAGCATATCGTCCGTTCGTGTTTGTGCCACGTTATGCACGTCTTCCTAGACAATTTGAAGATTCCGCTACTGCTACATCGACACTGTGTATCCGCGTCCGTGCCGCGTTAAGTACGTATTCCAGTGAAGTTGTCGTAGTCGTGGTATTGATGATCGTCTGCTTCAAGTCGCGAATTACTGCTGCAGTATTCAGGTTCCATTCTTCAGATGCTCTTCATTCCAGATGCACTCCAAAGACCTTCTTCAAAGCTCGAGGATCTCCAACCTGCAGAATACAATTTCAAAGAAGAGAGGCATTGTCATCATATGATTCAGGGGGAGTATTAATTAAGGGGGAGTATCAAATTTTGTATGGGGAGTGATATTTATCTTTTATCTTTCATTTATCATTTCTTTTAGCGTTTTATCGAGTCCTGTAACCTCCAAGCTTTGGACATGTGTTTCACCCATGCTCCAGCTTGAGGGGGAGTGTTAGAGAGTCTATATTAGCTTATTTAGTTAATAAGTTAATTTGTTATTGGGCTTTTGCATTACAGCCCATTTAGATTACTTGCGTCCTAAGTCTTAGGGCGTCTCCCCTCTCCTATATAAAGGAGAGGGCGTCCAATCTTGTATCTAATCCCATTACATTCAATCCAATCTTATTTTTCACGTCTTGTTGATAGACAATTACATATGGTATTACACATTTGTTGGTGGAAATAGAGTGACCTGGAAAAGCAAGAAGCAGAAGTGGCAACTAGACCAAATGATGAATAAATTTGAGTATCGGCTATAGCACATACCACCTATGAACTAATATGCAATAAGGCTTTACTACATGACCTCGGTGTTCAGGTCCCTATTTCTATACCGATATACAGTATCTTGAAGGTCGTCATCTTCATTGCCAAAATTCATGTTTTTTGTGATAAAACAAATCAGATTGATGTTGATAGCCATTTTATGCATGAGGATGTTCTTAAGAAGTAATATACACCCCTTCTGAAGTCTAAACACCATGTTGGAGATATCTTCACCGAGCCACTACCCAAAAGGTCAAATTCTACTTGCAGGCTAGGCATGTCAAACTTATATGCTCCAACTTGAAGACCGTTAGAATGTTATATATGTCATTAGTTACTCTTTAGTTGTTTATTATGTCTTATTGATTTTCCCATTTTTCTTATTATGTATTTGTCGTAGTATTGTAGCATGAACAGCAGGCCAATACCTTTCTCCTTCATGCTACAACAACCTCCATATGCATAAATCATTTGCAACATTTGATGTTTTGTATTTGCTTTATATTCCTTATTCATAACTTCTACAGTATTTTGTATTGTTTTAAGACGTGTACATAATTTAGGTATATATTGGTATTCTAGAGAAAGTGTACATACATTAAGTTGTCAAAATGGAACTGAAGATGTATGGAGGTTATATAAATACTATCTTAATATATTCAAAAAAAGAAATGCTACACATCCAGGCTGGAAGTCTACTGTCCAGCCACCTTGACAAACTTAGGTTTTCTCACATAATTTCCTATTAAGAAAATTTGGGTTCAAGAGCTTAGTTTATTATTCAGGATGACACAATTAAGTACTACGGTTTTTTGTCACAGAGTTAACTAAACATAGACATAACTGCCAACACTACAGTCACTAATGTAAAACCAGTTTTCCCTCTTTTAGACAATAACTAGGTGAAATACGGCATAGATTTTTTATGTGCACCAGATATAGCATAGAATCCATCAGTGGCGGACGGACAGCTGGGCCACCAGAGGCCACGGCCTCACCCGCGTCCGTCCGCATCCCCTAATTAAAAAGTGTCTGTTTTGATTGTCCTCACCCGTTCATCCCGGTTGAAACACTATGCTGCGACATGAATTAATTTGTGCTGTAATTAGACTGGAGGAAACATCACCATTTATAGATGGAGAAAAAGGAAAATTAATGTCCGTGAGAGATCCATTCGAGAGTGAAAAGAAGGATAGAAACGTAGAGAGTATGTGGAAAAGGAGAGAGAAAACATAGTGAGGAGAAGATTGCAAGACAGAGAGAGAAATGTGGGCTGATTGGACTACCATTCACCGCTTACGTTACTAGCAGTGGAATATGAACATGTATCTACCGCTTTTGGAAGCTGATATGATGTGCTTAAGCTAACAAAAAAATCTGCTATTTATCAATTTGAAACAAAAGACCACGATAATAGCTTGGTCTGCTGCTCATGTCAGTTTTTTTTTTTTATCAAGTTGAGCCGTAACGTGTTCCAGAGACCACATTAACAAGAGAGAGATAGTGACTTCCTTATTGACCAAAATATGACGACTGAATGTTGATTATGCTATCAAAATTAAATTAACTATCCGTGTGGATCCATATATTTTTTTAAATATGTAAATTGCAAGATAATGGCGTGGTACTTTTTGTTATTTTGAAACCCCCAATATATGCTTATTACTAGTAAATATCGCCTAATTGGATTCCATCTTTTTCCGGTTAACATATACACTGTCCTATATTTTAGGTCAAGGGAATATTGACATTATGAAGCTAAAAGCCTTGGAATTTCTTTTTGCACCTACTACATGATGTTAGATGTTGTCAATCATAAGAATAAAAAACAACAAATCTGTTTGAAAAACTTGTATCTTTTATGAAGAAAAAAAATTTAATAGTCACTATTGTTGAATTAAAAAGTGAACGCAATCTTATCTTAGAGATAGACATATAATGGACCTAAAAAATATTTATGCGCAATTATATAATAGTCAACATCAATATAACATTAATTCATATCATTTTAAGTCATGTATTTTAGGTCAATAAATTTTAGCTTTATTATAGAATTTTGAATTTTTTTCTTACTTAACTATAATAAGGATTGTGTTTTCATTTCTTGTATTTCATATAGTGTTATATCGTGAACAAAAAGAAATTGATTATTTTCATGGCCTCACTTAGATAAGATTTTCGAATCTGCCACTGGTTATTCCATGGCCTCACCTAGATAAAATTTCTGGATCCGCCACTGGAATTCATAATATATATCCGAGGGACTAACCAATGCCTAAGTAGCATGAGATGCAATGACAACTAAAGCACTGATAAAAACCTGATCACATATAGCTTGGGCATACTTGAGATCTTCATCCCATGGGCATTCCGACCAAAAGTTTTCAAAATCTTCCTGCAATGAAATCCCCACAACCAACTTAGTTCAAATGAATAACGTTATCAATCTATATGGGATGATTTGTCATTAGCTAGCTTGTTATTAGAGTGCCAAAACTACTTAATTTTTTAGCATACAAAAGGATATTCACTCACATGTAAAACCGCTGAGGATTAAATAAGACAGAGCATGCTGGTTGACTCAAAAAGGTTTTAAACCTTTTTTAGATGATAAAAAGATCTGAAGGTATCAGTGAATTACTAGTTTCTTTTAGTAAAACAAAGAGCAATCGCCTCTACTCATGGAAAGGAAAAGGCAAATGTTGATTCGGAAACCGGGAGAACGGACAACAGGAAGCACCTGGAACCAGATTTTGAGATAGAATGCTGTGCAGTGGTGCCCAGCAGCGCAAAGCAGGCGCAGAGCGACGCTGCTGTCGACACCGCCACTGAGGAGGACAGCAACCTTGAGGCGCTTGCCAGGCATCGAACAGGAGAGGTAAGGCTCCAGGTCCTCGAAATGGGGGCCGACGGGCGGGCTGGCACGAGCTGGAGATGGCGAAATGTCCGTTGCATGAGGAGTAGTGGAACAAGAATGCCTACGGAGGGTGGAAGAAACAAGCGGCCTCGTCGGAGCAATCCATCGCCGAAGGAATGGAAGAAGAGGAAGTGAAGAAGAAGGCAAGACGTGTGAGAACCCCCAGGGATTAGGGTTTAGGAGGACCGGACGAACTACAGCTGCCATTACTGCATTCCGCATGTTAGGCGTGGGAACTTTAGAAGCTAGATTAGACGACGAGCCATCTCACTGGTTTCACCGCTATTTGCAGGACGGTAGAAGACCCGCGCGCCTTCACTTCTGGTGGAACAGACAACAGTTAGGCCGCGTTTACGTGGTGCATCATGTTGATGGGGGATTCTTTGTGTTGGTGATAGGAATCGAGGTGAATTTTGATATATTTTTGTACCCATGAAAAAATAAGGTGAATTGTAGTAAATTACGGTGAAAGAAATTTCTTTCAAGACTCCACTACTTATTTAGACAAGTGTGTAAAGAAACGTTCTAATAAATATAAATCTTACTTGTCTAAGGTATTTTTTATTAAAAAAAACCCTCCCCATCACTATAACTATGTAACAAACAATATTTTTTAAGTTTTTCGTTGTTACCATCCATATCACCATACATATATTACCAAACAATACATTTTAATAAATTTTTTATCACTTTCACCGTCACTGTTACCATCAATTTTATCACCACTTACCAAACACAGCGTGTTACTGTCTTAGTGAGACTAAACACGCCTTTGCGAATGGAATGCATTGCCAGCACTCACCTTGAGTAAAACTTTCACTTGCAATTGCACGTGAATGTTTGGTTAAGGCTCATAATTCGAACATTTATGAATTAGAATTTTCTTGGTGATTGGTTTTTATATAAGTAGGGAAGTCGAATCTTAGTGACTTTCTTTACATATAAATATATTTCTTGAGTTTTTTTTAAGAAAAATGCAAAACAAGTACACATTAACTAATAACACTTTTTATACAACTATATTCTTCATATTTCATAAATGATAAATATATATTGGTTATGATCATAGACAATAGTGTTGCTTATGTGATTCTTTTATCAAGACCATAACTATATTTTGGTTAAATAGCATACACCATAATCATACCATGGTAAAATGTTATACACTATAATTACCATTATCATTGCAGTTTTCAAAATAAAAAATATGTGTGTTGTGAAAAAATAATCACATTGCACCATGCGATAAAAAAGTGGTCTAAGTAACAGTTTTTCATCTTCAAATGTAAGTAAATATGAGATTAAAAAAGATAATTCACTATATATGTGCGCAAATAATATATTAAACATTGACAATGTGCATTGTATTAAATAATAATCAAACAGTAAAATTTACATTTACTCAAAATTGCAAATATCATTATAATATTTTGTACATATAAAGTGAATTAAAAATATTGTGATGTGATATTTAATCATGATATATTTATTAAAAGTATAACTGCACCAATTAAAATATTTTTCAAAAGAGAAACATATGCACCATGACCACCTAGTGAGGTGACTATGGCTCAAAACTATTGTGATTATCTACATATATGCTTTTTTTAACATCTTTGTCATCCTTATTTATTTTATGTTACATAGCAAAAATCAACAACATTTTTTACATCCACATCTACGACAAACCAATCACATCCAAGCTAATGGAACTTAAGTTCCAGAATCGATATAAAGTTTCTAGAAATTGAGTTCCACATTACTATGACTTACACCAAAATAATGGGAACCTAAAAAAAGAATCAAATCTAAGTATGGTTCCAACTCACACTTCAAAACAAACTACAACCCATCCATCTACTAAAAAAAGGGGAGAACTGACTTCGCTGAATTTGGGTGTGGTTCAATTTCCACTCTCTAAGGTTTCGATGCAGACCGCTTGTTCCCTCCCAAAAATTTGTCCACTGTTGCAAGCCCAGCAAAGTTGTACAATAGCTACTATCTGCCATGCTATCTTGTAAAACAAACCCAGCTATAGATTGATACTACTCAAAAAAAATTAACTGACGGGTTGTGGTCTCAGTGTATGATTTTCTGTTATTTGTGTTAAAAATCCTTTTGTGGGTTGGTTTTACCCAATAATTTATCCTAAGTTATAAGTTTTATTGGGGGGGCAATGTGAAACTAATTAAATAATAATTAATTAAAAATGATATATAACTTTCTTTAAAACCTTCATTATAGTTATACTTTGTTAATATTTTAGTTAACTAGGCATAAACTTTGTCGTTGCACGAGATTAATTAGAATAAAGATCAACAAGTTAGATATGTTTGAGGATATTAGATTATCTCAAAGATTGCAAATTGGCATGCATCACGTTGTCAATTTGTTGAGATTTGTTGCTTGAATAATCATTCTGACCTTTTCTTTCCTAGAAGAAGGGTCATACGTACTCGAGAGTGATGAAAATGTTGAAGAATATTGTTCCAAACACAGTGTTAGGAACAATGAAGAAGAAGTTCAGTTAAAGGAAAAGAAAGAGATAACTAGCTTTGCATTCACACATACAAGAGAATGGTTGATGCTTCCTTGTATCGATATGGATTTATCCTCATGCAAGTTATAGAAACTAAATCCTCCACCTCCTCCGAATCGCCCCATAACTATCAACCCTAGTAGCCGTAAAAATACAGTATGATGCAGTGTGGTAGGAGTTAGCTCACAGTCTTATAAGAGTGCACAATGGCAACTTGCTTTTGAAATGATAATTGTAAAAATTGCATACAATCCCTCCTACGGTCATAAACTCATGTGATACATTGTTGCCTATTTAGAATACAATAATTATTTTACGGTTTCAATAAACAAATTGAAAAATTCACATAACTCCTCTCGTGTTCTCATGCCCTTTCATTATTATTATTATTATTATTATTATTATTATTATTATTATTACTATTATTATTATTATTATTATATATGTGTGTGTGCATAAAACAAATGAATTATAAGGAGAAATGCCTAATTTGTAATTTGAATAAAAAAAATTAAACTCACCCCTTCGACCCTCCCTCTCCTTGTAGTCATGGCTCAATTGTGTTTTATAACATGCTTAATAATCTACACTTAGGAAGGATGTCATCACTATTTGTATATCAGATTTTCATATTCATGATGGTCCCTTCTAGTCGTTCTATACATCCATGTTAGCATTGTGATTTGATATTCTATTTCTTAACGCTTAAATATTCTTCACTATATAATACCAAATGGATTCCATTTTATAGAACTATCCTTTTCGTCTAAGTGAAGTTTCATAATAGCAATAAATCTAACCAATTTATTTATTTTTTATTCAAATATGATGTTATGAGATACATATAGATGTCTCAATCCAAACTTGACTGGGTTGGCCTGTGTTAGATTGGGTTGAACCCAAATAAATAAAAAATCTTAGACTAATGAATGAAAAAAAGTATATATTAGCCAAATCAAGAGCAGACTTGATCGCTGATATTCTTGGTAATAATAAAATACAAAAGAACCATATTAATGTTGGATTAGTCATTCGATTTTTCTATATTTTTGTACTGAGAAGTTAAAAGATATTTAGATAAAGTAATTTATTTGGATGACTTGAAGCCTTGTGCTATTTTAGATTACCTCATTGTATCCTATCTATATAACTCTATTCATAAGCAAGCATAGTTTTTAATAATATTTTTTGTTATAAACTCTAAGATAACTTTTTCATATGACATAGTGATATATAAATTTGGTTATTTCTATGTTTATGTGACATTATCTTGTGTAATTTGAACAAATATTTACTTCGTATCTTTGAGTAAAAATAAATCAAAAGTGATATATATGTTTTATTTTTTAGAATTGATCATCGTGCAGCCCCTTTGTTCCTTCATATAGCATTAAAGAAAATGTTATTCTTTTTTATTATTACATGCTAAAAATGTTTTGTGTGATTAGGTACGGTCTGGATCTATTGGCCCAACTGTTGAGTACAAATATGAAAATAAAGGACCTAGTTTAAGTCAAATTGAAGTCATTTGAAACCAAATGGGTTTTAGTATCCACTATTGATCGTTATATGCTCATTCCTATGGATGTCTGCTCTAATCTAAACTGGTCCACCGATTTGGACCAATATATTCTCATCCCCATATATGAATCCTAATACATTTCATCTTTCATTCAATAATGGATCTCAAGTAAATACATGGTCTATGGACATACTCTATTTAACTTGATTCTTCTAAATTTTTATTAACACATAGCAATTAACAACTTTGAGGCTAACCATTTTTGTTAATCTTAAAATATATATTTTCAACTATTTAGTATTATTGTCATACATGATACACATAATGTCTTTAAACAATAATCAGAGGATGATTATTGTTGTCCTATTGACGGAACAAATATTGTATTATGTGACATATTTGGTATCAATTAGCATAGTGTGATGTGTAGATGGCATATAATTTCTTAGAGGGACTGGATAAAATAAATTTATATGTTTTATTAACTTAGAAATAACTAAAATAAATAAACATAAACTTTCATATTGTTTTTTGTGTAAGCCCTTAAGTAATAAGAATTTTTTCTGTCTTCCATCTTGGAAACCAATAATAAATGTCTAAAGTTAAACCATCTTACGAAAAAAGGTGTGTTTTTCTTTTTAGTTACCAACAGAAAGACTTGTCTAAGATTCAGAAGAAGAAAAAATGACAGAATCAGAATCGCGGCAGAGGATGAGCAACAGAACCTCTACAGAGGAGGCGGATGAGGATGAGTAGTAGTAAAAATGGAAAGCGACAGAGGAGGTAGTAGCAGAAAGGGGTGGTGAAGGAGTAGTCACTTCCAGAAAGAAGCTAGGGATATGGGGGAGTGAGGAAACAAAGAATAGGGGGAAAGCATTCTATGAGTGTCGTTAAGTATTATTTAGTTACTGATTGTCAGCAAACCTGACATCATCGTTCCAATCTGTGATCGGTTATCCACCAAAAAACCAACGTCACATGTACTTATCCAAATTAAAAAAAAACACCAACTTCGTTAAGACATATGTCATTAGTTATCACAATTCAACCTCCATCGTCAGTTATTCGCAAAAAAACAGATGTCACATGTATCTATCCAAATTAAAAAAATGTCCACCTCTCTAAGACATGTGTCATCGGTTGTACATGAAAACCGATGCCATATTTTAACCTCTATCATTAGTTATCCTCCAAAAAACAACATCACATGTACTTATCCAAGTAAAAATGTCGACCTTGTTAAGACATGTGTCGTCGATTTTCTAGAAAAACCGATGTCATAGTTCAACCACTATCGTCAGTTATCCACTAAAAACATGTGTCATATGTACTTATCCTAATTAAAAAATGCCAACCTTGCTAAGACATGTATTGTCGGTTGACTAGGAAAACCGCTGACATAGTTCACTCTATGTAATTGTCTGTCCACCAAAAAACTGACATTGCGTGTATTTATCCACTTCAAAGAAGTCAACCTTGCTAAGACATGTATCGTCGGTTTCCAGCAAAAAACCGATGACATATCCCAATTTGGGAGGAAAATATTTTCCGTGGGGCACGTAACATGAACCATTTGTCATCATCTCTTATAGAAAAAACTGAGACCACATGGTTTTGGAGGTAAAAAAAATTGCAATGGCAATGACTGATGACGTCAGTTGTTATCGAGAGAAACCAACATCAAAGTCTTTCTAGAAGCTATTTTTTGTGTGGAAATGGCTTTGTCATCATTTTTTACAAATGAAGAAATAGGTATATATCATTTTTTCTCTAGAAAACTAAATTATATGGGTTATCTTAGATGGTGGTTCTTCACAAAGAAATTGATGTTATAATAAAACGGGTACCCATGTTCTAGTTGGAAATATGGCATCGAATAAGCAGTAGAAAAAAAAATTCTATCCATATTCCCCATAACAACAAGATCGTGTCAACAACTATGTAATGGGAAGGACCTCATTGCAGTTATGCAACTTTCTTCTAGTTGCACTCAGACGGTGCCTACAGAAGCTCTTAGTCTTCACCATAGACAGTAAGCTAACTTTTCCTCCTAGCGGGAAAAGTATTCAAGCCTCTAGAGAAGTCCACACAGACAAACTATAACTCTCATTCTTCTACTAGAACAGACAAGAAAGAGTTGTCCCTCTCATTAATGTACTAGTCACCAACTTGCTCTCCCACATTTGTTCTCCCTTGCTATCCCTCCCTTTATTGGGTAGGACTTACTCGGGTTCTCTCAGTTACCACAATCTGAGAAGACAAACAACTGTCAGAGGCAATTGAGTTGTGTCTCAGAAGCCCCCAGTACCCCTTCTATTTATAGGAGGGTTAGGGTAAGGGTTCCTAGTATGAGTGGGAGTGTAAGAAACTAGAATTTTATGAAAATTCACAACCTACAATAGGTGAAATGGTCAATTCACATGGTGAACTGATTGGTTAGCATGCGAGTCGATCAGTTCACCAAGTGAAATAGTCATTTTGTCATGTTTTCCAATTGCAATTGTACGAACATTCTAATCTAATTAATACATAACATGACGTCAGCATTAATCCTTGATTCAATCGAATCAAACCACAAACCACACGTCTCACTTCACGAAATGGTCATCTCGCAAAACCGAACATGTCAGTTCACTAAGTGAACCGGTCAGTTTGCTCCCTTGCTTCATGCAAAATTCAGCCAATGCAATTTCCAATCAACCTGATACTTCAACTGATCAGTTCAACACTTGAAACAGATGGTTGGGAGTACGGACAGTTAACTCATGCTTAAATTGAGTATTTAAACTCTTTAGTAATCAATTCAACTATCATTCATGATTAAACTCCTCTTATAGGTCTATCATGTATGTGTGACCCTATAGGTCCTATATTACGTTGACAGTGAATGTCCATAACTAGTCTATGACATCACAAGCAAAGAGAGGTGCCTAGTCATACATCATTACTATCCAAGTAAATGGAAAGTTGGAGAATAACTTCAACCTACAATCTACAATAGGTGTTATAGTGATTGTCTAATTCCTTAGTCTCAGATATCTAGAATGAACTCGATGTATGAAATTGGCCATCCTTTCAATGTTCAATCCATGTTCCTTGAACTAGAGCAGACTGTTTGAGATATTGCAACCTCAATACCATATATTGATTCACATGTGAATGTGCTTGCTTTTCTCAGTCTCTCTTATTATGTGGCCAGGATATCAAACTCCTGTAGGAGGGACAAATCCCATCTACATCACTCACAGTCACCCCCATGTCTCACAGTGCACCCGATCATCACCTTTATGGCAACCGTTACTCAAGGTCATAGTGGATGATGTCAAAGTACATTGAACGACATGTGATGAGTGTAGTAATTTCAAGTGTAAGAACCACAATCACCACTTCACTATGAGAGATGACTATGACCACCAAGTATGGTTTCCATTTGTCACTCTCAAGGTGGGTCGTCTGATACAGTGTTCTCTAACAAGTATCTATGTGCTTGGTTTGATATCACATATCATGATCGATGAGATTCTGTCATCAACCAACCCAGACTCTAGTATTATGTGTTATTATTGTCATTCAACCTTCCACAATAACATCTTACTAGGGACATAACAAGAATGTACATACTCTCAACATCCATATGATCTCATTATTCAGGTCATCAACCTGAAGACATGCATCATTGAGTAATGTCATTCTTTATACATTTGTCATGTTTCATCATTATCTCATAAATGATTGAAAGAGAACAAATCGAAAGATTGCCATTATTAATCAAATTGTTTACATGTTATGCCATCACAATCATGATATGATTGGCTCTCTGAGCATACATACTAATAGACTCCACTTGCACTTAGAGCCAACCACCCATGAATCTCATTCTTAGTGATCTAAACATGTCCATCATGTTTCTGCTATACAAGTGCTAATCCAGTAGGTTAGCAACATTTTGCTTTAGTTGATATATTGCATGTTTCACATCTCTTCATTGTACAACATCTCGTATGAGAAGAAATTGTCATAATATGCTACCCAATATTCCTTACCTAACCAGTAGCTCCATTGTTATCACAGTATCTCTACTATGTCATCAATGGTTGGAACATATTTAAGTTTGTCCATATACTTCTAGATCCATATAATACCCACTCCTATGTTCATAACACTAGGATACTTGACTTATATTGTAGAATTACATTAATGATTTGTAGTTTTAGAACCCTTCCAGCTCAGAACTATTTTCTTAAAATTAAATACATTTTATACTGCAATCATTTTTCAGTCATTTCGGAAGCTTGCATCAGTGTAACCCTTTACACCTAAGTCTTCCTTGTTGCCATAGTGCAACAACTGATCCTTTATCGCTTCACAAAACTAATGGATATTTTCTATGGTATTCCAATGACCTTCATTATTTTTAACTAAAATCATCTTGTCGCGTCCAATAAATACAAGATAATGGGATGAGTAAATTATATTGTAGATAGATCCAAATGTGAATGCATGTGGCATCTATTCCATTCTTGATAAGAAATGGAACATTGGATTCTTGAGAAACTAATCCCATCTATATGAATAAATCCTCTCTTAATGAATCCTTCATGTTGAACTCTTTCAGCATCTGACCAATATATGTGTTTGTATTTAGGTTTAGAAACATTCCAGAACTATCTATATAGATCTCAATTCCTATCACATTGGATGTTTCACCTAATCCTTCTTGATTAAGGTGAATTCTGTGTCAAGCTTCAATACTTAGTATTGATGTGTCATTCCTCATAAATATGTGGAATATTCATATGCTCCCATTTCATAATCACATATTTCATCTTTTATATTGACTTAGGTCAAACTTTGAGACTATCTTGTCAAGTTAAAAGATCTCCATCTCTGAGATGCTTGTTTCAATCTCTTATTGAACTTTGTAGCTTACAAACTTTATTTGCATTAATGGAATTATAAAACCTTTAGGTTGTGTCACATACACATCCTCTCATTATTCTTATTAAGTAATGTAGTTTTATTCTTCATATGACAAATATCATAGACTATGTAAATTGCAATAACAAGCATGATGATTGGGAAGAGGAATTTCATTATGTTCAACACTTTGAACTTGTTTGAAAAAACCTTTACAACCAATTTATCCTTTTATGCTATCCGTGTTGGTCTTCAATATGAAAACCCAAATGTACCTTACACGTTTTACCCTTCTAAATGGTACCATCAAGGTCACACCTTGTTGGTGTTCATGGATTCCATTCTGGATACAATGGCCTTAAGCCATTTCTCAGACTTTGGTCCCTCAATAGTTCTTAGTTGAATGTTGTCTCATCATCTTATGACCAACTCAAACTTATCTGAGTTATAGGATTCACAATCTTCTAGCCTCATATGTGCTTTACTAGAACTACGATTTTTGTGTTACATGTAGAACTTGAGATTCCACAACAATCTGTGATTCTCCAAATTCCCATTGTACCTCTTTAATCTCAAATGTTTCCTATTGATATTGAACTTTTCGAGTTCTGCTTTACTCCCACTAATTCTTTTGGAATTCAGCCATCCTAGCAAAAAATACTTTTGTTATTGGATTGAGATAAGTAGTGTTCAACAAAGTAACATTTATGTGATTAAATCTTTCCAAGAAACTATTTTCTTATATAAGTTTCAATCATTAAGACATACCATATTGTATATGTTGTCCATTGAACCATTTAGATGGTAACTTTGTTTTATTGTTAATCATACTCCTAAAAGAAACTAGAATTTTAGATTAAATGATAACGACATCATGACTCTTCATGTTGGATTCCTTCTTTCTGATACATCATCATGTTTTAGGTGGGCTTGATTGTGATACACTATCACAATATCTCCAAAAGGACTTCAAATTTTCCTGTAAAGTATTTCAACATTGATCACATCAAAGTATCTTGATACCTTTAAGGAAATTTTGTACTTTATACATGTAATTACTTCAAGATACTTGTATTTTATTGAACACATATCATCATATCATCAGTAAATGTAATGAGGTACATACAACTATCTATTTATTCCAAAGGTCCGTGCACATCATTATGTACATGTCCTTGTAGAATGCATATTCTCCCACTACATCTAGTGAGAGGTGGTTTGTCATGATGCTCATATGTAAGACATGCATGTCTCTTATTGGTTCAACAACCAAAAGAGTCTAGATAAACATCATCATGTTCTAGAAATGTGTTTCTCACATGTGTGCACTAGATGAAAACGCTTTAGACATTGATTGTGTGAGTTATCAATTATAATCCTTTAGTTATTTAAGTTATAAACATTTATATTTAGATCCTTGACATAAAGATCATAAGATGTGTGGGGCATTGCCATTCAAGATCACATATTTGAAATAGAAGCATTAACAACTCTTTATTTATAATCATCCTTGTCCATAAAAGATGCATAAAGTAAGATGTTTCTATTTATTGGCAAAATGAAATGGCAGTTAACCTAACTCTATTACATGTCTAATGGGCTAAAATAAATTCTAAATATAGACTGAAGTTGTGACAACTCTTTCTCCACATAGTTCAACCTTGCCCTTTCATAAAAGCTTTACTTCTTATCAAATCCTGCGCATCAACGTATGTCAGATCTACATATGATGTCACATACCAAGATGAAGAAGTAATCAATTTTATCTTATAATATTTATACCTAAAGTAAAGGTCTCTACCCCTTCCTCCTTCTTCTTTAATTCCTATAGGAAGAGAGGACAATTTCTTTTCCGGTGTCCAAGTTGGTGATAGTGGTGACAGTTGCCTCTCTTCTTTACTCCTCTCTTTGCCTTGAGTGTTGAAGAATTGGGCTTCTGGCCAGCTTTAAAATTCTTCTTAAGTTTTCCTTTACCTTTAGACTTTCCCTTTGTCTTGTTGACCATCATCACAGACTTGGGCTTGTCTTTCTTCATTTGTTCCTCAGTTGTTCTCAACATGCCATGTAACTCTGTAATGACTTGTCAAAGTCATTCATGTTGTAGTTTATGACAAACTGATGGTATGAATCTGATAGAGACTATAGAATCGCATTAGTGGTCAACTCTTAACCCAAGGGGAATCCCAACCTGGATAGGTTCTCCACATACCCAATGAGCTTGAGCACATGAGGACCTACTAGATCTCCTTCTACCATGTTACATCTAAACAACGCCTTAGAGACATCAAATCTCTCATGTCTTGTCGGATCTTGAAACATGTTCTTAAGATGTGTGACCATCTCAATAACATTTGTGTTCTCATGTTGTCTTTGCAACTCATATACATGGAGCACAACATTAGTCATTTGTCATCAACTACATCTTCAGTGTGCTTCTTATAAGCATCCATGTCGATCTTAGGTGTTGTTGCAAGAGGTTCATCTGGCTCTGGTGTCTTCAGGACATAGAGCTTGCACTCATGTGTGAGAATAATTCTCAGCATCCTGAACTAGTTGTAGAAATTATTCCTATTTAACTTATCCTTCTTAAGGCTAATCGCAAAGAAAAGTTGTTGTGGTGTGTTGCCATTTTATTCTACAAAAGAAATTTGCAATTTTGTCAAAAAATATTATTTGATTTGATTTGTATAAAATTTGACAATGTTTAATTAGGCCTTTAATTTACTATCATTTCTCATTATTTTTGTTCAAATTGATAACCCTCAATTATCAATATCGAAGATTTGCAGCGCACAAACTTATAATGAGTCAAGATTCAAAATTATTGAATGGTTACCCAGCCAACACCATCGTCCATAACCAATCATTAAAGTAGACAACATTTGTTAATTTAATCTTATACAATTCTAGGAACGATGGTGTGCACAACTCCTTGCCATAATCATCTGCGTGCTTCTAGGTGCTTAATCCTATTAATGTCACCCAGTTGAGTCTGACCTAAAAGCCAACACAATAATAATGCACCCTACTTGAGCGGATCTACATTACTACCATCACACTTTCACAAGATGGACAAAGCACTGCACTAGGGTGTAACCTACACTTAGTCGATCAAACTTTTCATGTATTTTTCTAATGGAAAGTATCTTAGACTTAATATGTTTGATTGAGGGATTTATATTTATAAATACATATACATTATCCAATCACTACATATATATAGCATGTGTCATATACATAATATATCCCACAACATAAACATGCAATATAAAACAATAGCGATGGTTATGCCCATACTACTGTAATTCCATGGAGCCACAAATATTTACTACTACATAGGTCTACATATCATGCAAGAACCTATTTTTAGTGTAGATTTGTGATTGGACCAATCCAGGTTGACCTGTTCAACCCATGAATCAGTCAACCCGCCTCTTGGTTGGTCGGTCGATTGGTCGTCTGAGACGATCTTTTGGCCTCCAGTCCAATTGATGTCTAGACACCTCCAAATGATCGGTTGGGTCCACCATCCGAACAGTTTCTCCTCCTACGATCTATCCTCCTCAGTCCTCTAACTGGTCGGCTCCCCTGACGTTGATCGTCATTTTTGTTGATGCAAAAAAGAAACTATCCTATTGCTATTAAACTTATTACACCGTATTGAGAAACCTCAAGTTACACTTGAGGAGAGAACATGTAGGAAAGAATAATATTTTTACAGTGGGAATAAGAAGGTAGAGGCTCAGTGTGCAAATCGAGATATAATAGGAAAAAATAAACCATTCAACCACACACAAATATTTGGGTTATTGGCCATAACCATGCTGCACATCCACCATCAAAACTCATTTTTAGGGTGATGTGTGTAAACTTCATATATATCATATCATATATATATATTTGTTTAGGATCACAAGTGGTCTTTAATTGGATATCCACATTAATCAATTTTAGTGTTTGTATTGTATGCAATAAATAAATGATGAAAGTCAAAAATCCAATCATATCAATTATCCCAAAACATTGTAAATTAACGTTTCTCTAATACCATTGTTAGGAAATATGGCATAAGATAGGAAATAGAAGCAAAAAAAAGTCTATCCATATTCCCCATAATAGAAAGATCGCATCAACAACTATGTAATGGGAAAGATGGCTTAACGAGGTCATACCTGGTCCTGGAGCAAGTCCAACAACTAATCCCTCATTGTAGCTGTTAAACTTTCTTCTAGTTGCACTCACATGGTGTTTGTAGCAGCTCATGGCCTTCACCATGGATAGCAGGCTGACGTTGTCCTCCTAATGAGAAAAGTATCCAATCATATAAAGAAGTCCACATGGACAATGTAGAACTCCTATTATTCTACTAGAACAGACAAGGAGTTGTCTCTCCGATTGATGTACTAGTCACTAACTTGTTGTCCCACAATTATTCTCCCTTGCTTTCCCTCCCTTTATCGGGTAGGAGTTGCTCAAGTTCTCTCAGTTACCACAACCAGAGAAGACAAACAATTTTCAGAGGTAATTGAATTGTATCTGAGAAGCCTCCAGTACCCCTTCTATCTATATGAGAATTAGGATCAGGGTTTCCAGTATGAGTGGGAGTGGAAGAGGCCATAATTTCATGGAAATTCACAAGTTGTGACAAGCAAAACAGTTAGTTCGCTTGGCGAAATAGTCAGTTTTCCTGGAAAATCGCAACTGGCATGCGAGCCAATCAGTTCACTAAATGAACATGTCGTTTCATCATGTTTCCCGATCACAATTGTATTGACAATTCTAATCCAATTAATGCACAACATGACATCAACATTAAGCATTGATTCAATCAAATTGAACCATGAACCATGCATCTCGCTTCACGAAATGGTCGTCTTGTGAGACTGAACTTCTCATTTTACTCCCCTGGTTCATGCATAATTCAAACAATGCAATTTCCAATCAACCTGATGTAGGGAAATACGGGCACAAAGTATATCAATGGAAACAACAATTTTATCTATCTGTATTCCCATAATAGCAAGATCAAATCAACTACTATGAAATGGGAGGGATTATTTTAGCGAGTTGTACCTGGTCCTGGAGCTAGTCTAGCGATAAAACTCGCTTCTTTGAAACTACAGACTAGTTACTCTTGGATGGTGGTTGTGCAACTCCTGGTCTTCACCATAGACAGTTGTCTATGCAACTTCTGTATTGACTCTTGTGGTCTCCTCATGGACTGCAGGTTGACTTTGCTCTCCGAGTAGGAGCCAAAGGACTCCTGCCTCTAGAGTACTCCACACAGACCAACTTGAACTCCCATTATTCACCAAGGATGGGAAGGAAGGATTTGTCCTTCTCATTGGTGTAATAGTCACCAAGTTTCTCTCCCACAACATCAACAACGATCAGTTGTTCTCTCCATTTGGATATCCCTCCCTATCGGGTAGGACTTACCTGGGCTCTATTGGTTACTACAACTAGAGAGGACAATAGTTATTAGAGGAATTGGTTATCAGTTGTCTGTGTTGTGTCTTGAGAAGCCCTCAGTACCCCTCCTTTAATAACAAAGCTAGGATCAGGGTCCCCAGTCAGTACGGGATTGTGCAGGAGTGGAAAGGTCTGGAAGAACTTAAACTTTCATAACCTGTGTCAGCCAAAACTGTCGTCTAGCACACCCAGATGGTCATCTAGTGTGCGTTATGGTCATCTCGCACTGCCAAACGACCGTTTGGTAGTTTCCCGATTGGATACGAATTTGGCAATTTTGATTCCAATTAATATCACATATGAATTTACTTGCACTCCAAGTTTGTGCAACTAAAACTATTTGGAAAACATCCTGAACCTTCATTCAGCCCAACCAAGCAGTCTCACCTAGGAGAGATGCCTGTGTCGCTCACCCAGATGCCCGTCTGGTAAGTCAAGATGAACCAGTCAGTTCAATCACATTGAACCGGTCAGTTCAAGGGCATAACTCAGCCAATTCAAACTATGATTACCCTGACAACCCAAATGGCCATCTCAACACTTGAGATGCCCGTCTGGCATATGCCCAAACAACTGTCTCACTCAGTGAGATGGTCGTTTGGCAGTTCAATCATCCAATTTGTCGATCTCTTGTGTGAGTTGAATACCTAAACACTTTAGTAATCAATCCAATTGTCATTCAAGATCAAAATCCTCTTCTAGATGAGTTCATATGTGTGTAACCCTATAGGTCCCATATCACATTGGAAGTGAATGTCCATAACTATTTGATGACATCACAAGCAGAGAGTGGTGCCTAGTCACACATCAGTGCTACCCAAGTGAATGGAAAGTCAGAGAACAACTTCAACCTATAATTTGTGTAAGGTGTTGTAGTGATTATATAATTCATTTGATATCCATGATGAATTTGAGGCATGGAAGGCCATTCTCTTAACATTAAATCCATGTTCCTTGAACCAAGAGTACACTGTCTGAGATAATGCATCCTCAGTATCATATATTGATTCACATGTGCATGCACATGTGTTTCTCGGTCTCGCTTATCAAGTGGCCAGGATATCATACTCTAATAGGAGGGATAAATCTCATATCTATTACTCACAATCTATCCACATGTGTCAAAGTCATCCAATCATCACAATTATAATAACCCATGTTCATGATTGTGTTTGATGATGTCAAAGCATGCTCAACAACATGTGATGAGTGTAGTGATTTCATGTATAAGAATCACAATCACCACCTTCACTATGAGAGATGATTGTGACCACCACAACCATGTGTCACTCTCAAGGTGGGTCTTTCTGATACACTATTCACTAATATGTATCTGCGTGCTTGGTTTGATATTGCCATATCATTATTAATGAGATTTAGTCATCAATAAAATCACACTCTGATCTTATGTGTTATTGTTTTCTATCAACCTTTCATAATAACAACCAATCAGGGACATAATGAGAATATGTATATCTACTCTTAAAATTTGTATGATCTCATCCACGAGGGTAGTAACTTGAATATGTTTGTCATTGAGTAATATAATTCTCTAGACATTCATATAGTTTCTTCATTATCTCATAATTGAATGAAACATAATGAATTGGAAGCTTGCCTTTATAAGTATTAATCAATTCCTTTAAGGTATTCCATGTCAATCATCACATGATTGACTCTATGGACATACCTTACCAACAGACTCCCACTTGCACTTAGAACCAATCACCAACAGATCTCATCCTTAGTGACTTAAACATGTCCAACATGCTTCTAATGTGTTAGTGTTGATTTAGCGATTTAGCAACACTTTGCTTATTATCGGTATATTGCATGTTCCTAATCTCTTTGCTATAAGATTTCTCATATGATACAGAACTACCGTAATATGGTTAGAACCAATCACCAACAGATCTCATCCTTAATGACTTAAACATGTCCAACATGCTTCTAATGTGCTAGTGTTGATTTAGCGATTTAGCAACACTTTGCTTATTGTCAGTATATTGCATGTTCCTAATCTCTTTTCTATAAGATTTCTCGTATGATACAGAACTACCGTAATATGGTATCTTATATTCCTTGTCTAACAATTAGCTCCATTGTTTTCACAGTATTTCTACTTAGTCATCAACGGTTGGAACATCTATAAGTTCTTCACATGAACCTTTAGATCCTTATAGTATCACTATGTGTTCATAACACTAGAATACTCGACTTCTATCATAGAATAGCATTAATGGCTATTAGTTTGCAACAACGAATCATCACTTGTCTCTTTTAAATCAAAACATATTTTAATTTGCGATCAGCTTTTTCATTCATGGAATCTTACATCTATGTAACTCTTTACATCCAATTCTTCCTTTTATTACTATCCTTATTGATTAGCAATCTATCTTTAGTTACTTTTCAAGCTCTAATGGATATCTTCAATGACTTTCTAATAACCCTTATTTAAGTTTATATCATCTTTTCATGTCCAATACATACAAGATTATATGGAATAAGCATGTTAATAACTTCCATGATATATCCAATGTTGGTCTAGCCCATGGAATCTTAATCATGATATTTCCATTCTTCAAAAAAATTTGAATGTAGAGTTCATGAGAGACTTGTAAAGCCCCTAACTTGCTTAATGAGTTGAATGAGCTTAATTACCATAATTAAATACTTATAACCCTAATCTAACCTTTTTATATGTTTTTAAATCATAAGATACGCTTAAGTTTCAAATTTGGTCCAATTTGGACATTGTTTGAGCAAGTTATGCAATTTTATGTACATTTTGGACTTTTCTACAATTTACCCAATTCAGGGGTTTTCTTTGCAATTTGTCACATACATTATGTTACTTAGATGTTATATTATCATTCTTGATATTTTTGATCCATGGGGTTCCTATTTGAGCCATGGTTTGAAGGTGTTTTCATCAAGGGTGTTTTAGGGTTTACCCCTTCATGGATGAGCTACCTTTAATAGCTACCAACTAATGAATTATGTGATTGGCTGGGAAATTCGAAAAAGGAAAGCTAAGCAGGTCAAAATGTATGGTGGGGGAGGTTCTTGTGTGTGTGCTTGTATATTTTTAATAATTTAAGGCCATAGACACATGGGGAAGCTACTTTTACACCTCATGCTTGCTTCTATCTTTATCCATGGGTTATATTTACCTCTTCTTTGCCCAAATTCGAAACTATGCTTGCTTTCTCTTTCCTCTAACCTGGAGAAACGAATCCACTCTGTTTTTCTATGGAACTAACTGCTCTAGGGTAGAAGACAACCTCTTTTTGGTGAAGAAGGTCTCCTAGAGCTCCATCTAGCCCTACCTAGGATTTCTAAGGTCATCTTTTAAGGATTTCGACCAAGGAAAGTTGTTTTCTTCCTTCCTTCTTCATTTTTCTTGCTCTTCTGCTTCCTTAGACCTTCCTCCAGGTCGGAACCCTACTGTTCCATGGTGAAAGTGGCTCTAGAACTAAAAAATATATCCTTCTTGTTTCTTTTTCTAGGGTTGTGCTTCCTTGTGGAGAGAAGTGCTTATTTGGCCAAGTTCATATCCGAATACAAGTTTTTCTTGCCCTGTTTGCTTGATATTCTTACTTTTTGGGATCTGACTTACTCTATAGAGGCAAGTTATATAACATTCTTCACTTATATTACTTACTAGAAGCTTGTCAGTTCATGTTTATGCCTTAATGTGTTGAATTAAGCATAGAGAAATCATGCTTGTTTAGAATTACGAATTGTTGTGGTGTTCCCTATTTTGTTGCAATTCTATATGAACTTGTAAACATGTCTACGACCTTTCTAACATGTAACATGATCTGGGATAGGTTGATAGCAACAACCTATGGTGCTAGGCACAAAACAATTGATGGTTCAAATTAGGGTTGTCAAGCTACACTAGTATAATAATGGTCTATAGCGTCGGTTTTTTTAAGCCTATAGCGTCACTTTTCAGACGACGCCTAAGTGACTGTCACTACAGTAATGGTCTATAACGTCGGTTTTTTTAATCAAAGAAAACCGACCTTATATAGTAAAAACCGACCCAAGAGGCTGTCAAAAACTAACCCCAAACGAGAAAAGAAATTGTACATGAATCCTATAAGGTCAGTTTTTGTTAATAACCGACCCTAGAGATGCTCTGTAAGGACAGTTATATGAAGAAAACCGACTCAATAGAGTCTATATTGAGCTTGCTAATAACCAGACCCTATAAGGTCAGTTTTTCTTAATAATCGACCCTAAAGATGCTCTGTCAGATAACCGACTCAATAGAGTCACAATAGAATCTTGATGGACATGTAAGGTCATTTGGGATTAATTTCATGAGTGATTGGCTCTAAGTAAAAGTGGGAGTCTGTTGTGGTGTCATTTTAAAATCATTTGGTATAGCCCGAAGTCTCTCTCTCTAGACGTTTCTCTCTTCCATCTCTAGAGCACTATCCATGCAATGCCGGCGGCTGGCAGGGATGGGATGGGCTCCTCTGTTCCGTCCTCCACCCCCCGAGATGAGAGGATGTTGTGGTCTAACCCCGTGGTGGATGTGACAGTGGGGAGGTCTTGGTCATCCACGGTGTCTAGGAACTTGGCGGTCTAGAAGAATCTAAAACATGTGGTGGTTGAGGGCGATCCCAAAGAGTCGTCCTTTAGGGCGGAGGATGATCGACCCTGGATGAAAATTTCAGGGCCGGTCTCTGAGGCTATGGATGAGTTTCATAAGAACTCGGTCATTGTTCAGATTTTGGGAAGTAAACGCATTCGCGAGTAGCTACTTGGGTGGATGTTGCGGTCTTGGAAGCCCAAAGGTAAACTCCAGTGCATTCCGATCCTGGGTGGGTTGTTCCTAGCTAGGTTCGCTTTGGAGGAAAATATGGGAGAGGCCCTGGAGAAGGGCCTGTGGTTTTTTTACCACTAGCTTGTCTGGATGAGGAAATGGTCACCGGAAGTAGACCTCAGGAGGGAGACTCTGACGACAACCCCGGTATGGATCACGCTACTGGATATTGGACAACAATGGTCGAGAATAGTGATTACTATTATCACCTATGCTATCAGAGTCCCTAAGGTGATAGACTTCTGGGCTCATGGGAGATATGAGGGGGAGGCACATGTGTATGTCGAACTGGCGGCGGACAAGGCTACCCCTTCAGTGGTGATGTTGGAGATTCCAGATGGGAAGGAGTTTGAGGTCAAAGTCATCTACGATGCGCTTCTGGAGAAATGCAGTGCTTGCAAGGTGTTCAGCCATGAGTCAGGATGTTGTCCAGGGGAGAGAGCTATTTTGACGGACATCACATTTGTGGAGACCGCTGGGAGGAGCTCGAGAGAAAGATCCAGGAACTGTAACACGAGGAGAGCTACCAGATCAAAATCGAAGGTGGCTGATAAGGAGGCTCCAAAGGTGATTGAGGAGGCCAACCAGGGGAATAACGGGGTGATAGATGGGGTTGGTGCCACTAGCCAGATGGGAAAGGATAGTGGTGACCAGAGTTTGCCCAATGGGGATAGTAGAGCAGAGACTAGTGATAAGGCTATTACGACATCTGAAGTTATGATGGAGGTTGAGGACCTCACTACTGAGAGACAAGGGAATGAGGAGTTTATTGACGGGATCAAATCCTCCTCACTAGGGGTTAATCAGTTCTCAGTGTTGGAGAACCTGGATGTGGATGACTTGCTCAATGAATTGTTCGGTACCAGGAGGAGGAAAGGTGACAGGGCTCAGGTGTCCAGTGCAAGGGGAAGGCAGACCTAAACCAAGATGAACTCCTCTGAAAGGGGGAGTCACAAACGAATTTAGGATGTCCATCCTCACATGGAATGTGAGGGGAGCATCTCGACCCAGGAAATAGAGGTGGGTTGGGAAGGTGATTGTGGAGTGTCAAGCTTCACTGGTCTTCATTCTCGAGACCAGAGTCAAGAGAGCGGTGGTAGAGATGATGAAGGGTATCTTCCCCAATGATTGGGGGTGGAGTCCAATTTGTGATAGAGCGATGGGGGTCGTATTGCGGTGGGATGGGACAAGGGTGTATGGGATGTTTAGGTGATCCATGCCACTGACCAGATGGTGGTTACGAGCTGCATCAATGCTGGTGGTTTCCACTGCATGATCACAAGGGTGTATGGACATAACGATGAGAGTAGAAGAAGGAGATGTTGGGAGGACATTAGCAGCTCCACCCAACAATAGGTTCCTCACCTGGTGATTGGGGACTGCAACAATGTGAGGAGGGCTGGTGAGAAGGTTGGAGGCAAACCGATACCAGATGCGATTTTAGGGAGGTTCAATGAGATGGTGGATGATGCGAACCTGATTGAATTAAACATGGTTGGGGGAATGATCACATGGCACAATAAGAAGATACCAGATAATAGGATCTCTAGCAACATGGATCGAGGGCTGGCGAACGTTGGCTGGCTCGATGCTTTCCCAGAGGCGAAGATCGTACTCAGAGGGCATCCCAATAGTGACCATGCGTGGTTGAGAGTACCTTTTTCAAGTAATCAGATGAGAAACAGTTTAGGTTCTTGAATTTCTGGGTGGACTGGTCGAGATTCAAGGAGGTGGTTGCCAAGGCATGGTCAGGTACTGTGATTGGTAACCCGCTCTTCAGGGTGGCTGAGAAGCTGAGAAAGACCAAAACGGTGCTGAAGGATTGGACGGGTGAGATCTCTAATCTACTTATGATGGTCAGAAGGGCAGATGACTACCAGAAGGTTGCGGAGGAGCTCAGAAGCAACCTGTCGGACCCTGAGATGATGAGAAGGGAAGAGGAGAAGGCAAAGAGACTACTGCAACTTGAGAAAGTAGAGGAGATGTATCATTGGCAGAGAAGTAGGTTATAATGGATTAACGATGGGGACATGAGCACAAAGATATACCATAATGTGACCAAGAAGAATCATATGAGGGAGTGCATACACATCTTGATTAAAGAAGATGATACAGAGGTAAGAGGAACTAATGAGGTGGCTGAGGAGGTAGTCCAATACTTCAAGAACATGTACAATAAATAAAGCATAAGCAGGGACAGTGATATGTCGAGAAGGAGGGTAACTGATGATATGAGCAAAGAGCTTTGTGGGCCGGTTACTGATAAAGAAATTAGAGAGGTGGTGTTTAGCATTGGGGCGGCTAAAGCCCTGGGGATTGATGGCTTTAATGGCAAGTTCTTGCAATCCTACTGGGACATCATCAATGAGGATGTGGCTTGTGCGGTAAGGTGGTTCATGGTGAGGGGCACAATGGTAAGGAAGGTGAACCATGCATTCATTTGACTCATTCCAAAGAACAACTTACCGTCTTTGATGGCTGATTACCGCCCCATTTCGTGTTGTTCTGTCCTTTACAAGGTGCTATCTAAGCTGCTGGTGAGGAGATTAAAGAGGGTTCTTACAAGTATCATTTCTTCTGAGCAATTAGCCTTTATACATGGGAGATCTATGGAGGGTGGGGCAATGTTGGCAAAGGAGTTTCTGGTGGATTTCAACTGTAACAATTCCACGAAGAAGGCATGTATCAAATTGGACATTACGAAGGCCTATGATCACGTCGAGTGGACTGCCCTGTGGAGAACCATGGAGGCCCTGGGGTTCTTAAGGAGGTGGATCAGGTTGATGCAGCAATGTGTGGTATCCACATCCTTCTCGGTCTTGGTGAATGGGGTCCCACATGGTTTGTTCTCGGCATCCAATGAACTGAGACAAGGGGATCCCCTTTCCCCTTTGTTGTTTGTGATTGTCATGGAGAACCTGTCATATACCATTCATCAGGAACAAGAGAAGATGGGAGCAGTGCCAGTGTGATCTCACATCCTCTTCACAGATGATGTGCTGATGTTCACTGTCGGGCATGCCAAGTACCTAAACATGGCAAAAAAAATCTTGATCACTTTTGGCAAGTTGACGGGCCTATACATAAGCGAGATAAAGTCCAAGATCTTCTTCTCTTGCTCCTATGACCAGAGGAGGGGAAGATTGAGAAGTGCAACGAGGATCAATATGGGTAGTTTTCCGATGAAGTATCTGGGTATACCCATCTTCGGGGGAAGACGCGGTGGGAAAGATTATAGCACTGTTATTGATGACTTGAGATTAACATTTGACAAATGGGCAGGCAACAACATTTCGATGGCGGGTCGACTGGTGTTGATCAATTCAATCCTAATATCTAAGCTTAATTTCTAGACAAGGATGGCAGAACATCACAGATTCATCATCGACAAGGTAAGGAGCATTATGAGCGGATTCCTTTGGGGAGGAAAGGGTCATGGAGTTGTTTGGGCAATGATCGCTAATACAAAGGAGCATGGAGGATTGGGGCTTAGGGATCCACAATGTATGGTAGAAAGAGCTACCTGCATTAGAATTGATAGGTTCCTCACCAAGCCAGTGTCGCCTTGGGTCAGCTGGATGAGAATGGGATACAGGGTCAATCTGGGTGAGTAACCTCTTTGGGGGTGCACGATTGTGTGGAGAATAATGTTGGCTCTTTGGGATTCAGTTCAAATGGACTTTGTATAGATGAATGAGACCAATTGGAGCTACCTGGTGAACTGAATTGTGGAGTAGAGGTTGATTGGTCCTCCTGTACCTTGGGCCAGAGTCGTGTGGAACAAAATGCAGACCCCTAAATGGAGTTGCACCCTCTACAGATGTATTTTGGGATGACTCCCCACTGCTGACAGGATGGTGGGTTGGGGTTTGGGGGTGGATCCTATATGTAAACTGTGTAAGCTAGAAGATGAGTCCCATGAGCATCATTTCTTCGAATGTGGGTATACTAAATACCTTTGGATCCATTTGGTTTTGAAGTGTGGGTGGGGTGGAACGCCTCCCTGTAGCCTCATGGGGGCTGTGGAGTGGATCCAGGCCAGGATGGTGAGGGATTCTATTTTGGGATGTTTTGTGGGCCTGGGCTTAGCGACTATATGTTTCCTGGTGTAGCAGGAGAGGAATTTGGGAATACATGGGGGTAGGGTGGTGGACAAGTACCAGTGTTTTGATGTACTCACGAACATACTTCTTTTTGTGTGTAAGGCTAAACCTAACCTTTATAAAGGTTTAGACCTACATGTTAGAAGACAGTGGGGTTTTTGTAGTTAACCCACCCTCTGTATAGTATAGGGCTCCTATACTTTTTGATGATAGTAATATTTTACCTTATCCAAAAAAAAGTGGGAGTTTGTTGGTATGTATGCCCAGAGAGCCAGTCATATGATGATTGTAGTGGCATATCTTATAAATGATTTGATTATTAATAAAGGCACATGGATAATAGTCATAATCACATCTCAATGTAATAGTGGTGATTGTGACTCTTAGACCTAAAGTCACTACACTCATCGCATGTTGTTCAATGTATTTTAACATCATCTAACATGAACTTAAACAAGGGTTACCATAATGGTGATGGTTAGGTACATTGTGGCACATAAGGATTGATTGTAGGTGATGTAGATGGGATTTGTCCCTCCTATTATAGTTGATATCATGGCGACTTAATAAGTGAGACTGAGAAAAATTAGGCCATACTCATGGGAGTCAATATATGATATTGAGCTCATATGCATCTCCATAGTCTGATCCGGTTCAAGGAATATGGATTGAATGATTAAGATTATGTCATTTCCATGCCTCAAGTTCAATCTGGATATCTAAGACAAAGGAATTATACAATCACAATAACACTTATCATAGATTTAGGTTGAAGTTGTTCTCCAACTTCCAATTACTTGGGTAGAAATGATGTGTTGCTAGATACCTGTCATGGAATCGTTCTTACCCTAATCGCAATCCCAATGCCTATATAGGCAGTGTTAAGGGGATTAGAGCACCCATCTCTAAGTGGCCCAAAAATCACACACATATAATATGCAAAAATAAATAACATTTCATTTTATTGAAAATAATAATGGATTCTACTACATTAGGGGCCCAAAGACAACAAGAAAGAAAATATTACAAGATAAAAGAACTACAAACTAGATTATCTATCCCATGTGATGAGCATTCTTTATTCCGAAAGACATTGACAAGATTTGGTAGATCATCTTTATCAAGTCTTCAAGTCTTTAAAATTAAAATTAGGTAATTCAAGACATAATTAATGCAAATGCATCGATACACTTTGAAAAGAGCAATATCGACAATTGAAAATATTTATAGTAAAATATTGTACTTGGCAGGATTCATAAGCAAAATCTTCAATGTGATATTTAAACTAAAGTTTATTTTGAATAATTCAATTTTATTACGAGTGTTCCCATTATGTTGATATCAACAAGCATGCTTATATATGTGGATCCATCACCCCAACAAGATGGGGGAGGTAACCTGGATCCATCTCTTCACTCAAAAGGGGAGGTCACCATTTTATACAAGTTCCACCCTCTGAGGTGAGGAGGTCGCCTGTACCCAAGATCAACATTATCATCATCATCATCACTTGGGCAGTCATAATGGGCATATTACTTTTTTTTAGGGTTTTCTAAGAGTATATATATACAAATTGAAAGACGACTCAGTAGGGAACGTTGTAGATCAAACAAAAACATATCCAAGATTTTTAAACGAGTACATACAAGGTTATCATTCAATATCACTAGTCTGTTCAAGGAGGTAATGATATAAAAGAGTACCTCATGGAGTCCATCATATTATCAGAAATATCCAAATCAACAAGCTTAAAGAGTATAAGATCTTGTTACAAATGAGAACAACAATGTAATAACATGTAATCCATTGCTCTAATGACCTACTAGACATTCATTCATGTGTTATTACGCTCAAAGCATTTGTTTCCCTTTAGTCATTAAGAGTATTGATCTAGGGTCATATGATTGAGATCAAGGTCTTCTATATCGAATTAGGTCTGATTTGATGTGCAAAAATATCAAGGATTGATGACAATAAACCATTTAGTCATTTTCATGCACAATCATGTCAAGAGTAGATTAGAATATGATCTAGAAATTATGATCATGTGATCAAGTCATTAATATTACATCAGAGTACTATAGGGTCATAATGTGATCATGTATCATGTAAATCAGGCTTTTAGTAAGATTAGGGTTTTAGATATGAATAGAAAACCCTAATTAAGATGCATGAAGAGATATTATTATTATCATGAAATCATTTTGTAATAGCAAAATATAATAGTCTCCATTGTTCTAGGCAATTTTCTAAGAATAAGGATATTTTTTGGGAATTCTTTGGACATCTGAGCTAATTTTAATTGCATTTTACAAAAACGGTCAATCATAATCTAGATAGAAGAATAAAATGAAAATAAAAAAGGGATCACCAACTTGGCTTCACAGATCAAGGGAGATATTCGACTCTGCATATTGTCCCACTGACTCGCGAGCTAGTGCTCTAGCTATATAGGTTGTAAGAGGCATTAAAAGGATGAATATGCCCATGACAAAAAGATCAACAATGTGACAAAAATTGGGCATATCAGGGAATCCAACCTTTTGATTGTTCCACTTCAAGGAACCCTTTATGCCATGGTTGTGAAGTCTACAGGGCTTGTGAGCCCATACCGAGGTCTCTATTGACCTTGTGGCACCTTGACGAGGTTGAGGAGCCCAAATTTGGCATGGGAACCATGCCCAAAAGAAGGGGTGATCAATTTGCAGTTTACAGGGGGAAAAGAAGCAGAGAATTATATTACACGAAGAAGGGTTCTAGGAGTTTGGATAGCTCTACATGCCTATGTGAACATGTGTACTGGCTTCAGCCTCTTGCATCAATGTCTAGAGGTGTTGGTCGACAAAGTGGGAGGGGAGGCTAAAGGAGCTTTCTCAGTAGAGCATTCTGTGCCTCTGCACCTCCTTGTGATGGTCTGGGAAGCCTTTCCAACACCCCATGATGTTGTGGGTGTGGGCGATTGGAGGGAGGGGTTCTAAGGTGTGAACATGCCTCTCTGGTTCAGACTAATGTAGTTGGAGTTGGGTGGAGGTTTCAGGATCTAAAAACGATGAATTGGTGCATGGTTAAGGCTAAAAGTGAGGTGGCAGAGCCACTGAGACCCTTATATAGGCACCACGAGGCTTAGGGTTGCCTTCCTTAAGGTGGTTGATGTGTCCATGGTGCCTCCATTTGGGTGTTTTTGAAATAGAGAGTGAGGGAGGAATTGTTAGATCTTGTTTGAGAGAGGATATAAAATCAGATCCAGATAAACTATTTTGACTGGTGAGGATTAATAGAGAGGGAGAGTGGTGAGTTCAAACTATTGCACCGTTGTTCACTTTCTCCCTGCAACAGTCGAGCTGAGGGGGGAAACCATGCCCTCCTTGGATCTAGGTCCAGGTCTGGGATCTTGTCTGACTAGAGAAAAATGGATTTCTGGGGGATATTTTAAAGGAAATAAAGGGCATTTCTTCCCAAATTCATATCTTTTAAAGCAACATTCAAAAATTTCAAAATTTTAATGAATGACTTATCAAACTCTATTAAGTCTCTAGGAAAAGTTTTAGGTCCAAAAGATCAAGTTTGAGTCATGAATAAAATTAATTGATTAATAACAACAATTTGGCTAAATTGAATGTCGCAAGGTACATTAATGATATTAAGGCATCATAATTTCAATTTGGGTATCAAAATAATTCATTTATTATGAGAGTGATTAAGTGAGGTCAATTTGGGCAACATTAGACAATAGAAGGGAATAATTGTGAATTGGATCATCAATGTGGAAAAATCCACTTCATCACAATACCGCTCATTGCTTGTGATGTCATAAACTAGTTATGGACGTTCGCTGCCAACATAACTTGGGACGTATAGGGTCACACACATAGGATACACTTGGAATAGGAGTTTACTCATGCATAAGATTTAACTTCATTACTAAAGTGTTTAGGTATTCAATTTAAACAACATTGGCTGAAAATTGGTTGACTGGGAATGTGAGTCGACCGATTCAACTGTTGAGTTGACTGACTCAAGTGTCGAGTCAATTTAAACAACATTGGCTGAAAACTTTCTGATTGTGAATGTGATTCAACCTACTCAAGTGTTGAGTTAACCTATTCATATGTTGAGTCAATCGATTCAAGTGTCCAATTGACCAATTAGACGATCAGTAAGACTAGATCAAGAATTGATGTTGACGTCATGTTGTGCATTGATCCTTGCATTGAAAGCCAATATGTTTGTGAATAGGAAAGAATTCTATTTGTCTAAGTGGGAGTCTAGTCGACCGGCTAGGGTGCAATTCAACTGACTCAAGTGTTGAGTCGACCAACTCGTGATCTGTAGCAACCAGAAATATGTTAAAATCTCTCTCTTTGACTCCCAATTGATCTAGAAACCATAACCTGACCCTCCTATAAATAGAGGGTAGTCAAGAATTTTAGAAGGCACAACTAATGTTGAAGAACATTGTCCTCTCAGATTTGTGGTAACATGAGAGCCTGATCAAGTCTTACCCATAAAAGGGAGAGACAACAAGGGAGAACAAGTCAGTGTTAGCATGTTGACATCAAAGGGGCAATTCCTCTCTGTTGACTCTAGTAAAGCACAACGAAGAGTTCTCGGGGGTCCACATGGACTATGATAGAGGTGTGGAAGTTGTCACCAACACACTCGGAGAGTGTGTCAGTCGTCATCCATGGTGTCACACTAGGAGACCGCCCCGACTGTCGTCCATGTGTTGCTAGATCTAGAAGCACCGTGCTGTGAGGATTGTTGTTGGACTTGATCCAGGACCAGGAATATACCTCACAAACCCTCCTTCCTAAATACATCATTTTTGAAGTGATATTCTTGTTTAGGATACCAACATATATATTTTTTGCTTCTGCTTCCTTATATGCTACTCAATTTCCATATAATAAATTATATCATCGACATATGAAATTCAATTTGTAATTGGATTTGTTTCATTCAATATTGGGGGTACATCATCGATTCTTTAAAGTAAACATGAAAACACGAAATGAACCTAGGTCGACTTGTTAATGGCCGATTACATGTAGCTAGCATGAATTTTTGAAAAGAAAAATAGAAAACAAATGCAGTGCTAATATAGAAAGCAAATGATAGAAAGGGGAATATAGCAAAGGTGGAATTGAGGCATACCACCTGCCCTTCAAGCGAAATTAGAAATTTGCTTATCTTTGAGAAAACTCTAAATCTAGAATGGAGAGGAAGGGAAAATTGCTAGAAGTGCCATCAGTTTCCATGCTGACCTGATGGTGGTTGTTTTCTAGGTGGAGGGTGTATTGTGGAGGTTGGCCCTAAAAGTAATCCCATGTTGGTATGTCAGACCAATTCTAGATCAGTGGTTGTTGTGGGGGGGTCCTTGGGAGGTGAATTTGTGTACAAGATTCCCCAATACCCAAAGGTAGGGGAAGGGTAAGTCTGGCTCGCTCTATAAGTAAGTCCTCGCATGTTGGTAGTTGCCACGACCCTCATGCCAATCCTCATGCACTCACCACATGTAATACATGTGGTTTAGTTGGTGGCCCTACCACTTCTACTCCCACTCCATGTGTGTCTGGGTAGTTTCCATATGGGTTAGCTATGGTTGGAAGTCAATGAATTTGTAGGGTCCAGATGGATCGACAGTCTCGGACACATGTCGCTTCATGTAACGTGAAGAAGGGGAAGGGGAATGGGAAGGGGAAGGGGAAGGGGGAACACCAATATCCTCATCATTTGCCTCCATGGAGGCATTCCATCTTCCACCCATCATCTTAGGAACCTCACCCTTGATGAGTAGATGCTCCCTCATGTAATAATAGATGTGTGCATCCAAGTAGGCAAGGTTGTAGACAAGGTTAGCTACATCAAAGTAACCATGAAAGGGCGGTGCAAGCATGCCCAATTGTCTCTAAACATCTAGTGGAAGATGCCATGCTCCTTGGTGATCTTTAGGTTCCTATAAGCATACCAAATATTTTATGTCGGTCAAGTTGTATGGCTTCTGAGTCATCAATATGGTGAAGGGAATGTGGATGTAACCCAAGTGGGTGAAAATGATGGTGATGGCTCCTCCGTGATAGAACTCAGAGGTCTTGTTTTAGTATTGCTAACTATGCAGATGCTCGATGGGTGCACTACCCCAATTGTAGGGTTCATCATTCATCATACACTAGAGGCAGTAAAGATCTACCATAGTGATGACTCCTAGTGCACCCGTCTAGCCAAAGATGGTGCAGTAGAGAGTATGGTGAAGATAGTGGGTAACTAGGATGTGGATGAGTGATCTATTGGACCCATGTGGGAAAGAGGGGTGTTACCCAATGATGTCAACCAAGTGTATCTCAGACTTCTATTTCTTGGATGGGTAGTTGTGATTGTCTTTAATGCACCTTACCTATCATTGCTTGTCAGTGTCAATGATGATGGTAGTGAGGTCATTATCATCCAAAGAATGTTCCTCCCCAAACATGTAGAAGGAACAATTATACTCGTGGTCATTTTTGTAATGCTTTATGAAGGAAGCAAGGAACTCTAGTGTCAGCTCCTAGAGGGATGGACGCACATAGAAGGAGAAAGTGGAGATGTGTGCTCAGTAGAGAATGTCCATCAATCATAGTTTCCAAAACTCCATAATGTCTTGGGGCATGCATATCGGGTGAGTTGAACCATAATGGCTTCCATGGCCTTGTGTCACTTCTAATGTTAAGGGTGATGGGCATTGTATACTTGGATGCTTTCAGAGGGGGAAGAAATCTGTAACACCCCGTCAATCACCCTCAGACTAAGGTGGTAGTGGGAGAGGTTAGTAGTAGAATTACATGGCAGAGCATCAATATCCTCAATCTCCTTCTTGACATATGCCACGTCTTTGTCTTTGTCCTCCTTGCATGCTTGATGTTATTGGAGGGAGTAATGTTGTATGAAAAATGCGGCTCCCAAATGTAGATTCCACTAGTGGTACATGTAGAATAGGAGTGGGGGAGAGGAAGCATCATTTATGTTGCCTTTTCTACCTGTTTGAGAGTGGAAGGGGTTCAAATTATTTAATATCATGTAGACTGACCCTTTGGTGGGGTGTTTAGAGACCCCCCCCGTGTCTTCAAAAAGCCTGGCTCCTATAGGGATTGTAGTCGGTCAATCAACTAGATTGGTCGGCTCAAGGATGTTGTAGTGGAACCTGATAGAGTCTGGTTGGGAGATCACACTATGATGGTTTGGTTACCAACTTGGAGTTCCAATCATGTGAGCCTTTGGTCAAATGAGCAAGTGAGGATGTTTTTCTGATCTGAAGGTTTGTAGGAAATGTTAAATGTGATTGGGTCAGACGATCTAGAAGATGATAGGCGATCAGATGGGCACCCTTTGGCAGCAAGGTCGGGTAACCAACAAATGTGGTTGGTTGATCAAGGGTGGGAGAAGAAACTGTGGAGAAGATGTCTGGGTGAAGCAGACTTGGGAGGGAGTGATGGGTAGTTGATCTCAAGCCTTTACATTGGGCGATCTTTGGAATGAGAGTTTGAGGATGATGTTCTTGGGGTCGAAGAAGATGTTGTAGGAGAGAAAAGGATTGAGCGACTGCGTCGCTACATAGGATAAACTGCTACTTAAGGGGCAACAATGGCGTGTAGGGGTTGGTGGCCATCAGGCAGCCCTGGTCGCTGGGATTAGCTGATCCTTGGCTATATGAAGAAGTGACAGTGGTGGCTCAGCAAGGAGAAAGGGGGATACATTAAGGGTGGGTTTGTAAGTGATGATAACCCATTGCCCTAGACTTGATTTTAAAGGGCCGACTATAATAATGAGGCAATCTTGATTTCCCAGATCAAATGATTAGGGTCTTCATATTGCGGGAGCTGAGATGGTGACCGAGTGATCACTTTCAGATTGAATTGATTGGTCAGTGTGGATTGATGCACTGGGAAACTTTAGGTGGGTCGAGTGATCACTTTGCATGGGTGATTGTGTAGGAGGAGTCCAATTGTTACTGATATTTTTTGACCTCCTCTTGGTTGCTCAATTCAGTGTTGATATCGCTTAATCTCAAGTGGATCCATAATGTGAGTGCTCAATGATGATTTTTGGGCCAGATTGTGGTTGAGTGACCATCTAGATGGGTTGTACGACCAAGTTTTTGATCTTTAGACCAATGGCTACTGACATTTTCCATTTTTTCCTGGTGGGCATATATGTTAGTTGATTGGGTGATCTACTTCGTGGGGAAAATACTTGCTACACGCATATCAGGTGACTAGAGGGGTTAGACAGGTGATCAACCTACAACAAAGTGTCTGAGCAAAGTTGGACCACCGTTCTTATTGTATGGTCATGGGCAACACAGTCAATAGTGAAGAAAAGGCTTGGTTTCATGACATCAAATCATATTTCAAAGTGATATGTGAAGGCCTCTCCCGAAGAGGACAACATGCTCTCAAGAAACCAACCATACAATATGTACTAGGGGTAGGACACCTAACCCGCAGATCCTACAACTGGACTGTCCTTCTGTGTGTTGAGAAGATAGATCAAGAATCCTTCATTAAGGAAGTTCATAGAGGATTATGTGGCACACACTTGAGTGGGGTCATGTTAGCAAAGAAGATACAATTTCTAGGATATTACTAGAATGCCATGGAAGATATTGCTACCAAAATGTCCCTTCTAAATCTGTGGTGACTAAATCCACGCACCCGCAAATCATCTATGCAACATGTTCATGCCTTGGACATTCTCTACTTGGGGGATTGACATGATCAGGAAAATCAATCCTAAAGCTTAAGAAAAGAACTAGTTCATTTTGATCATGATAGACTACTTCACAATGTGGGTGGAAGTCGTGTCCATCACCAACACTTCAACTTTTAATCAAAATTTTCAAGAACAACATCATAATCTGGTTTGGGATACCACATGAGATTGTCTCTAACAATGGTACAAATTTCATAACCAAAATTGTCAAGAGTATCTGAGCTGTTTGGGGATCAAGCATCACCGAATGTTACTCTACCTCAAATGAATGGGGTCATAGAAGTTACAACCAAAAAATTCATATAGATTATCAAGAAGACAATTAGAACCCATGCCAATTGGCATGAACATATTTTGATTACTCTCTATGCATATCAAACTTATATTGTAACTTCTACATGGGATATGCCATATTCACTTATATATAGAATGGAGACAGTCTTATCGATCAAGGTCCAAATCTCATCTCTCTACATGCTATAAGAAGTAAAGATTCTTGAGGAAGAATGGGCTCAAGATCGAGTCTATTTCCTGAACATGCTAGAAGAACGATGGACAAAAGCTTTACATTAGGCACAATGTTATCAAGAAAGGACATCTCATGCGTTCAACAAAAAGGTCTACCCCCACAATTTACAAAAGGGAAATCTAGTGCTCCATGTCATCTAGAATGTTGATTCCAAGGGCAAGTTAAACCTAAATGCAAAAGGGCCTTCAATTGTCTATGACATATATGATTGGTATGAACTACACACATGGATTGAGTTATTCACCTTCATCACACAGACTTCATCCTATTCAAGCACTACTATTGTTGATAAGCATGATTCAATGATTTCATGCCTCTGGAAAAGAGCCATGTAAGGAATAAAAAACTCCCACCATTTAAAATACACCTAAAATCTACGAAGTACTTGGAAGCATCCTCCCATGAACCTTGAATAAGAAGGGTCAACTAGAACCATAGTGCCTATGATGGAAGGAGCACAACCATTATATTGAGGCCCCAGTGGTTCTCCAACCTAAATTACTCCTTAAAATAGGCTAAAAATCTAAATTAACTCCTTAAAATAGGCTAATTTGAATACTTCAAAAGGGTTCATGAATGCATAAAAAGCAAGATGAAGCCCAATGATTCATGTTATTAAAAACTATGAGAGGGTGGAAAAACTATGAGTCCCCATAGGCAAGTTAGATCCAAACCTCGTGATTAGTGATTCCTAACATGTATATTTGGATGGAAGTCACATAACTCTAATGATGACATCTATTAGGATCAACATGAAGGGGATGGCAGGGGAACTGAAATACAAATTGAAACTTTTTTTTGGCTAGCCATGCCTTATCTCTCAAAAGGATGTGAGACCAATATTCACATGGACTAACCCAGGAGAAACAAGGTGTGAAACCTTCTTTAGGAAAAACCCATTCATTCCTCACAGAATCATAGGCTCTCATACTAATGCCATGAGCATTATTGGCCACTCAAAACTACAAATGAAAAGATCCACATTGAGTCGACATCTCATGAGAAATTGCAAGATAACCCTTTAACTAGGAAGATACATGCTTGTGGTGGACCACTACACTAAAGCATGTCGAGAGTGAAGCATATCGAGGTGTCTCTTACACTTGGTGTGTTGACCCAACTAGGTAGGGAATTTTAACTTATACACCCATTACATTACATGACTTTAGTACCTAGAATGACATCAAGGTCCAGTGAGCCCTTGATCCATCTCCTCTCCTAGAATGAAGGTCCCTCTCGTAGTAGAATGGGGTATGAATTTTCAATGGAAGGAATCACCTACCATCAAGATATGTTTTTGCATATCATGAGGGAGTACCCAAATATGTTTCCACATATCATGAACTAAAAGTAAATATTTTTATTTCAAAGTAAATCCTTTACAAAACTCAGCATCTCATGCCAACACAAAGATACCAAAAAAAACACTCTAAACAATTGGAAACATCATTCTGGTCCTCCTGAGGGATCATAGGTTACTATCACTGGAGATATTGATGCAAGACATTCTAGGTAATCTAGGGAGCAATCTCTACCAACAGGAAACAAACCAAGGGCCATATTTTGTCAATTCTACCACATTTTGCCACTATCTCTTGAACTTTTTAGGAGTTGATCATCAACTTCTTGAAGAAATATGATAGCACTTCAATCAGGTATATGCACTGGTAGCACTTGAACTGTCAATACTGACACTATATAGTATGCAATGCAACACTCCAATCCCTTCACAATGATCAACCATTGAAAACTGGGCACTGCAACCCCATAATATGAGTTGTCAATATGGAGCTTCATCCATCACCAACAGACATCTACATATGTCAAACTAGTAAGTCATCGAGCCAATCATCACGTAGCTAAAGAGGCTCGCCAACTTGGATATTCTTGGACAAGTATTCCTTCACAATAATGTTGTGAGGGTTTGAATATTCTAGAAATCTAGAAGGGGTGGTGCCTATTCCCAAATAAATTTGCATGACCTTAAAGGGTCCCGACATATTTCAAGTCGATTGTTATCATCTAAGCACTTCTATAGCTCAGATAATATTTAGGGAACAATTTCTATTCGCCAAACAATAGACCAAACACTAGATACGGTAATTACCACTTGGATGACAACTTCTCCAAAGAAAGACTGAGCCAAGATGATTAAAGTATATGATCACATAAATGGCATATCTAGAGATTTTATATCACATCACACCTCTCTCTTGAAGAAATCCCATAGGGAAGCCAATAGAACAAAATGACCATCTTTGATCAACCATTGAGCAGCTTGGGACTTCTTCACACCCAAAAGATTAGCCATCTCTACAGTCCAACTTGACTTTCATGAAACTATGGGTCAGTGTTCATGCAGGGGAAGTCAGGTAATTATTTCCATATCTTCCAAACTAGGAGTCAGAACAATATCTCCAAAATGGAGAGAGTGACTAAGAGGGTCCCAGAAAACAATCAATGAAGACATCAAGTCTCTCACAATAGGGACATAGGAAAGGTGGTCTAGGTGATGAGTCACACAAAAGCTTACCATCTCAACTTCCTCCTTCTCAAAGAGATATGTAATTCAATGATGCACAAGGGAAAACACAGGGGAGGATTCCTCAGAAGCATAATAAGTTATTAATCTGTCTCCCATGACTTGGGGTCTCAAGAAGGGAGGATGTGAATAAGAAACAAATCTATGTTACTTCATTTATAGGCTTTGGTGGGACATATTTGGATAGACTTGTTGCCCAAAATCAAGGGGAATCTGAGTCTTGTTCCCTCATAGAATGGTGAAATCTGTCACCACTTCAACAGTTCCAATCAAAGTAAGCTCGGTCCCCAACATCAATGGAACTTTTTTGTCCTTTTTCTTCATGGAATGTGGTGATTTGCCACTAGCATTTGACTTGAAGATCAAGGCAATCCACCAAAGTGACTCAAGTATTTTAGGACCTCTTTCATGAATCTAATTTTAAATCAAAGATTTTCCATACCTCACAACATGATTATCTCAAACTAAATCTTGATTTTAATTTTTTGAAATGTATTACAAATATTAAAAATTTCACCATGACATGATTTTTCCAGAATAAGAAGAAAATGCAACATGTAAGGAATAAATAAAGAAGAAATCTACTTCTATAGATTCTACTTCATCCTTCCTGACAGACACTTGGTCAAATTCCAATGATCAAGTGAAGAATATCCAGAAAACTGGTGTTCTCTACTTGCATCCGGATGAATTGATAGGTAACCACATATGACTAGAAGAATAAATGCTAGATTGCACCTCTACAACCGGATAAACATCCCTACAATGAGAGGAACATGCTCTAACACTTATTTACAAGGATCCATAGTCTGGACTAGATCCTTTGTGGGTAATTTTCCATGCTTGTAGTCCATTTGAAATGGTGAGTACATTTGTATCCTAGAGGGATGTTGGAACCACAGAATACCCTAGATGCACTCGTACCTACATCATAATCCCAAAAGGACATAGTCCAACCAAAATCCCTCAGAAAGTGACACAAACCTTCAACACCAAAATCACACCGTGACCTCAGTCTAGGGAAGTCATCAAAACCCCAAGAAACTACTAGTCAGGAGGGTGGAGCTTTAAGGGGAGAGGTTGCTTCAAGAGGAGGAGGACGATGAAGATCATTACCATAATTACTTTTCTCTTTTATAGAATCATAATCTACCACTTGTAGAAAGTGCATGTCAAATTACTATGATTAAATGAGACAAATTAGAATCTGAACACTTGCCAAAAGAGCACATTGCAGACCATCATATGCCTCTTGAGAGTATAATTTCAGCTTACCATGTTCATAGTACCACCCAAGGTACTCAACATACAATACCTAACCATACATTAGCTCTGACACACCCTGATGGATCCAAAACCCAGAGCAGACAAATCTAGGAAGAGGGACGAATCGATGTGATAGCCAGTAGGCCACTTACAAGCACCATGCTCACATATGTAAAAGACACTCCCGGTGGGAGACCAATTGGATTTGGGAAGCATCTAGTGGAAAAGTAGTGAAGTAGGTAACACAATTGTAGTCACCTCGCCAAGAAAAACATGGAGAAGATCGTAAATCACACCTGCAAAATAATAGATAAATATGAAGTCAGTGAAAGTACATACATATGAGATCATACAAGTATTAAAGTACTACACATATCTCTTTGTAAGTCAACATCTTAGGCCCACCCCTCCATCACTCATACGACACCCTACTACTATACCTAGCCCAGTGGAGACAATTAGGGAGGGAATCATAGATATAATCCTCAGGAGCACTCAAAGTAGTAAGTCTGTTGATCTAGAAGTGCTCATAGACACAAAGCAATAGAAGAATCATTAGTGAAATCAACAAATTCAAATATTGCAAGACAAATAGAAAATAATGTACAGACATACCGCAATTATGCCCAAGAAGCCACCACAACTCTTGCTATCCCTAATAGTTTCCTTCACAAAGAATTCACCAACGAGGAACCTCTCAAGAATGTTACCAAATTGGCATATATGCCTTCACCCCAGTCAAAAGAAGAAATTTTATCCAAGCCATGCAATCTCTCATCTAATCCTAGAATTGTTACCAAGAAGGTAACCAGTGATCAATGTGAAGTGGAACACCTTGACTCTATGGTAAGCAAACAAGGATCACTGGAACCCCTCCTCTCCCTCTTCTGAAAGAAGATTCCATGCATCCAAGTGAATTTGGCTTCATATCTAGATGCTATCTCAATATCATCAAGGTTTACTCCTATTATATCAGCAAGGTGATATCGTTCCCACATATGTCTATCTATAAAACTATGAATGGATGTCCTATCAAAACCCAACCATGTGATCCTAGAAAACTCACTAGGGGTGATGTACAACTTGACCAAAGCAAAGTGAAAATTACTAGTCTTTGGGTGAAAGTGCCCAACCAATGGGATAAGATAACTCCTATCATTTATCCCACACTGACAAATGCTTCCAAAACTAGTCCCCTCAAGAATCTCTAATTCCTTAGCAACCAACTTAGAGTAAAACACCCCCAACTCATTCCAATGGCTCCTCAAGTATACATTTTAACACTCCAAAACCCTAGAAAGTGAAGCAAAAGGCAAAGTCTAAAAACATCACTATGGATAAAAGTTCAATTCAAGCTCGATAATTGAAGGGAATATGACAAGGATAAAAGTTTCTAATGTATACCTCACTATCTTCTCCACATAGTTGGTGCTGCAAATTCATCCACAACATGTCGAGATGAGTCATAAATATCTCAGTTGGGAGAATCTCTCCCAAAATTTGGCTCACACTATCATGATGCTTGTCCATAACAGTATCAGATCAAAACTTTCATATCTAAAAATGAACTCAACAAATAAAAGTAGCACAATCTATTTTCGGTACGCCTCAGTCCTAACATCATCACTAGCATCCTTCCCATCCATGATAAGGTCCTACTAAGAAATGTCTACCTCCTCATGTTAGTTGCAAACTGTCATCTACAAATTCACAACTACAATGGCGTTAGCTCCTTGTTGTAACTTGAATCAACATAATTCAACATCCAATGCTCACAAAAACATGAAAACAAAAAGAAACACAATCACAAATAAAAAATGTATTCATTTGTATTCAACCTTTGGACTGCAAAGACTATTGAGAAATCCAATATCTAAATTTCATGATGGAGGGCCAAAATGACCAAAATAAGGATCAAGAGTGAAGGCTATACCTCTATGGAGATGAATGGAGTCAACAAATTATCAATTTACACTATCCAAATAGACGATTTGACGCTCCACCTCCACCAAAAAATAGTGTTCATCACAGTGCCAGGAAGTCACCATGGAACCCCTTGATCCATGGGCATTATCATTGGTGGAACATGGTGATGTGTTGTGCTTTGTTTTCTCTCTTCGTGTCACAACTATTGTTAAATGCTTAGTTGAGCACCATTGGTTGACACTGCTATTCAAAGGTGGAAGAAATGGGAGAGGTGTTCGACCTCCTGTCATGTCCCCTACTTTTGCAAAAATATGTTTTTTTCAAACATATCGCTCCATGTATTTTCAACATATTTTCTAGAAACTATTAAAAATCATCAAAAGTCACATAAAATAGAAAAATATGAATAAATATATAATTGTAAAAATTAAAGGATTTTAAATCTTGTCTTAAAAATTGAAATATATCCCTATTTTCCAAGAAAATATAATTATGTGGCTATCTAGAGAACTTGATACCTCAATATCACCACACTCATGCATTATGACCTGAAATTGAATCAATCATGCTTTAATATCCACATCTATTTTTGATCCCGGATCATGATCTAAAATTGGGCCAATTTGGGATTTGAATTTCTATGGTCTAAGATCATGAAGTAGAATGTAATGTATGCCAAACATAATTTTCCATATTTTTTATCCCTACATGTGATACAAACTTTTAATAATCACAAGCCCCAAACTCAAGTGAGGACTAGATTGTCAAGGATTATTGCCCGTTGACAATATACAAGAACAAATGATGGAATAGTGAAGGAACACATCCCAGAGACCACCTTATCATTGTATGATCACTTGATGCCTGGTCTCAACCTTTTTTTGGCACTCTTTTATGAATTTTATCCTATAAGATTACACATGTTCTAGGGAACAAATAATTGACTAGCACAATCAATGGCCATAAAGGTCACCTTATAACTCGAAACTTGTATGACACCAAATCTTCAACTTTGAACAATCAATCCTTCTCCTTGGTAGGTCAACTCACCATATTTTACCTTTTTAGGTTCGTGGTCCTAACCTTAGTTTGGTCCACCCCGCCAAATTATCACCTAAAAATTAAAAACTAAAAAAGTAGGAAGAAGAAGAGAGATGATGATTCTTTTCAAAGATCCTTTTTAGAAGTATCCATGATTCTCAATAACAATAGAATCTTGATTCCAATTATTTTTGACAAACCTCTAGCATACTTGTTTTTTTGCATCTACCTTTTCTCACTATGTCATGAGTTAGTGATAGAATTGGACATGTATTGATGTAAGAACTAGGGAATGACAAGAGACACTTTTATGTATAATAAACCTTGAATGGCTCATCAACACTCTACAAGAAAGAATCATTGGTTAGATACATGTTTTTTTAATGACAAGAGACACTTTTATGTATAATTTTTTTTTCAAAAAAAAAATAGTTAGATACATGTAACTGTGTCATACGAGGACTACTGTAATTGTTAAGATATGACTTATGCACAATCTTATTTTTATTATGAATGAATATTTCATGAATTCATTATTAAAAGGAAATGACATCACCTATACTTTTCACCTCCACATGGTCTTTTGTGACCAAATATGGGTATCAAACTCAGCTCAAGTACACAGTCTCTCTCTTATCTCAAGCCTTCCCTTGAGAGGAGAAGATTGCTGATACCCAATTTTTTCACTCACCAAAAATCCATGATTCCCGTAAATTTTTGGACAATGATGGATATATTCCACATTTTCACTTTGTATCCCTTTTCTTTATATATATATTTTGCATATTTAATTTTCTCATTTTCAACCACGTTTACCCTATTCAGTGCTTTTTGTATAGAAAATACTCTGTCTCAGTTCAAATGCAATTTGCACACTAATTCTAATTTTTTATAAGCCTTTCTCATAAATTGACCAATTGTATTGTCCTAAATAAAATAATCTCTTTTTCCCAGAAATATCCAATTGCCTTTTATGATAAAAATACACATTTCTTTAATAAATATGAAGGATAATCTTGAATTGATGCATTTCCCCAATCCTTCATTTTATCCACTTTTATTAGGAATATGTATTTTATACTGATTCTACCTTATTTTCTCCAAAATGTGCCTAAAAAATTTGAAAATTTGGAAGATATGATTTATCCGACTGAGGCCACCTGGTGGGTTAGATTTGACGTAGATGTTATCACGGTTGGAAAATTCACTAGGGGTGAAATCCTTAGAGTTTTCCTAAACAAGTACAACATTCACCACCTGTAAGAGGATAGATCTTACCATAGTATAGTTCAGGATCAAACCCAATGGACAACATATTTAAGAATTATTATCAAGGTAACCAGACAAGAACTAGTATTTAACACAAGATTGATGGTTGCTGATTAAACTAAGTTGCGTATAGTGAAAAGGGCTAAATTAAATATTTGATGAATTAATGGATCAGAACACTAGGTTGGAATGGGTTTCACCACTACTAACTATCATTCACTCTCTCAGTGCATCAACATGAACACATATTTTAAGGCCATGAAAATCCCCCTTTCGACGTTAGCATTAAAACCCAAACAGATATAAGCCTAACTTTGTCATCATGTTACCTAGAAATCATACATCTATCTCCCCATAAAACATCTATCTAAAATTCTCAGAAAGGTTTAACATGAATCAATCGAAATCCTAGGTTTGAAGTTCTCTAAACCAAGAATCTGATTTGCGTATAAACTTGGAAATCATGCAAGGATATAAGTGTAAAAATGACTGATACAAAACATATAGTAGTTCATCGAATAGTAGATGCGTTAAAAAAAAGAAAAAATGGGTAGAGGGGCTACTCCTCGCACCCTAGAGAAAAGACTACTCACTCATGGAACTAGTAGTAGAAACAACAAGGTAAAAGAGAAAATAGTCCATGATCACGGGAGAACAAGAAGTCCCAGTCATGGTTTGCAGAGGCAGTTCTTCAGACTCTAAAATGAAGGTGTCACCGGACAAAAGAGACATCCCTAGATGTTTGTTAGGGATGGGATAGAATCTTTGTATTCTTCCCTTGTAAACTACATGAACCAATGTATAGAGGGAGTAGCAAATTGATAGTGGTGGAGGCCATCAATTGATGGACGAAGGCACCGCAGAATAGCCCTTTGTAGAGATCTGGTCCTTGGGGCCTTGATAGAGCAAAGTTGTGAAGATCTTTGAGTGATGCTCATCAACAGATGGTGATGGTCTATTGTGGATGGAGGTCATAGGTTTGGAGTAGAAGAAGTAACCTTGCAGCATTGAATGGTGGATCCATTCTTTGTTGGTCTTAGTCTTTGAGTTATAGGAATGGGGAAGGGTTGAGAACTCTCCTTGTTGTTGTGAGTTAAGTCTTAGCCACCATGTTGGCAAAAAGTGGGTGGCGACGTGCGGAAGATGATGGGTCACATATCTACATGTCTTCCATTGGTAGGAGAGGAGTCTCATGGCATTTAGTGAAGACACTGGTAAGTGAATGGTCACAGAATGACCATCGGAAGGTGCAACAGAACTGCCTTTTAAAAGGGAGTAGAACTATCTTTGAAAGATGAGTACAGTGGCACCATCGAAAGATGATTGTAGGATGGCCACCGGAAGGCATGGATATGAAACCATTCCAAAGATAATAATGGACATCCATCATAAAGCACAGATGAAAAGTCATCAGAAGGCAAGGTGTGGGGTTTCCTTCGATTGTTGAAGCAGGTCAACCATCGAAAGGTAGGCAGGGCCACCATCAGAATGTTAGAGTCGTCTGTCAATTGAAGGGAAGACTAGTGGATGAGAGTCGATGTTTTAGAAGATGATACCCACTTGGGGGGCTATTGGTGTAATATTGAAGGTCTGCATTGATGGAGCATCAACCTAAGGATCAATTGATCAATGACATGGCATATCTATGAAATTTGATGGTTTGATAGATGTAAACCAAACTGATGGAGGATTGGATCATAAAAAATGTGGTCCATTTTATCCAAAAAAAATTGGGCCCACTGATCGGTTAGCGGGACCACCACCTCCTACACTCCTCTAATGTAAAGAAGTTCAAACCTACCATGAAAATAGGAATTTGATTCAAAACCTTATAAATCATCATAAAATAAAGAAAATCTAAATGAAATCTAGTTCTAATCTAAAATGATGAAGTGAGTGCAAACACATGCTCAAAATGCAGCTAAATCTAGGATGAATATGCATTCATCAAACAACCCCAAACTTAAATGTTGCTCATCCTTGAGTAACAAAAAATATAAAATAGTTGCCAAATGAATACTTTCAACCCATGTGATTGCTAACCTTCGCATCATGCTTGTCTCCCTACCTTCTGATATGGTCAAGCAGCTCAACTTCTAGAGACCATAGAACATATCAATTCATGTCTTCATTTCCAATTTTCTTCCTATAAACACTTCCTCACTATCATTCCCAATACCAGGCACATCTAAGAATTGGCATGAGCATTAAAAGAATCTTGCAGAAGAACAAGTATGCAAATGATGTGGCACTAGGGTGCATGAAAATGACATCAAAATGAGACATTCATTGTTTCTCTGGGTAGAAAATGGAGAGAATGGAGTTGAAGAAGGAAGATGTAAAACTCTCCTCTATTTGGCTCGAGATTTCTTTTATTTGTGCAAATAAATGTATTGCAAAAAAAAATTCTTTTCTTTTGTGCACATCAGCATCTTTTCGTTATAGTGGTATACCCCTATTACATAGAGAGGGGTATGGAAGAAGTAGATAGAGTAGGGAGGACATGTGCCACCCCGAACTTGAAGTTTGGCACTTTTTATGGATTTTTATTTTCTTTTTTATGGATGGAAGGTAAGAAAGTGGAAGAAAAAAAAGTGATGATTCCATGAATTTGTTTCACTAGTCAGTTAGAAGAATGATGTGTTTGATCACTCTTAGTTCCTCATACCCTTGCCATTTTTTCTAGGAAAACATTATGTTTGGATTCCTAGGCCACATAAGATGATTTCTAGCCATTGGTTATTTCACAAAATTTGTCATTATGAGGTTTTGCTTCAAGTAAGGGGAGTTATTGGTGATGAAATACATGCAAGCAAATAGAAAAATCCAAATCTCAATTGGCTAGGTAATGGTTTTATTTAATCTAGAAAAGAAAAATTTTGAAAAAATTTAAGATAAATGCAACGCATGATAAATGTGATGATAAGGCCATAAGTTACAAACAGATAGGTGTGGGTAGAAAGTAGAGTACCTACCACCCACCTATTGGTATGTATGCCTAGAGAGCCAATCATGCAATGATTGTAATGAGGCATGATGTAATAGATTTGATTAATAATAAAATCAATCTTTCATCTATATGTTTGTTCAATTATGAGATGATAGTATAACATGATAGATGTCTAAACAATAACATTAGTCAATGACATATGTCTTCAGGTTGAGGACCTGAACATTAAGATCATATATATGATCAGAGTATATACATTCTTGTTATGTCTTTAGTCAATTATTATTGTGGAAACTATATAGACAACAAACATAAGCCAAGAATGTGTTTTGACTGATACCATAATCTCATTTGTCATGATATATGATATCATGCCAAACACATACGTACTTTTTAGAGAACAAGTGTACCAAACACACTCACCTTGAGAGTGATACATGGAAACCATTGAATGGTAGTTTCAATTAGCTCTTCAAGTGATGGTGGTGATTGTGGTTTTTAGACCTGAAGTCACTACACTCATCACATGTCATTCAATGTACTTTGACACCATCCAATGTAACCTTGAATAAGAGTTACCATACAGGTGGTCTACGAATATGTTGTGACACATGGGGATCTAATATGAGTGAAGTATATGGGATTTGTCCATCCTTCCAAAATTGATATCTTGTCCACTTGATAAGAGAGATTGGGAAATGTATGTGCCATACAAATGTGAATCAATATGTGATATGTGAGATCACATGCATCTCAAACAATTTGCTCTAGTTCAAGGAAAATGGATTGAATATTAAGAGGATGATGATTCCATGCATCAAACTCAATGTTGATATCAGAGATAAGGAACTATACAATCACGATAACACTAATCTTTGGATTGTAAGTTTAAGTTGTTCATCAACTTTCCAGTTACTTGGGTAGCAATGATGTGTTGCTAGATACTGCTCATTTTTTGTGATGTCATAATCTAGTTATAGAAATTAACTACCAATATAATTTGGGACCTATAGGGTCACACATAGGATGCACTTGGAATAGAGTTTACTCATGAGTAGGGTATTACTTGGTTATTAAGAGGTTAGGTAATCAACTTAAACAACATTAGTTAATTGTTGGCTAACTAGAGCATCCAGTGAACTGATTGGGAATGCAAGTCAACCAACTTGAGTGTCCAATCGACTAACTGAGAAGTCCAGTCAACCAACTAGACGATCAGTAAGATTGGATCAAGGATTGATGATGACGTCATGTTGTGCATTGATAGTCACATTAAAAGGCAATATGTTTGTGAATAGGAAAACATTCCAATCAACTGACTGGATGTTCTAGTTGATCGACTAGGATGCCTTTTGACTGATCGAGAACCTAGTTGACTGACTAGTGATTCACAACAACTGAAAAAAATCATGAAATTTGTCTCCTTGTGTCCTCGAGTCTGTGGGAACCCTAATCCATCTAGTCTTACATAAATGGAGGGTGGCCAAGGTTCTTAGGATAAGTCTCCTAATCTCAATGTTGTGGATACGTGAGAGATAGAGGCATGTTAGCTATAAAAGGTAGAGATAGCCAAAGGGGAGAAATTCAATGCTAGCACATTGACATCATGAGGGATTACTCATTCTCGTCAGTTCTAGTAGAACGACAAGAGTTCTGAGTGGTCTATGTGAACTACATAGATGTGTGGAGGTCATTGCCACCACGTTCGGAGGAATTCATAAGCCATTGTTTGTGGTGCTACAGCAGGAGGTCGCCGCTGAGATAGTTTGTGCTTCCTGAAGAAGAAGCACGACACTGCGAGGATTTTCATTAGACTTGCTCTAGGATAGGGTTGTCGCTGACGAAAGTTCATGCATATCTATCAACTGGTTTGGCATTTAATAATATTATACTATAAGAATTTGAGTTTGAGTGGGGTGGGAAGAAAGCCGCAATCCATAAGCTTTCCTATTGGAAAAAATTGGGTGGAAATTGAACTAGAAGTTTCTATATCGTTATATTTCTTTGTTAAATAAATGTGGGTAAAAGGGTTTGAATAATTTCCACACCTTACCTTTCCCTTTTAATATGGTGGGGAAATAGGGAAATGGTAAATGGGGAATGGGTAACAAGAACGTTTACCCTTACCCTTGCCCTACAAGGTATGGATAAAGGGAAAACAAGTACTACCCTCCTCAGTGACAACCCCACTCCAAGACCAAGTATATAGCTCGCAAACCTTTATTCCCATTATTAGTTATTTATGTGTTCTGCGACATATGGGGAATATGGAAAGAAATTGTTTATTTTCACTGCCATCTATGTAGCCATATTTTTGTATAGTGGCATCAAAGCCACATCAATTTACTATGTTTGGGATTTAATTGACATGATCGGTTTTGGTTTTATCATTTATTTTATTACATATGATCTGAATATCTAAATTATTAATGTGCATATCTGATTAAATACCACATACACTAGGAAATGTCTTGTAGATCTTATATATATGACTTATATGCAATTTGTATGTGTTTCCCTAAAGTTGGTTTTGATGGTGGATGTAAGTGTGGTTATGGCCAAAACCCCCTGAATATGTGTGCATGGTTGAATGGTTTATTTCTCGCTCTTTTAAAATTAGTTTGCATACCAAGTCTCTCTCTCTCTTTCTCCATATGAATGTTAATGTTGTCCTCCCTATACTCCCCTTGAATGTAACATGACGTTTCACTTGTACAATGTAATACTTAATAGGATAGTTTTTATTTTTGCTTTGGCAAAAGAGAAGACGCTCTGCGCCAAGTGATTCTACTGATTGAGAGTTGAGTCGATCAAATGGAGGACCGAAGAGGCTATAGATCGTAGGAGATAATTGATCAAATGGAGGCCCAATCGATCGGCTAGAGGAATCCAGACACCTGCTTTAGCTAGGAACCAGTAGACTGACTGATGGAGGCCAATCAATCAATAGTAGAAGAATCGATCGATTGAAAGAGTCGAATCACCGACCGGCCTATTTCTAAAACAACTTTTTCTTTACATGTTATAACATGTGATGTTTGACCTTTGGAGACCTATTTCTAAAACAACTTTTTCTTTACATGTTATAACATGTGATGTTTGACCTTTGGCGGATAGAAATTCTTTGTGGCTCCAAATAATTGCATTGCCACAACCATCGCTTGTATTTTATGATTGCATGTTTTGTTTGTGGATATAGTATGTATATGATGCATATTAGTATGTGGTGATTGGATATGTATATGTATTTATATATAAATAAAACCCCTCAATCAAATTTAACTCTTGAGTGCTTTCCATAAGCAACACACATGAAAATCTTGAGTAGCAAAGTGTGGGCATGCCAAGTGTGGTGTGTTGGTATATGTATGCCCGTAGAGCCATCCCAAGTGATTGCATGGAGTTGGATATTAATTAATCAATTAATGTGATTATTTGGTTAATTAATGAATTCCGGAATATTCTAATTAATCCATGAGCGTTTTAATTAATGCAACGTTTCTGTTTACTGATGGGTTTAGAAAACCCTACTTCCCTTCGTATCCTATTTAAAGGAGGATCGACGACCCATATCTATATAAGATAGAGAGAGGTTTTTCCGTTTACACTCACGTACGTAAACCTAGTTGTCTCCGTCCTTAGGAGTGAAAGAAGAGCAACACGCTGCTAGCACGCTGCCGCAGAGACATACTCCTTCCCACCGGCTTAGGAAGCGCGACGTGGAGTTCCGTCCATCCGTGTAGACGAAGTAGAGACGCAGACGCATTGACGCCTGCGTTCGGAGGACGTCGACGACCACCTGTACACGCTGCGAGCAACGTACGTCACCGCCGCAAAGGAGTATCGCCGGATCAACCTGCGATAGCAAACAGGAGAGAAGATCCGTCTGTGTTTGACAAGCAGCGTTGCACCGTCGTGTAGCGGGACATCGCCGGACTTGCTCCGCGATAAGGTATATCCCGCAAACATGTTTCTGAATACGCTATTATCAACAAGATCCTATTACGGGTTGCGTGGATTTTGTTGCTTCCGCCACGCATGTTTTCTCCACAAAACCCAACAGTGGTATCAGAGCAGCGTCAATCTACGGCGTATTTGGATTAGTTTCGATATGATCAAATCGCTGTATACTGTTTTTATGTTGCATACGATGCGAATCAAACCTGCTAATTATCAAATCTAAACCTAATTCCACATATGCCGCAGGCTTCTGTTTTTGACATTTTGGACGGGGTCGACTATGGAAAATATTGATTTTCCTAAGTGCACGGAAGTGAAATTCCGTAGACCTTTCAGGGGCTCTGCCCCTGAGACCCCACGAGGGGCGGCCTCCCCTCGATCCCCGCACAGGGGCGCTGCCCCTGTGTACCCCGCATTGTCTGCGTGGGAGTCAAAAAATATTTAATGGGGAATGTCCCGCATTAAAAGTATTGCAATTTTAATATGTATATACGTATATGTAGATATACCTATGATAGCATACACGTCGCTTTTAAAATATGTTTTATGTGGTGAGTGCATGCACGGTTATGGCCTTGTATCCCCTTTTGTGAATGTTGTGAATGGATATGGATGTCAATCTTGTGGATATGTTTGTTTGTGAATTCTATGGATGTATAATGGTTACATATGGATCCTTTGTAAAAGTATTCGGCTTGCATGCCGAGCCTCATCTCTTACTTCAAAGTGTAATTAATTCTTTCTTTTATGTTTGTACTCATATGATGTAATAGAGATAGGATTAGTTTTAGTCTTTGTAAACTTGATGTAAGGAGGCCACTTGAAGATCCAACTCCAAGGAGTGTCCATGGAGAAGCACCATGAAGATCTAATTCCAAGAAGCAACCTGAAGATCCAACTCCAAGGAGTGTCCATGGAGAAGCAACAAGAAGATCCCATTCCAAGAAGCAACTTGAAGTTCCAACCTCACGAAGCATCCATGAAGTTGTTCATTGTAATGTTGATCATTACATGATTACAGGTTGATTCATAGGTGTTGCATGAGATGCATAAGACCATAGGTGGACCGTAATCCTTTGTTGCTCCAAAGGATTACAATAGTATGACCATAACCGATGTATTTGTGTTTGTGATTGCATGTCTATCGTTTGTGGTTGTGGATATAGTAGTATATGATACGTACTATAAGTATGTGGTGTTTGGATATGTATATGTATTAATAAAACCCCTCAATTAATAATATTAAGTTTTAGTTGCCTTCCATAAAGCAACACACATGAAAAGCTTGATCGATTATGTGTGGGCACGCCTCCGCGTGGTACACTGTCTATCTCGTGGAAGTGTGATGATGGGTGTGTGGGTCTGCCTCCGCAGGGTGCACACTCATCGTGTTGGCTTATGGGTTGGACTTGACTAGGGAACCTTGATAGGATCAAGTACCTAGAGGCACACAGATGCATCATGGCAAGGAGTTGTACATGATCATCTATCCAAGAGTTGCATATGATGCAATTGGAAAAAGTTGCCTACCTTAGTATTTGGTCTTTGACGCCAGCGTTGGCTGGGCATTGATCCAATTATTTTGGGTCTTGGCTCACTAGAAGGTTGTGCGTTGCAATCTTCTGAGTTGATAGTGAGGGCTATCAATTTGAATAAAATAGTGGGAGCGTAATTAATTAAAGGCCTAATTAATCTCGTTTATCAAATCTTTACAAGTTAAAATGTTTTGGACTAAATGCAAAATTTTCTTTTGTAGCAATCAAATGGCAACCAACACCCACACTTTCTCGTTGCGATCGGTCCTTGAGAAGGACAAACTTACCGGAACCAACTTTCAAAACTGGTTTAGGACGTTGAGAATTGTTCTCACACATGAGCGTAAGCTCTATGTCCTTGAAACACCAGAGCCAGAGGAGCCCGTCATAAATGCGCCCAAGGCTGAAAAGGATGCTTATAAGAAGCACCTTGATGATGATGTGGATGTCAAGTGCCTGATGTTGTGCTCAATGAACTATGAGTTGCAAGAGCAACATGAGAACATGAATGTCATGGAGATGGTAACACATCTCAAGAATATGTATCAACATCAAGCAAGACAGGAGAAATATGATGTCTCAAAGGCTTTGTTCAAAAGCAAGATGAAAGAGGGAGACTCAGTTGGCACCCATATACTCACCTTGATTGGGTATGTGGAAAGCCTATCCAAGCTGGGATTTCCCCTAGGTCAAGAGTTGGCCACTGATGTGATTCTACAATCGTTTCCTGAATCATATAGTCATTTTGTCATGAACTACAACATGAACAATTTTGATAAGCCGTTGTCAGAATTGTTGGGCATGTTGAGGACAGCTGAAGCACAGATGAAGAAAGACAAGCCCAAGTCTGTGATGGTGATCAACAAGGCAAAGGGAAAGTCAAAAGGCAAAAGTAAGGCTAAGAAAGGTTCTAAAGCCGGGCAGAAGCCAAAGTCATCCGCGCTCAAAGCTAAAGGTGGGATCTCCAAAGAAGGCAGTTGTCACCATTGTCACCAGCCTGGACATTGGAAAAGAAACTGTCCTCTCTACCTGGAGGAACTGAGGAAGAAGAAGAAGGGGATAGAGATCTCCACTTCAGGTATATACGTTATTGAGATAAACTTAAATACTTCTTCATCATGGGTACTGGATACCGGATGTGGTTCTCATATATGTTCTAATATGCATGATCTGATAAGAAGTAAGCCTTTACAAAAGGGCCAAGTCGAGCTGCGGGTTGCTAATGGAGCAAGAGTTGCTGCCACCGCAGTTGGAGTTATTAGTTTATCTTTGCCTACGGGCCTTGTAATAGAATTAGAGAATTGCTATTATGTACTTGCCATTAATAGAAATATTATTTTTGTATCTTGTATGGACAAGAGTGGATTTGAATTTCACATTAAGAATGGAATTATTTCTATATCCAAAGATGAGATCTTTTATGGCAATGCCCCTATGTCTTATGGTATCTACTTGTTAGAACTTGAGACTAGCATATATAATGTAAATACTAAAAGGTTAAAACTTGACAACTCAAACAAAACATTCTTATGGCATTGTCGTCTTGGGCACATAAACGAGAAGCGCATATCTAGACTCCATAAGGATGGTTATCTAGACTCTTTTGATTTTGAATCATTAGAGACATGTGAGGCATGTTTATTAGGGAAGATGACCAAAACTCCTTTCACTGGACACAGTGAGAGAGCCAGTGATCTGCTAGGGCTCATACATACTGATGTATGTGGACCTTTTAGATCAAATGCTAGAGGAGGCTATCAATACTTCATTACCTTCACTGATGACCTCAGTAGGTATGCCTATGTATATCTTATGAAACACAAATCAGAAACTCTTGAAATGTTCAAGACTTTCATGAATGAAGTAGAGAAGCAACTTGGTAAGAGTATTAAAGCACTCTGTTCAGATTGAGGTGGCGAATACTTAAGCCAAGAGTTTGAGGACCTTCTGAGAGACTGTGGTATTGTATCACAATGGACTCCACCTGGTACGCCACAACATAATGGTGGTACGATCAATGATGAGTTCAGCTGAACTTCCAATATCGTTCTGGGGATATGCTCTTGAAACTGCAGCGTTTACACTTAACCGTGTACCTTCCAAATCGGTTCAAAAGACACCATATGAGATATGGAATGGGAATCGTCCCAATTTGTCTATGTTAAAGATTTGGGGATGTGAAGCTTATGTTAGGAAACAATTTCCTGAAAAGCTTGGACCCAAATCGGAAAAATTCTATTTTGTTGGATACCCCAAGGAAACTCGGGGATACTACTTCTACACACCAACTGACAACAAAGTGTTTGTTGCTAGGACTGCTGTATTTCTTGAAAAGGAATTTATTTCCAAAGGAATTAGTGGGAGGAATGTAGAGCTCGAGGAAGTTTGAGACCAACAAGAAAGCAGAGAACCTGAAGAGGTACATAAGGAACATGAAGACTCACAAGTTGTTGTGGAATTTCAAGTTCCAAATGTAACACAGGAACCTCATAGGTCTAGTAGGACACGACTTGAGCCTGAGAGATTTGGATTTCTCGTGACTCAAGACAGTGATGAATTGGGCATAGAAGATGAGCCAACTTCCTATCTAGAAGCTACTAAGGGACCAGAATCTGAGAAATGGCTTGAAGCCATGAGATCTGAGATGGAATCCATGTACACCAACAAGGTATGGACCTTGGTGGATCCACCCGAAGAGGTAAGACCCATAGGGTGCAAGTGGGTCTTCAAGAAGAAGACTGACATGGATGGAAATGTTCAAACCTATAAAGGTAGATTGGTTGTGAAAGGATTCCGTCAAATTCAAGGTGTTGATTATGATGAGACCTTCTCACCAGTTGCCATGGTTAAATCCATCAGGATCATGCTTGCCATTGTAGCTTATCATGACTATGAGATTTGGCATATGGATTTTAAAACAACATTCGTTAATGGGAATTTACTCGAGGATGTGTACATGACACAACCTTAGGGTTTTATCGATCCAAAGGAAGCCAATAAAGTTTGTAAGCTACAAAGGTCAATCTATGGATTGAAGCAAGCATCTCGGAGCTGGAATCTACGTTTTGATGAAGTAGTCAAAAAGTTTGGCTTTAGTCAAAATGAAGATGAACCTTGTGTTTACAAAAGGGTTAGTGGGAGCACAGTCGTATTTCTCATATTGTATGTGGATGACATACTATTGATGGGAAATGACATCCCTACTCTTCAGATAGTAAAAGGTTGGCTAGGGAAGACGTTCTCTATGAAGGATTTAGGCGAAGCATCCTATATACTAGGGATCAAGATCTATAGAGATAGATCTAGAAGGCTTCTAGGCCTAAGCCAGAGCACATACATTGACAAGGTGCTAAAGAGGTTTAGCATGGAGGGTTCTAAGAGAGGTAACTTGCCCATGTCCCATGGGGTTACGATATCTAAATCCCAATGTCCTAGTTCATGTGATGAACGAGCACGCATGAGTAAGATTCCATATGAATCAGCAATTGGATCTATCATGTACGCAATGTTATGTACTCGTCCTGATGTATCGTATGCTTTGAGCATGACGAGCCGATATCAGTCAGATCCAGGTGAATGTCACTGGACAACCGTAAAGAACATCCTAAAGTACTTGAGAAGAACTAATGATCAATTCTTGGTATAAGGTGGTGAGGAAGAGCTCGTGGTAAAGGGTTACACCGATGCTAGCTTCCAAACTGACAAAGATGACTACAGATCGCAATCTGGATTTGTGTTTTGCCTGAACAATGGAGCTGTGAGCTGGAAGAGTTCCAAGCAAGAGACGGTTGCGGATTCTACAACAGAGGCTGAATATATTTCTGCATCTAATGCTGCAAAGGAAGCTGTGTGGATCAAGAAGTTCATTTCTGAACTTGGAGTGGTTCCAAGCACTGGTGATGCAATTGAGTTGTTTTGTGACAACAATGGAGCAATTGCACAGGCTAAAGAACCAAGATTGCACCAACGTTCCAAACATATTCTACGGCGGTTCCATCTCATACGAGAGATCGTACAATGAGGAGATGTGAAGATTTGCAGAGTACCTACAGAAAGCAATGTGGCTGACCCACTCACAAAAGCACTTTCACAGCAGAAACATGACGGACATGTTCGATCACCTGGATTGAGATTCATGAGTGATTGGGTATAAGTGCAAGTGGGAATCTATTGGTATGTATGCCCATAGAGACTATCATTCGATGATTGTAATGGGATACTATGTAAATGATTTGTAATACTACATTGATCATATCAATAAAGGCAAGTTTCCAATCTATATGTTTGTGTTTTATATTGTGAGATGACCATAAAACTTATAGATGTCTATAGAATAATATACTCAATGACATATGTCTTCAGGTTGATGACCTGAACAGTGAGATCATATGTATGCTAAGAGTATGTATTCTTGTTTTGTCCCTAATCGGTTGTTATTGTGGAAATATCCATAGACATCAATAACACATAAGATTAGAATGTATGTTGGTTGATGGAAGAATCTCATTATCTATGATATGGAGATATCAAACCAAATACATAGATACTTGTTAGAGAACAGTGTATCGGATAGACCCACCTTGAGAGTGACACATGGATACCATGATTGGTAGTTGGAGTCACATCTCATAATGATGGTGGTGATTGTGGTTCTTAGACCTGAAGTCACTACACTTATCACATGTCGTTCGGTGTACTTTGACATCATCCACCGTGGTCCTGAATAAGGATTGCTATAAAGATGGTGCTTGGGTGCACTGTGACACATGGGGATGACTGTGAGTGATGTAGATGGAATTTGTCCTTCCTACGGGAGTTTGATATTCCGGCCACTTGATAAGCGAGATTGAGAAATGCATGGCCATGCTGATGTGAGTCAATATGTGATATTGAGCTTACATATATCTCAGACAGTCTGCTCTAGTTCAAGGAACATGGATTGAACGTTGAAAAGGATAACAATTCCATGACTCGAGTTCAATCCGGATATCAGCGACAAAGGAACTATACAATCACTGTAACACCATTCATGAATGATAGGTCAAGTTGTTCTCCAACTTCTCCAATTACTTGGGTGGAAATGAAGTCTTGCTAGATACCAATCATTGCTTGTGAAATCATAATATGATTATAGATATCACTGCCAACGTAATTTGGAGCCTACCGGGTCACACACATAGGATGTATTGGAATAGGAGTATAATTGTGGATTTGATTGGAATTTCTCTGAATCACATTGATTACTAAACTGTTTATGTAATGGATTAGAATAATATTGGAGTGACTGGCTCTAAGTGCAAGTGGGAGTCTGTTGGTATATGTATGCCCGTAGAGCCATCCCAAGCGATTGTATGGAGTCGGATATTAATTAATCAATTAATGTGATTATTTGGTTAATTAATGAATTCCGGAATATTCTAATTAATCCACGAGCATTTTAATTAACGTAACGTTTCTGTTTACTGATGGGTTTAGGAAACCCTACTTCCCTTCGTATCCTATTTAAAGGAGGATCGACGGCCCATATCTATATAAGATAGAGAGAGGTTTTTCCGTTTACACTCACGTACGTAAACCTAGCCGTCGCCGTCCTTAGGAGCGAAAGAAGAGCAACGCGCTGCTAGCACGCCGCCGCAGAGACATACTCCTTCCCGCTGGCTTAGGAAGCGCGACGTGGAGTTCCGTCCATCCGCATGGACGAAGTAGAGACGCAGACGCATTGACGCCTGCGTTCGGAGGACGTCGACGACCACATGTACGCGCTGCGAGCAACGTACGTCACCGCCGTAAAGGAGCATCGCCGGATCAACCTACGACAGCGAACGGGAGAGAAGATCCATCCGTGTTTGACAAGCAGCGTTGCACCGTCGTGCAGCGGGACATCGCCGGACTTGCTCCGCGATAAGGTATATCCCGCAAACCTATTTCCGAATACGCTGTTATCGACGAGATCTTGTTACGAGTTGCGTGGATTTTGTTGCTTCCGCCGCACATGTTTTCTCCACAAAACCCAACATGGTGCACCATATATCTCGTGGAAGTGTGATGGTAGTTATGTGGGTATGGCAAGCAAGGTGCATCACTATCGTGTTGGCTTTTAGGTCAGACTTAACTAGGTGATCTTAATGAGACTAAGTGCCTAGAAGTATACATATGAAATATGACAAAGAGTTGTACATATCAAAAGGGTTTTGATAAAAGTACAAACTTCTTTTGTAGAAACAAATGGCAAACAACAACACATTTTCTCTGTGATCGATCCTTGACAAGGACAAGTTGAATGGGAATAACTTCTATGATTGGTTTAGGACATCAAGAATCATTCTCACATAAGAATGCAAGCTCTATATGCTTGAGACAACAAAGCTAGATGACCCCACTCCCACCACGCCTAAGGCTGATAGGGATTTACAAGAAGCACTCTGAAGATGTTCTAGATGTCAAGTGTATGATGCTATGCTCAATGAAGTATGAGTTGCAGAGACAACATGAGAATATGAATGTTCTTGAGATGGTTACACATCTTAAGAAAATGTATTAAGATTAGGCAAGACACGAGATATATGATGTATTAAATGTGTTGTTTAAGTGCAATATGGATGAAAGAGATCCAGTGGGGCCCCATGTGCTCAAGTTGATTGGGTATGTGGAGAACCTAGCAAGAGTGGTATTTCCCTTGGGCCAAGATTTGGCCATGTGATTCTACAATCACTCCTGGAATCATACAACCAATTTGTCATGAACTACAATATGAACAATTTTTGTAAGTTGTTATCAAAATTGTTTGGCATGTTGAGAACTATTGAAGTGTAAATAAAGAAGGACATGCCCAAATATGTGATGATGATCATCAGAGGAAAAGGGAAGTCCAGGGGAAAAGGCAAGTCTAAGAAGAGTTCTCAAGCTGGCTAGAAACTTAAGTATCTTTCATTCAAAGCAAATGGAGGGGTGAATAAGGAAGGCAATTGTCACCACTATCACCAGGCTAGAACTAGAAAAGGAATTGACATCTCTACCCGGAGGAACTAAGGAATAAGAAGCAGGTGATATAGATCTCCACTTTAGGTATATACGTTATTGAGATACACATATCTACTTCTTCATATTGAGTACTAGATATCGGATGTGGATCTCACATATGTTCAAATATGTAGGATCTAAGAAGAAGTAAGCCTTTAAGAAAGGGGGAGGTTGAACGGTGTGTTACAAATGGAGAAAGAGTTGCTGCCACTATAGTTCGAACCTATCATTTATCTCGACCTAGTGGTCTTGTAACAAAGTTAGAGAATTGCTATTTTTCACCTTCCATTAATAGAAACATCATTTTTGTATCTTGTATGGACAAGAATGGATTCGAATTTCATATAAAGAATGGTTGACATTCTATTTCTAAATATGAGATTTTCTATACAATGCCCCTATGGCCTATGGTCTTTACTTATTAGATCTCGAGACAAATATTTATAACATAGATACCAAATGGTTAAAGCTCAACAACTTAAACAAATCACACATTTGGCATTGTTGTCTAGGGCACATCAATGAAAAACACATTTCTAGACTCCATAAAGATGGTTATCTAGACTCTTTTGACCTTGATTTAAAGAGATACATTCCAGTCTTGTTTTTTGTGTAAGATGACAAAAGCTCCTCTCACTGGTAACATTGGGAGGCAAGTGATCTATTGGGACTCATACATACTGATATTGATGACTTCAGTAGGTATGGCTATGTGTATTTGATGAAACATAAGTCAAAAACTCCTGAAAACTTCAAGGATTTCATGGATGAAGTACAAAACCAACTTGGTAAAAGTATTAAAGCACTTCATTTTGATCAAGGTGGGGAATACTTAAGCCAAGAGTTTGAGGACCTTATACGAGACCATTGTATCGTATCACAATGGACTCCACTTGGAACACTACAACATAATGGTGTATTAGAAAGAAGAAATTTACATTACTAGATATGGTGCGGTCAATGACAAGTATTTCTAGTCTTTCGACTTTATTTTGGGATCATTCTCTAAAAACTACAGTGTTTACACTTAATCGTGTACCATCTAAATCGGTTCAAAAGACACCATATATGATATGGTATGGGAAGCGTCCCAATGTGTCTTTTATGAAGATTTGGGAATGTGAAGCTTATCTGAGAAAGCGGTTTCCCAAAAATCTTGGACCCAAATCAGATAAATATTATTTTGTTGTATATCATAGGGAAACAAAATAATAATCCATCTAACAACAAAGTGTTTGTTGCCAGGAATGTTGTATTCCTAGAGAAGGAATTTGTTTCCAAAGGAATTAGTGGGAGGTGGGTACAACTAGAAGAGGTTCGAGACCAACTATAAAACATTGAACCTATAGAGGTACAAAAGGAACATGAGGAGTCAAAAACTATTGTGGAATCTCAAGTTCCTCATGTACCACAAGAACTTCACAGATCTAGTAGGACTTTCCTTGAGCCTGAAAGATATGGTTATCTTGTGACTCAAGAAGGAAATGAGTTGGTCATTGATGATGAGCCAACAACCTATTAGAAGTTGTTGACGGACCAAAGTCTGAGAAGTGGATTGAGGCCATGAGATCTGATATGGAATCCAAGTATACCAACAAGGTATGGACCTTAGTGGATCCACTTGAAGGGGTAAAACCCATAGGGTGCAAGTGGGTCTTCAAGAAGAGGATTGACATGGATGGTAATGTGCAAACCTATAAAGGTCGATAAGTTGCAAAGGGTTTCAGATAAGTTCAAGGTGTTGACTATGACAAAACCTTTTCTCCAGTTTCCATGGTTATGTCCATCAGGATCATGCTTTCCATTGGAGCTTATTATGACTATAAGACTTGGTAGATGGATGTTAAAACTACATTCCTTAACATGAATATTTGTGAGGATGTTTACATGATAGAACCAAAGAGTTATGTAAATCCATAGGAATTGAATAAAGTTTGTAAGCTACAAGATCAATCTATGGATTGAAGCAAGCATCTCGAAGCTAGAATCTTTGATTTGAAGAAATAGTCAAAGAGTTTGGCTTTAGTCAAAATGAAGATCAACCAGGCGTTTACAAGAAGGTTGGTGGGGGCATGATTGTATTCCTCATATTGTATGTAGATGACATAATTTTGATGGGGAATGACATCCTTACCTTACAAATGGTAAGAACCTAGATGGGAAATATATTTTCTATGAAGGACTTAGGCAAAGAATCCAATATCTTGGGAATAAATATCTATAGAGATGGATGTAGAAGGCTTCTTGGCCTACGATAAAATACATGCATTGACAACATGTTGAAAAGGTTCATCCTGGAGAACTTGAAGAGAGGAAACTTACCCATTTCAGATGTTTTTAGTATCTATAGAGCTCAATGTCCTAGTTCTTGTGAAAAATGGGAGGGCATTACTAAAATTACATATGCATCTACAATTAAATCTATCATGTATACAATGTTATGTACTCATCTTGATGTGTTACATGTCCTAATCAGGATGAGAAGATATCAATCAGATCCCAGTGAAGGTCATTGGACTACCACGAAGAACATCCTTAAGTACTTGAGAAGAACTAATGACCAGTTTCTTATCTACAGTAGTGAGGAAGAGTTGGTGGTAAAATGTTACACTAATGCAAGTTTCCAAACTGATAAAAATTACTTTAGATCACAATCTAAATATGTATTTTTCCTTAACAATAGAGTTGTAAGATGGAAGAGTTTCGAGCAAGAAATAGTTGTTGATTCTACAATAGAGGTTGAGTACAATGTTGCCTCCAATGCAGAAGGAAGCTGGTTGGATCAAGAAGTTTGTCACTGTATTTATGGTGGTTCTAAGAAATAGAAATGCAGTAGAGTTGTACTATGACAACAATGGAGCTATTGCACAAGATAAGGAACCAAGGTCTCATCAACATTCCAAACACACGTAACGGTAGTTCCATCTCATACAAGAGATCGTACATCGAGCAGGTGTGAAGATTTGCAGTGTACCAACTAAAAGGAATGTTTTTGACTCCTTGACAAAAGAACTTTCATAGCATAAGCATGAAGGTCATGTTAGATCACTTAGGATTAAATTCATGGGTGATTGAATCTAAGTGCAAGTGGGAGTTTTCTGATATGTATGCCCAAAGAGTCGGTCATACGATGACTATAATTAGGCATCATGTAATAGATTTGATATAAGGGACATCTTTCATCTATATGTCCGTTCAATTATGAGATGATAATATAACATGATAGATGTCTAAATAATAACATTACTCGATGACATATGTCTTTAGGTTGAGGATATGAACAATGAGATCATAAGTACAATAAGAGTATATGCATTCTTATTATATCCCTAGTCAGATATATTGTGGAAACTATATAGATAGAAATAATACATAAGACTAGAATGTGTGTTGACTGATGATAGAATCTCATTTGTCATGATATAGGATATCAAGCCAAATACATAGGTACTTGTTAGAGAAAAAGTGTACTAGAAAGACCCACTTTGAGAGTGATACATGGAAACCATTGAATGGTAGTCAGAATCAGCTCTCATAGTAATAGTGGTGATTGTGGCTCTTAGTCATGAAGTCACTATATTGATCACATGTTGTTCAATGTACTTTGACACCATCTGATGTAACCTTGAATAAGGGTTACCATACAGATGGTGTTCATTTATGTTGTAACATATGGGGTTTTGGACAAGTTCAAGGTGTTGACTATGCCAAAACCTTTTCTCCAGTTTCCATGGTTACATCCATCAGGATCATGCTTTCCATTGGAGCTTATTATGACTATAAGACTTGGTATATGGATGTTAAAACTACATTCCTTAACATGAATATTCTTGAGTATGTTTACATGACAGAACCAAAGGGTTCTGTAAATCCATAGGAATTGAATAAAGTTTGTAAGCTACAAGATCAATCTATGGATTGAAGCAAGCATCTCGAAGCTGGAATCTTTGATTTGAAGAAATAGTCAAAGAGTTTAGCTTTAGTCAAAATGAAGATGAACCATGCATTTACAAGAAGGTTGGTGGGGGCATGATTTTATTCCTCATATCATATGTAGATGACATACTTTTGATTGGGAATGACATCCTTACCTTACAAATGGTAAGAACCTAGATGGGAAATATATTTTCTATGAAGGACTTAGGCAAAGCATTCAATATCTTGGGAATAAAGATCTATAGAGATGGATGTAGAAGGATTCTTGGCCTAAGATAAAGGACATACATTGACAACATGTTGAAAAGGTTCATCATGGAGAACTTGAAGAGAGGAAACTTACCCATGTGAGATGGTGTTAGTATCTCTAGAGCTCAATGTCCTAGTTCTTGTGAAAAATGGTAGGGCATGATTAAAATTACATATGCATCTACAATTAAATCTATCATGTATACAATGTTATGTACTCATATTGATGTGTTACATGTCCTAATCATGATGAGAAGATATCAATCAGATCCCAGTGAAGGTCATTGGACTGCCATGAAGAACATCCTTAAGTACTTGAGAAGAACTAATGACCAGTTTCTTGTCTACGGTAGTGAGGAAGAGTTGGTGGTAAAATGTTACAATAATGCAAGTTTCCAAACTGATAAAAATTACTTTAGATCACAATATAAATATGTGTTTTTCCTTAACAATAGAGTTGTAAGCTGGAAGAGTTTCGAGTAAGAAATAGTTGTTGATTGTACAATAGAGGTTGAATATAATGTTGCCTCCAATGCAGAAGGAAGTTGGTTGGATCAAGAAGTTGGTCACTATATTTTTGGTGGTTCTAAGAAATAGCAATGCAGTAGAGTTGTACTATGACAACAATGGAGCTATTGCAAAATCTAAGGAACCAAGGTCTCATCAACATTCCAAACACACACAATGGTAGTTCCATCTCATACAAGAGATCGTACATTGAGCAGGTGTGAAGATTTGTAGTGTACCAACTAAAAGCAATGTTTTTGACTCCTTGACAAAAGAACTTTCACAGCATAAGCATGAATGTCATGTTAGATCACTTAGGATTAAATTCATGGGTGATTGAATCTAAGTGCAAGTGGGAGTTTTCTGATATGTATGCCCAAAGAGTCGGTCATACGATGACTATAATTAGGTATCATGTAATAGATTTGATATAAGGGAAATCTTAGTCATGCAGTCACTATACTGATCACATGTTGTTCAATGTACTTTGACACCATCTGATGTAACCTTGAATAAGGGTTACCATACATGTGGTGTTCCCTTTTCTGGAGTTGATATCATGACCACTTGATAAGCGAGATTCAGAAACATATGGCCAACTCATGTGAATCGATATGTGATATGTGAGCTCACATGCATCTCAATCAGTCTCCTCTAGTTCAAGGAACATGGATTGAGTATTATGAGAATGACGATTACATGCCTCAAATTCAATCTAGATATCATATACAAAGGAACTATACTATCACGATAACATTGATCACAGATTGTAGGTTGAAGTTGTTCTCCAAGTTTCCAATTACTTGGTTAGCAATGATGTGTTGTTGGATGCTACTCATTGTTTGTGATGTCATAATCTAGTTATTAACATTCATTGCCAACATAATTTGGGACCTATAGGTCCCACACATGAGATGAACATGTAATAGGATTTTGCTCATGAATAGGGTTTAACTAGGTTATTAAGTGTTTAGGTAATCAACTTAATCAACATTGGATGACAGTTGTCCGATTGGAGTGTTCAGTCAATCAAATGGAATGTGATTTGATCAACTGATAAGTCCAATTGACCAACCAGATGATCAATAAGACTAGATCAATAATCGATGTTGACGTCATGCTGTGCATTGATCGTCGCATTGAAAGCCAATATGTTTGTGAATAGGAAAGCATTCCAATTGACCGACTGGATGTTCCATTTGGCCTATTAGGGTGCAAGTCGACTGACTGGTGATTTGCATAGCTAAATTTTCATGAAATTTGTCCCCTCATGTCCTCGAGTATGTGGAAACCTTGACCCATCCACTCCTATATAAAGGGGGTGGTCAAGGCTCTCAGGACAAGTCTCCTAATCTCAACATTATGGTAACGTGAGAGCCAAAGGCATATTACCCCTTAAAAGGGAGAGATAGACAAAGGGGAGAAAGTTGATGCTAGCACGTTGACAACATGAGGGACAACTCCTTCTTGTCAGTTCTAATAGAATGATAGGAGTTCCTAGTGGTCCGCGTAGAATACATAGAGGTGTGGAGGTTGTTTCCACCATGCTAGGAGGATTATGTAAACCTCCGTCTACTGTGATACACTAAGAGGCCACCGACGATGATAGCTCATCCTTCCTAAAGAAGAAGCACAACTATGTGAGAATTTCCTTGGACTTGCTCCAGGACCAGGTATATACCTTGTAAACCTTTATTCCCTTTCATAGTTATTGATACAATCCAATGGCATATGGGGATATTTTGACAAGAGATTTTTTGTTTCAATCACCATCTCTGTCGCCATATTTCCCTACACCACCCTTTACCCCAAACTTAGATATTTGCTTGTCACTGAGAAAACACTAAATTCAAGATGGAGGGGAAGAAATTTTCTATTTGGACCACCGGTTGGTGATTGCTCTCCATTCAGAAAAAGGCATTCACCTACAATCAAAATTGTTAGAACATATGATATTGTCATGAGATGCACTAACTAACTAAATCAATATGAACTAAGATGTAAGAACAACTGAAAAACGAAAGTAACACTTGGGTTGCCTCATGAGAAGCATCTTTCTTTAAAATTATTGGATTGACGCCTAAAAAACAATCATGATATGTTAGAGGAAGAAGTGAGAGAGGTTGGTTGACCTGCATATCAGTAATAGTGAAATAGTGTTTGAGTTGTTGGCTATTGACTATGAATTCTCCAGTCTTCTTGCTCCATTATGATATCTCCATGAGGGAAGATGTGCTTGATGATGAATGAACTCGACCATCTGATCTTGAGCTTCCTTGGGAAGATGTGGAGACAAGAGTTGTGTAGAAGGACATAGTGATGAATGCATATTCATCGTCTATTTTTTCACATCATTTAGGTCCTTGTTTAGGATACTTTAATTCTGTCTAATTTTGGGGAATAATTGCAATCCACTTTCTTTTGACCAATTTATCAGAATTCTTATCATTTTTTCTCATAATTTATAGGTTCCACACTCATTCACCTTCTCTCAGCTCCAGAATACAAAACCTACTTCAATTAATTGAAGTTCAAATGACTAAGGGCTTCAATTCAAGCATTTTAGTACTTCAATCAATTGACTCATCTCATGAGTTGATCAAGTCCCATGCCTAAAGAACTCCCTTTAGAACTCCAGTCGGTTGTCTCATGAGGACAATCCATCGATTCATTTTGTCCCAAGAAGGTGTGGCCCTCGAGTGAATTGTTCCATCTACAACTCAAACCAATTGAGTCAGTGTCTGAACTAGGCATCTTAGGTTCCAACCAGCCGACTCAAGTCCTTAGAGAATAAGGTCTCACTTCCAATCGTACTGGGCCTAAAAGACCCCCGTGCCACCCCCTTTGCTAGGGTTTCAACTTGCTTCCATAGGCTCACACATTCACAAACCCCAGTCAAGTAACTCAACTTCTGCGTCAATCAAATCGCGATCAGCAGACAGACTTTTTACAGTGCTTCCAACCAGTTTTTTTGTAGTGTTTCAACCCCTCCTTCCCCTATAAAAGGAGGGGGGACTCCACAAAGAAAGGGATCCAAAATTTTATATCTTGCTTTAGCATTAAGTTCTTATTTATGTTCTTGTACTGGGTTTCTTGTATGGTTGTACCCTTCTTCTCTAATAGATTCCAGTTCAAATATCATTCTTGGTGTTCTTGTGCTTGAACAAGGGACTAAGAAGATCAGCCATTTAATCATCACTGGATCAGAGTCCTTTGAGATTCTTTCTTTCTCTTATAATCTATGACTCCTCATCTTTCTTCCTTCCTTCTATTACTCCCATGAATCGTGAGTAATTTTCTTATATAAGGCATGGGGAGTATCCCATAGTTGTAGTTTCTTAGATCGATATGATGTCTATTATATTACTGTTAGATAGTACTTTGTTTGATCTAATGTTGGTTTAAACAAATTGATTCCTTGTTTTTACCAAATGTTAGTCTTGGGTGATGAGATCTCAAACCCCAAGTCTCGGAACAACCAAACAAACACATCGAATTTTGGAAGAGATCTCGAAAGGGGTTCTTTTGGGATGATCGAGCAAGGATCCGCAACCCCAGGATCATTGGGTTTGTGGGAAGTTTGACTTTTGTAAATGCATTTGAAACGTCTTTGCATACCCCTACCTAACTAGTTGTTTTCTCAAAACTTATCGATCTAAGTTTAACACAGGCTATGGGTGCAAAACCCATAACCTCATAGCTTTTATTAATCAAATCAATCAATTTCTAATTGCTTCAAATTTCCCCAAATCTTCTTCTTCTTGCAATTTAATTTTGCTCATAGATAATCTTCCTTATTTGTTCTTAGTGTAACTCTCTTTTACTTGTTCATAGTATAACTCTCTCTTATATTGTTCTTAGTGTAACTTTTTATTACTTTATTCTTAGTATAATCTTTCTTACTTGTTCTAGCATAATCAAACATTCAACCAACAGACCTTTAATTTTGTGTTCAAGTAATTGTTCAAAGAAAGTTGGTTCAAACTCAGTCTTAATCATGTTGTCATGTGGGATCGACCCTTTCTATACTAATTAATTAGCCTTAGTTGATTGTTTTGCCGTTAAAAAAGGTTAAAGACTTGGAATCAACCCCTTAATGAATTGTTGTGTCAATCGACGTGTATCAATTTTGGTGCCATTTTTGGGGACATCGGATTGTATTTTTTGAACCCCACTTACTTTGAATAAAAACTTTTTTCTTTTTTCTCTTGCCTTTCGAGTCCCATTTCGACAGTGTTACTCCTTCTTCTGCTGAGTTTCCATTCTAGCAGTACATTTTCTCTACAATGACACTAATCTTGTTAAATCAAAAACTTCTTTGTTTAAAATAAATCCTAATCTTTCGAAAGATAAAATGGTGCATGCTACAATTGTGACATGTTGATTTCTCACTGACTGTTTTCGATCCAAAAATTGATAGGACTTTCCATCACCTGAATGAACAAATAGAAATAGGATGGATGAATAAGAAGTAAACCATCGAGTACAGAGAGCCCTTGCCGCTCAAAGAGAGGCCATGCTGGCCAAATAAGCAGCCCAAGAAACCACCTTATGTACACCCCTTTTGGCCAAACAAGAGGCCCGAGAGGCCGCACTATGTGGGTGCAAACGAAAAAAATAGCTTAAAAACTTCTCAGTCCCTAAGACAGCCTATGCACAACATCTCATTGTGCCACATGATATTATCGCTCCACAGTTTGAGATCCGCACTCAGTGTGTCACCATGCTTCAAGCCAACCCTTTCATCGGTAACATAGGTGATCGGTGCAAAGGCCACCTCCAAATATTTTCTAATCTATGTGTCGTGCATAAGATCACTGGTGTTTTTTAAGACACAATAATACTAAGATTATTCAAATATTCCCTTTTCGACTAGGCAAGTAGTTGGTACAATGCCATGGAAGGGGATCACATCACTACTTAGGATGCCCTCCAAACCAAGTTCTTGAAGAAGTTTTACCCCCCCCCCCATCCCTCACTTATCAATTTGGGGGGAAATCACTCCGTTTTACATGGTCCCATATGAGACCTTAGGCGAATCTTGGGAGAGGTTCAAGGACCTTCTTCATCACTTCCCAAACCAAATTGACTCTCAAGACCAATTAATCATAACTTTTTATTGTGTTGTTGATGACAATACTAAAGTTTTCCATGATACCTCATCTGGAGGTAATTTCATATTTCAGAATTTTGATAGTGCATGAGAAGTCCTAAAATGCATTTCTAAGACCCAAGCACAATGAGGATCTATGGGGTCCTCAAGGTGGTAAAAGATGAAGACAATTTTGACATAAAATCTATTAGTGAGAAGCTTAAGCTCCTCGTCATTAAACAAGACTGCTTAGAGTCTTCCTTCAATGCTTATTAAAGAAGAGGACAACCAAAATATGTTAAATTTGTGGACTCTCTTTGTGGAATTTGTCAAGGATATGATCACAAGACTCAAAACTGCCAACTCTTTATATAACATCCCCATGGAACCTACGGTTGGGCAGTAATTAGAGGTTCTTAACTCCATCTACATATATCAGCTCAAGCCTACTATAATCCAAATCAAACAAGGAACCACCCTAGTTTCCAATGCGGCAATCCAACTGGTGCTAAAAATGATTTCCAACAAAGACCTCCTCATCCTCAAGTTAACAACTCAGCTCGTCCATCCCTATGTTTCCAATACAATAACAACCCAAGGAGTTTCGGGAACCAAAGAAATTATCACAGTAATTTCCAAAATTGTTGCCCCTACCAAGGGTAGTAGTACCAAAATATGAATCAGCCACCACCACAAATCCAACAAAAGGCACCCAGTCCCTCTTTTGATAATAGAATATCGACTTTAGAGAAGATTATTCTTTCATAACAAGCCCATCGGAAGCCAACTTATGCTCATTTGGCACAACTCCTAGCCAGTGAAAGACTTCCTATCAGCACTTTTGTTAGGTAATAAAAAAATAATCGCAAGCCTCCTGAGAAACATAAGGTTGTATACACTTCTCCCCTATTCCTAAGAAGCCTCATATTGTAACCTTAGTTGTAACGCCTGGGCCCATTGCCCAAGGCTCTAGTAGAGTTTCAGGAATGACGACTGGCCCCACAGACCACCACTAGCCTCAACTGTGTGCTTTGTCCTCACTCATGCACAAGCCAGGGTCAACTTCCCGACTGGTCACCCATCCCAGTACTACTCCAAGCTGAGCATGCTTAACTATGGCGTTCTGTAGTGATGGGCTCCCAAAAAAGGAGGTGCACCTTGGTGATATGGGTAGTCCAATCATTCCTTTTAAGATCAACTTATCTAAGGCCTCAAATCCTGGGATGTTACAATCACCCGCACTTAGACTCTTAATGTCCTCGTCAAGGCTCAACTATATGGCCTCATAATCTGACCCCATTTCAGTGCAGACCCACAATGGCCCATTGACACCCATCTCCCGATCACGGAATACCAGCGCAAGGCTGGCTACGTCAACCATGGACAACCCTTTCCTACATGCCTGGACCGCACGACTCAAGACTGGCATGCCATGCCCATGTGGGGCCCACCTACTGGAGGGGTTATGGCTCTAATACCATTTGTAATTCCTGGGCCCACTTCCTAAGGCTCTAGTAGAGTTTCAAGAATGACGAATGGTCCCACAAACCACCACTAGCCTCAATTGCATGCTTTGTCCTCACTCACGTGCAAGTTGGGGTCAACTTCCCGACCGGTCACCCATTCCAGTACTACTCCATGCTGAGCACACTTAACTATGGAGTTCTGTAGTGATGGGCTCCCAGAAAAGGAGGTGCACCTTGGTGATATGGGTAGTCCAATCATTCCTTTTAAGATCAACTTATCTAAGGCCTCAAATCCTGGGATGTTACATTAGTTTTGAAGATGATGACACCATAGTTATTGAAAAGAAACCAGCACAAGATGCATTGACTCCACTACTAAAATAGCTCCTATTCCTGAACCCCTTTAAGATGAGACCAATACTCCTAACATCTCAGTTTACAAACCATGTCCACCCTACCAAGCTCGCCTCAAGTAGATAAAGCTAGATGCTAGGTTTATGAGATTCAAGGAAGCTATGAGAAAACTTCATGTTGACATTCCCTTCCTTGATGCCCTTTCTTAAATGCCCGCTTGGTCCAAATATTTCAAAACCTTACAAAATAAGAAGTATAGTATAGAGGAATACAATTATGTAGAGATTGCAAGAACCACTTCTGACAACATCCTCAATAAAATACCTAAAAAACAAAAAGATCATGGTTCCTTTAGAATTGGGTACCTAGGAGATAACACATGTAGAAAGGGTCTAGCAGAATTAAGTTCTAGTATCTCCATCATGCCCTATAGTCTTTACAAGAGATTAGGTTTTGTAGACATGACTCCCACGGCGATGACCATCCATTTAGCAGACTCGTCTATGACAAAACCTATGGGAATCATAGAAGATGTACCAGTAAGGGTGGGAAAAGAAGCTTATGTTCCTTGTGATTTTGTTACCATGGGTATCAAAGAGGACCTATGTTATCCTCTCATTTTTTGTCACCCCTTTTTGTCCACCTCTTGGACTTTGATTGATGTACAAGTATGTACCATTATTCTAAGGTTAGGAAGACAAACCCTTGAATAGCATGTCTTTGAAAGCATGAGAAGCACAAACATCCAAGAGGAAGTTTACTTACTCAATTGTATAGATAAACTTTCTCAACTTAGACAAGAATGTGAATTGATTGAGGATCCCATCTATACTTCCCTTACCTCCACAGCTGAATCTAATTTTGATGATGAATACATCACCAAATGTAGGGTCCATCTTGAAACTTTTGAGGAAATCCCACAATCTGAATTTGAGGATCTCAAAATGATTTCTCTTCTAGAAGAGAAACCTGAACCGCCAAAAGCCCCAAAAATGAAACCCCTCCCAGAAGGTCTTAAGTATGTTTTCCTCGATGAACCAAAAACTTTCCATGTCATAATAAATTCTGACCTGACATCTGATCAAGAAGAAAAACTTTTGATCAAATTGAGGAAGAGGAGGGCTGCCTTGGGATACAAGATGACTGAACTAATAGGGGTTAGTCAAGCCATATGCATGCATAAAATCCCGATGGTAGAAGAATACAAGCCATCTAGGGATGCTCACTGCCAACTAAATCCAAACATGAAGGAGGTTGTCCAATTAGAACTGATTAAACTCTTGACTATAGGAATCATCTACCATGTCTCAAACTCTCTCTGGGTTAGCCTTGTTCAAGTTGTTCCTAAAAGGGGGCACTACTATGGTGACCAATGGCAATAATGAGCTCATTCCCACTTGCACCATCATTGGGTGGAGGACTTGCATTGATTATAGAAAATTGAATAATGCCACTAGAAAATATCACTTCCCACTTCCCTTCCTCAATCAGGTTCTAGAGTGCCTTTCCCACCAAGAGTATTTTTTTTACCTCAATGGCTATTCAAGTTTTACCAAAACCCTATTCATCCTGATGACCAAGAAAAGACTACATTCATTTGCCCATTCGGTACTTATAGGTTTAGGATAATGCCCTTCGGTCTATGTAATGCCTCGACCACCCTTCCAGTGGTGCATGGCCGCTATCTTTGTCGGGTTGACCAAAATTGTTATGGATATTTTCATGGATGACTTCTCCAATTATGGAGATAGTTTTGATTCTTGTATTCAACATCTATCCCTTGTGCTTGAAAAGTGTGAAGAAGCACACTTAGTTCTAAATTGGAAAAATGTCATTTCATGGTGAAGGAAGGGATCATCCTAGGACATCGAGTGAGTAATAGAGGAATAGAAGTTGACAGAGAAAAGATTGAAGTTATCATGAAACTTCCTCCCCCTACTTTTGTGAAGAACATCCATTCATTTATTGGGAACTCCAGATTCTACCGAGCTTTATTCATGACTTTTCAAAAATTTCCAAAACTCTCACCAACCTCCTAAAAAAATACATTGCTTTTGACTTTGATGAATCATGTATGACCATTTTCAATACTCTAAAAGTAGATCTCACTTCCACTCCCATAATATGTGTAGTGAATTGGTCTATATCATTTGAACTTATGTGTGATTCCAATGATTACGTGGTGGGATCCATCCTCTGACAACAAGTTGATAGAAATCATCATGTCATTTACTATGTGTCCAAAATTCTAGATGATGCACGGTAGAACTACACAACTACTAAAAAAAGAAATTCTAGCCATTATTTATGCATTTGACAAGTTCCACTCATGTCTAGTTGGGTCTACGGTTATTGTTTACACTAACCGCATTGCTATTCATTGCCATATGACAAAGAAAGATGTTAAACCCAGACTCATTCAATAGATCCTCTTACTTCAGGAATTTGACTTAGAAATCATCAATGAAAAAGGGTTAGAAAATGTTGTTGCTGACCATCTTAGCCACCTAAGTCTGTATCAAGATGATGGAGTCCCCATAGATGACTCCTTTCTAGATGACCAATTACTTAAGGTTGAGTCCCATTTTCCATTGTTCGGTGACTATGTTAATTACCTTGTTGTAGGTGTTTTACATCCCCAATATGAGGGACACTCTAAGGCTAAGTTTTTGCATGATGTTAGGAATTATTATTGAGATGACCTTCATCTATTCAAACTTTATGCATACGGTCTTTACGGTAGGTGTGTCACCCATGAGGAAGCCCTTGATACTTTGGAGCAAAGTTGTGACACCTCATCACGCTAAACGAGATTACTCAAAACACAAAACATGATCAACTACTGATTTATCACATAATAAAAAATGTGAAATAATTAAAACCGATTCCAACAATGTAAATAAACTCTAGAACATTTACAAAAGGTCCATCATTCCATTCTCATATATTGTAACAAGTACTTACATATGGGTCCAAAGACCTCAGTCACATCCTGTATACAAAAGATATTTTACATGTACATGCCATATATTTAAAAATATTGGCATACGACTAAAATCTCATGTCGATACAAGTATATCATCTAGAAAACACATCCCATACCAGGACCTGAGAGTACAGGGACGACACTAAGACTCTACTACTAACATCTACAACTAACCAACCTTCTGTATCTATTGATCACCAGGTTGGTTCTCTTCCACAATGCAACCTTGACCTCGTTGCCCGCGACCACCTAAAAAAATTTGTGGTGACCCACAGGTAAGACCCAGTCCCAGTGAGAGATATAACTCTCTCCAACATATATTGATCATAACATATTAATTAACAATAAATTCATTGAGCAGTTAGGGTATTGAATAAGAAATATGAAAAGATTGAACAGTTTAAGCATATTGAGAAATTAAGCAAATAAGTTGTAGCATCAAGTAGAATTACCCAATTTTCATAAGTTTGTATAATGTAAGAACTATGTAGTGTAAATAAAAGACAAGGGTTAATCAACCAATGTGATAGGTATTAAACCCTAGAAATTATACTACACGACTGGTATTATATCTTTTATTATTATGCCCTGGGGAGTTTGAGTCGTACCACTCAAAGTCCAACTGACCACTGTGAAGTGTTATTCAGTTCCGTATAAGATCTAGGAGTACCGATATCCTAATATCTCTTCCCCTCGGTCAGTACGAGTAAACTGCAGTGACATACTAGTCAAACTGCTAACAGTGACATATAGTCAATTGATAACAACTAGTCCGTACTTGGTACAAGTTACGACACTAGAAAATAGGGTATACAAAACCCTCTAATATGAGGTACAACCGCAGCTGTCCTCAATCACATCAAATTTCTGAGGCATGACCATAACCATCTTCCATAACCTGTAGTTTGTGGATGACAAGGATATATCCTCAACTTGCCAACCCCACATACTCAACAGTATGCGCTCCAAGTTTCCCTTAGGAATACTCGTTTCACCATCCAACAAGTTCTGACACTGAAGATGGCTCTACGGCACAGGGCTCTACATGATTAAGGTTACACTTGATTAATTACTACCAATTGAATGCATTAAGGCTTTATCATACAAGTGGACATTCAAACCCTAATTCTTTTCTAACAAGAGTATATGTATAACAACTTCAAAAGATATAAAACATTTGAGATATAAATCTTAATCACATTACCACATCCTATCATTCATTGCAAATTAACAGACCACACTTATCATCATACTATTGCAAAATACAAATATCTTATCACAAGTTCCAGGGTTTTAACCCTTATTGGAACATGAAGAGGATTTCACCTCAATCATGGCTTCAAACATGCCCAAAGGTCTTTAAGACCATCAAATTATTCATAGTAAGGTTATCATTATCATTACATGCATTAAAAATGACTCAAAAGATCATCAGCAAATATGTGTCCATAGGTATTATTATTATGGCAAGGTACTATGATATTCAAATACCACTACCTTATGGTTTAGACACAAGAAGAGTGTAATACATTGTCACATTAATCATGTAAGAGGGCTGATTATATCATCATTTAATTACATTAAGGCTAGGTATAGCAAATTAAATCACATTGAAGTTACATACCCACTTATGATGGTCATTTATCAAATATAAATATAGGAGAGCAAAGGTATAACAACAAACTAAAGATATTGAACCATCAAATTCTCATCACTAGGACACACCTATAATATGATGGACTCATTGTAATCTATTGGATGTTGAAGCATCCAATATCATTCATTGGATCGATTTTATTGTTCAAAGTTATCAATTGAAGTATAGGTCTAGCTATTAGATCAATTGAACTAATGAACCGTTGGTTTAAGGTTTGGTAGAATCTACAATTATCTCCTTAACTCACCATATGTGATGTTTACATGATCCACTATTAGTTGTGATCAATAAGACACCATTGATTTTTAGATCAACACTATATTCATTTAACATCATAAAAATCGAAATCCCAAACAGGCTTTGTTTCTTAATGCTTAAATCACCAATTTTAAGCAAGAACATGAGCTAACAAACTTATAGTAACCAATATAAGCAAAGAGGGTTATAAAACTCGCCTTTATAGTGAGGAACAAACTTCTAGTAGCAAGAAACTTGAGCGAAGAAGGTAGAAAACTAAAGAGGAAGCTCTGAATTCGGCCAAGTAGGCACTCTTCTTCACAAGGAATCAAAACCCTAGAAGAAGAAGCAACAAAGTCGGATATTGAGCTCTTAAAGAAACTTTTACCATGGAACATCAGAGTTCTGACCTAGAGGAAGGTCTAAGGAAGGAGAAGATCAAGAAAAATAGAGAAGGAAGGAAGAAAATAACTTACCTTGGTCAAAAACCCTAGAAGATGACCTTAGAAACCCTAGGTAGGGCTAGATGGAGCTCTATGAGACTTTCTTTTCCAAAACAAGGTTGTCTTCTACCTTAGACCACTTTGTTATGCAACCAAATAGAGAAAGTTCCATTCTCTAAGCTATAGGAAAGAGGGAGTGAGCAATGACTTTGAATTGGGGATAGGAAGGGGTATATATAGCTTCATGGATAGGAAAGGAGTTAAGCTTGAGGTGTACATGGAGTTTTCCATGTGTCAATATCCTAGAGATTCTATTTCCATGCAACACCTCCCTTAGTTACTACCCACACTTTCTCTCTTTTATCCATATACTTATCTTTAGTCTTATATTTATCTTTATCCTTATCTTTATCTTTATCCTTATCTTTATCTTTATCCTTGTCTTCATCCTTATCCTTATCCTTATCCTTATCTTCATCCTTATCCTTATCCTTATCTTCATCCTTATCCTTATCTTCATCCTTATCCTTATCTTCATCTTCATATTTATCCTTATATTAATCTTTATCCTAATCTTTATCTTTATATTTATCTTTATCTTTATCTTTATCTTTATCTTTATCTTTATCTTTATCCATAAAGGGGAAAACCCTAAAATGTCCTTGAAGAGGAATACCTCCGTACCAAGAATAACTAGGAGCCCCATATCCCCAAAAATTCACGAATGATAAGGAAAACTATAAGGATCTTAATTCTTGTGAAAACATACGAAGAAAAACTTCCAATTGGGTAAATTGCAGGAAAGTCCAGAATGTACATAAAATTGCATAACTTGTTCATGCAATGTCCAAATTGGACCAAATTTGAAGCTTTAAGCTTGTCTTATGATTTCAAAACATATCAAAATGATAGATTAGGGTTATAAGTGTTCAATTATGGTAATTAAGCTCATTCAACTCATTAAGCAAGTTCAAGGGCCTTACAAAAGTCATTCAGGTGCCATGGGTGGACACATGAGGTTCTAAAAAACTGCTAGGAAAGTTCTCCAATGTGGGTTCTTTTGGCCCACAATCTTAAATGATTTGTATGAGTTTTTCCTTGCATGTTACCAATGCCATAGACCAGGAAACATATCCAAACGTGACCAAATGCCCATGACCTCTTGGCAAGAGCTTGAAATATTTGATGTTTGGGGAGTAGACTATATGGGACCATCCCCTTCTTCTTATGGGTTTTCCTATATCTTAATGGTCATGGAATATGTTTCAAGATGGGTAGAAGACCTCTCCACAAAAACTTGTGATGCTAAATCTATTGCAAAACTCTTCAAAGACACCATTTTTCCTAGGTTTGGGGTGCCTCACCCTCTGATCTCCGACGGAGGATCGCACTTTTTAGAAAAGAAAATTGAATCCCTATTGAAAAAATATGGTGTCCATCACAAGGTTGTTTCCCCTATCACCCATAGACTAGTGGCTAGGTTGAAGTCTCAAATTGTCAAATAAAATCTATCTTGAAGAAAACTATAACCCACACTAGAAATGATTGGGCCTTGAAGCTCAATGATGCCTTCTGGGCGTATAGAACCACTACAAAACACCTTTATGAACTACTACTTTCCATTTTATTTATGGGAAATCTTGTCAACTCCCCGTAGAAATGGAACATAAGGCCACTTGGGCCATCAGAACTCTTAATTTTTATTTAGCTACTGGTGGTGAAAACCGTTTTCTCCAATTGAAAAAATTAGAGGAAATAGGATGACAACCTACAAAAATTCTAGGATCTACAGGGATAGAACTAAAATTGTAGCACGATGGCCACATCAGATGAAAAGACATTCAAGAGGGTGACCAAGTCCTAATCTATCATTCTAGTTTGAAACTTTTTCCTGGAAAACTCAAATCCAGATGGTATGAACCCTATTTTTTAAATCTTGCTTGTCCACATGGTACTTTCCTTTTTTGGGATAAATGGAAGGGTGAATTTATAGTGAACGGGCATAGACTTAAGACTATCGCTTCAAATTTCATGGGATATGATGCACAATGCCTCCTTGTGACTAAACATTTAGAATTAAGTGAACCTCCACCCGCACCCAACCGTGAGCCAAAATCGGCTTGATAAACACACGTGTCGGGCCTTTGACGTAAAATTGGGTGCTTGTTTGGAGGAAACCCAACATCTCTTTTAGTTTAACTTGTTTTCTTTTACCCTTATTTTCATTATTGCAACCTCTAGCTTACCATTACTCTTGTTTTAGGTAGTTCAAAATAAATAGAGTCGATTGATTAGTCTCCCAACCTACTGATTCACTTTGACATTTGATTTTAAATTTAAATCACTTCAGCTATCCTCATGACATGCGAGTCAAGTGAATCATGTTCCAAGTTGGTGTTGACTCAAGGTCAATTAGGTCAATGTTGACTCACGTCTAAATTGACTAAACCCGTGTTTTGATGATGACTAACCATTCCACATATTGGTGTCTAATGTCTCTACTTGAGTGATTTCAGATTAGGTATAGACACACTCCAAATGCCCTAACTTGCGCATCTCAAATTGGAGAAAAGACAAGTCAAAGTCAATACAAGTGCACATTTTTGTAATATGATGTATATCCATTAGAATCATGTTGTAAATCACTTGTAATGATTGTATGACTTGTAATTAAGCTTAGAAAAATATCAGGAGCACTTAGATCGAATATTAGGGCACTTTAGATGCAACTTTGAAAATTGATTACATGCACTTTGTCGGTCGAGTTTCCCAGCCTAAAAACTCGACCGATCATCCTTGACCAATTTTCTGGAGATTGCATCGGTCGAGTTGTGTTTACACAGAACTCGACCGATGGAGTAACTGGCCAAATCGATATTCATTGGTCGGTCGAGTTTCCTCAGGACAAACTCGACCGATGGTCTGAATATCGACTTTATCTTTTACTCTATCGGTCAAGTTACCCTTATAGAAACTCGACCGATTGCACTGTACGGAAAAGTGCAGAAAAGTGTTTATAGCCATTGTGGAGTTGCAACAAGTGAAAATATATCCGTTGCAAGCCACAAAATGGCTAGTTTTCATTCACAAGTGTTCCCAAAGGCTAAGAGGCATCCCCAGCTATAAATAGGACCCCTTGGGCTTCATTCCAAGGTTGAGCATTAATTGCAAACTCTATGTGAGGTTCATATTCTATAGCTGAGTGATTCCTATAGACTCCTCTCTCTCTCTAAGCTTAATCACTTGCTACATCAATTAGAGTGAGTAGGAAATCTGTAAGAGAGCTAGTCCTACATGTATATCTTGTGAGGCTCTCACTTCCACCACCTCCCCATCTCTCATTTGCATTCATGAATATGAAGGTTCTCTCTCTTGTCCAAGAGAGGGGAAGAAGAAAAAGGGAAGGAGTCCCTTGGTGAAGATCAAGGATGAAGACTTGGAGCTAGAGTGGGTAAGCCCTTGGAGAAGGCAGAAGACTCAAGCTCAAGTGGGTAAGTCCTTGGTGGAAGCTTCTCCGAGTGAAGGTGAAGTCAAAGGCGGAAGATCCAAGAAGAGTGGGTAATTCCTGCAAGGCTGAAGACTTGGGCAAGAGTAGGTAAGTCCTTGGAGAAGGCCGAAGACTCTTGCAAAGTGGGTAAGTCCTTGGTAAGGTTGAAGACTCTTTGTCTTGGATAGGTAAGTCTTTTGTTTGGTCATGCATTGTATGTCTTATGAATGAATATAAGAGTGCAATAGTTTGGAAGTCCTAGAGGTTGACCTCTCTAGGAAAGTGGACTGACACACTTCTAGTTTGAAGTGTGGAACCACTCTAAATAGCTTGTCTATTTGGTGCATGTTCAATCTCTCTCTCCCTTGCTATGGATGTTTTAGTTGCACACAAAATTCCTATTTAGCAACCTTATCTTGTGATATATCTTGAAGGTTTAATGAATTTTGTTTAAGTGCTTTTAGCTCTATTCACCCCCCCTCTAGAGCATCTTATCACCCATCTAGGATCCAACAGTTGGGTGTTTTGTGAATTATGAATGGTCGATCCAATTTGGAACCTGATTAGAAATTTGAATTGCTTCACATTTCCCCACGACATTTGAGTCGAGCGACTCACATTAAGAGTCGAGTGATCTATGATTCATGAATGATCTATAAACATATTCCAAGTGGGGGTTGACTCATCCTCAACCAAGCCCTCCCCTAGCCAAGCACCTCATCACCCCTCGATATCCTCCTATGAGCAGCACCAAGGCCTCCTCTTCACCTATGAATCACTCACTCCACTCTATGAGTCATCTGACTCATCGACAAGTGAGCTCCCTCCACTGCCCTCTCTAGCCTCCCTAGTGCTAGGCAAGCCACTCTATCCAGTATTCAGTTGGACAACCAATGAGCATCCCTCTTTCCCTCTAGCGTGTTGCACTTCTCACACTACCAAACCTCTTCCCTCCCATTCCTTTACTTCTTCCCCCTATCCAACATCATCATTACACCCCACGAGTCAAGCAACTCAGACTTCGGGTTAGGTAATTTGCACGCTACATCAGTAACTTCTTACAGCCCGAGTTGTCCACTTCGTAACCCAGGTCAGGTGATTCACAGTGCACGATAGCAAATTCTCACCTATGAGTTGGGAACTTCACTTTCCTAGTCGAGTGACTCATTTTTCCTCACAATAAATGCCCCAACATCATCAAGGTTGAGTCAAGTGACCCATACTAGAAGCACTATGTCTCAGGAAGGCTTCCGTGGAGGCCTTTTCAGTCACCTCAGTAAGTCCAAGTCCCTTTCTAAGAAATATTTCCCCTATGAGAACCCTCCTCATACAAGCTTTGGTGCCAAAATCCACATCTAGGAACCCATAGGCAAATCCTCCCCCGACGTCATCGAGGAGATGTTCCTCAACCTTGAAGAAGTGAACGAGCTCATTCGTGACACAGAGGCTAACCAAGCTTCTCACCATGATCTGGATTAAACTACACCACGCATGCCACACATTGCTCCTAGCTCGGGCAACTACATCTTGTTCATTGATGAAGACCATTAGGAGTGCTTCATCGTGATGTTCTCAAATGGTATCACTCTTTCGAGATGAACATGCAGTAAAGCCCTCACCACCCTCAAAATCAAGGATTATGTAGACCAAATTCCGCGCTCGAATCATATCTCCTCTTCCCCTACTGAGTCCTCTCTATCTTTAGTAATCTCACATTAGAGTTCATGACTACATTCCACTGACTTCACTGCTCACAGGAGAACTCCTATTGTATGATCTATATTTTTGGAGAGAATATAGTAACCTTAGCCAGGCAGATCAGTTCCATCATCCTCGACGGTGAGGATGACTCTTGGCTCTCACAATACATGGGACTCTCTCATGATCCTACCTCAGTCGATATGACCCTACCAAGTTCTAGGTAGACATTATTGTAATGCCCCTCTCTACCAAAAGGACCCAAAGCCTCTTGAATCCACTATCTGGTCATCTTCTATCTTCACTAGATTCTCTCATGCACTATCTAGAACAGGTATGGCACCCAGGGCACCATCACTCAAATGGATCTGTACACCTTGGGGTACCTTATTCATGACGAGTCGATCAATTGGGGGAATGCCATCCTAGAGCACATCATCACTCAAGCGAGCCGAAACACTACCTCACCTTTCATCATTGGGAATCTCATGGTTTCCATCACCATTTTCTTTGCCTTCACTCATATTCCCTTCTTAGAAATCTGGTTTAAGGGCAATCAACACTTGATTGACATTCCATGCCTGAAGGTTGGCCAAGTTATTGGTTTTGGCACCACATACATATATTTTATTATTTTCAAGGACTCCAATGTCCACATTGAACTTCCTTGAAATTCCAGGTTCACAATAGAAAATTTTACTTATGAGATGTCAGATCTACCGGTGCATATCCAGCGGTTCCTCCTTGAGAACCCCATCCATAAAGTGTTATCCCTCACCTCCCATCAATGGAATGTCTCCATGGAGGTAAATTATGATGAGTTTGACCCTCCTCCTCTTCAATCTCGACTTTGTTCATAGAGGCACACTATAGATGATACAGAATATGAGGAGCCTTATGGGTTGCATGATATCCAACAATAGTTGGACTAGGTTCAACATGAGCAACAACATTAAGGACATAAGCTTGACCATATGTACATTATGCAATGTTTGCAGGATTTTTGGCACATCAACCACGACCATTATTCACCCTCCAATTGATCCTATGTAGAGTATGGGGTCCATCAAGCATATCATGACCCCAACTCTCAATATTGGGGCCACTACTACTATGTGCTTCCTTACTCCTCCACCCCACCACCACCTCAGCCTCCACCACCTCAGTGATTCTCGTCCCTCTATCTCAAAATTGGGATTTTCTTGAGGTGAGAAAAATTCTAAGTCTGGGGTGGAGGTGGGTGGTACGTACCAATTCCACCCCCCTTATCTTCATTTGTCAGAATTTCTATCTTGTCATTTTGCTTTCATGCAGTTTTAGTTTACATTTATTAGTCTTTAGTTTGCTTTTTGGTCCTTAATGATGCAAAATGGCCCTTATCTAGTCGGCCAGATGAATAGACATTTTGTACAATGTACCATTTTCTTCTGAATGTAGTAAATATTCCTTGCAAATCATTTTATAAATTTCCATGACTAGAACTCACCATGTAACATAGGATATCAATTAGCATTACTCCTTGGAAATGTTAGCAAGCCTTATTGAATCAATAAGAATCAAACATAAATGTTTCTTTGTTTTAAATTGCACAAATATCTTGTCATGTCTCTTGTATAATGTAGTCACATAAAGAATTAAACTAATACCCTGATACTCCAAAAGAAAAATATTTCAAAAATGTAAGATGTACGGGTCTAGCCTTTTCTGCACCTTCTTCTACCATCTCCTTCCCCTCCACTTTGTAAAAGAAAAAATTCAAACAACCTCATGCCAAACCCCAATGCTAGGGTGGCATGATCTTCTCTCCTCTCACCACTTCTTCCATACCCCTCATAAATTTAATAGGGGCATACCATCAAAAGATGTCAAAGTGCACATTAAAAAATGCAATCAATGTAGCTACAGTACATAAATAAAAATATCTCAAGTCAAATAGAGGAGATATCATTCCCTTCCATACCTCATTCACTTTATTTTTCTACCTAGGGGAATTCAAAGGACCCCACTATCCATTCAAAACCATGTTCATGTGCATAACTTACAAGAAATGTGGGTGTCAAAGTAAAAGACAGATAAACTTGCTTCTTTGTAAAGTTTTAATATAGAAATAATTTATGAAACATGTTTCAATATAGAATATAGTATTTTATGTTTTGTGATTCTAGGAGATTGGGTTGCTTGGCTAAGAAAGGAGGTAAGGAACAAAGTAGTGCTATGAGATTGAGGAAAGACATGTTGTTAGTACAAATTGGAATTATTTGTGATGTTTTGTTGCTCAAGGATGAGCAAACATTCAAGTTCATGGTATTTTGATGAATGCATATTCATCCTCTTTTCCATCACATATTTTAGGTCCTCATTTAGGATTTTACTTTACTTTTTCCCCATTCTATAATTACAATCTGCTTGCTTTTGACCCATTTATTTGAATTCTTATCATTTTTGCTCATAATTTGTAGGTTTCATAGTCATTCACCTTTTCTTAGCTCCAGAATACAAAAACATGCTTCAATTACTTGAAGATCAAATGACTAAGGGCTTCAATTCAAGCATTTTAGTACTTCAATCGGTCAACTCATCTCATGAGCTGATTGACTCACATGCCCGAAGAACTCCATTCAAAACTCTAGTCAGTCGTCTCATGAATCCAGTTGTCGATTCATTTTTTCCCAAGAAGGCACAACCCTTCAGTCAACCATTCCATCCATGGCTCAAACCGGTCAACTTGACATTTGAACCTGGCGAATCAAGTTCCAATCTGCCGACTCAAGTCCTTGGAGTGAAAGTCTCCCTTATAATCGTGTCAGCCCTAAAAGACCCCAATGCCTCCACCCATTGCTAGGGTTTCAAGTTGCTTCCCTGGTCCCACACATTCGTGAACCACAGTTGAGTGACTCAACATCTGAGTTGATCAACTCGTGGTCCATGGACAGACTTTCTATAGTGTCACCAACCAGTTTTGTTGTAGGGTTTCCACCCCTCCTTTCTCTATAAAAGGATGGGGGAGTCCACAAAGAAAGGAATCCAAAATTTTGTACCTTGCTTTAGTATCAAGTTCTCATCTACGTTATTGCATTGGGATTTATTGTATGGTTGTAACCTACTTCTCTTAAAAAATTCTTATTTGAATCTCATTCTTGGTGTTCTTGTGCTTGGACAAGGGATCAAGAAGAGCAACCATTTAATTGTTACTAGATCAAAGTCCTCCAAGATTCTTTCTTTCTCTAGTAGTCTATGGATCCTCATCTTTCTTCCTTTGTTCCTTCTATTATTCCCCTAAATCGTGAGTAGTTTTCATATATCAGGCATGGGGAGTAGCCCCATAGCCATAGTTTCTTAGATCAATATGATTTCTATGATATAACTGTTAGATAGTGATTTGTTTGATCTAACATCAGTTTCAGTGAATTGATCCCTTGTTTAACTGAATGGTAGTTTTGAGCGATGAGATCTCAGACCCCAAGGCTCAGAACAACCAAACAAATGCATATAACTCTGGATGAGATCTCGAAAGGAGTTCTTTTAGGAGGATCGAGCAAGGATCCACAAACACCAAGATCAATGGGTTTGCTGGGAGTTTGACTTTTGTAAATATGTTTGAAATGTCTTTGCATGCCCTTATCTAACAAGTTGTTTTTTGAAAATTTGTTGATCTAAGTTGAACATAGGTTGTGGGTGCAAAACCCATAACCTGATATCTTTTATCATTCGAATTAATTAGTTTCGAATTGTTTCAATCATTCCCCAATTGTCTTCTTCTTGCAATTCTTTTCTACTCATAGATAATCTTTCTTACTTGTTCTCATTGTAACTTTCTTTTACTTGTTCTTAGTATAACTCTCTCTTATATTGTTCTTAGTGTAACTTTTTATTACTTTATTCTTAGTGTAATCTTTCTTACTTGTTCTACCATAATCAAACCTTCAACCAACAAACCTTTAATTTTTTGTTAAAGTAATTGTTCAAAGAAAGGTGGTTCAAATACAATCTTAATTACGTTTTCTTATGGGATAGACCCTTTATATATTAATAAATTAACCTTAATTGGTTGTTTTATCATTAATAAAGGTTAAAACTAGGAGTCAACCCCCTAGTGGATTGTTGTATTAATCAATGTGCATTACTTGGTCCCCGACTTGCAAATATTTCCTCTTCAGGTGGCCATCATGTCACATCTTTGTGCGCTCCTTAAAGATGTGTGCATTTTCATAAGTATTTAGTTGCAGCTCTTCTAGCTCTTGAAGTTGAAGTACATGGTTCTCTTTTAATGCATGGAGGTCAAAGTTGAGATGATTGATGGCCCATTGAGCTTTGTGTCGAGCTCCACTGGAGGATGACAAGACTTTCCATAGATGAGGCGGAAGGGTGTAGTGTTGAGGGGAGTCTTGCAGATAGTTCTATCTACTTGGAGCACATTATTCCACTTGTTGACCCAATATCACATTTTCATGCTAACTGTCTTTTCGAGAATGGCTTTGATCTGGCAGTTAGAAACCTCCATGACCACTTGTTTGAGGGTGGTATGGAGTAGCTACTTGGTGGGAGACACCATATTCGCAAACGAGTGCTTCAAAGTTGTGCTCCAAGAAGTGAGATCCCCCATCAGAAATGCTAGTGTAGGAACTCCAAAGCATGGAAAGATAACATCTTTTAATAGCTTGATCATCGGCTTGGAGTCGTTAGACTTCATGGGGATATATTCTACCCATTTAGAGACATATTCGACAACAATGAGTATGTAGGAGAAGACATAGGATGAGGGGAATGGACCCACATAGTCCACACCCCAAACGTCAAAGATCTCCACTTCTTGCCAAAGATTAAGGGGCATCTCATCCCTCTTGGAGATATTACATGGTCGCTAACACTGTTCATAGGATTTGACATATTAGTGAGCATCCTTGAAGATAGAGGGCCAAGAGAACCAACATTGAAGGACTTTAAATGCAATATTTTTGGAGCTCATGTAGCCCCCAGTTGGGCCTGAATGACATTGTTCAAGAATAAGGGGAGCTTCCTTTTTAGATATGCACCGGAGATAAAGGCCATATGAGCCTAATCAAAAAAGATAAGGCCCATACCAATAATAGTGATGAATGTTATACATGAACTTCTTCTTATTGTTCCCTATGCATTTTACATGAAGGACTCCCACAGCTAAGTAGTTCACATAATTAGTGTACCATAGGGTAAATGTAGTTACCATCAACAAGTGATCATTAGGCAAGGAGTCATTAATAGGAACTATGTCTCTATCCTGGATGTGCAATCCACTGAGATGATTAGCAATAATGTTTTCAGATCCCTTCTTATCCTTGATATCTAGACCAAACTCTTGTAGTAGTAAGACCCATCTGATCAGCCTCAGTTTCACATCCTTCTTTGACATTATATATTTTATAGCAACATGATCAGTGTAGACAACCACCTGTAGGCCAATTAGCTAGGAGTGAAACTTGTCAAAAGCATATACAACAACAAGGAGCTCCTTCTTAGTGGTTGCATATTTTTTCTATGTGTTGTAAGTGTCTTGCTTGCATAGTAAATGACCTGATGTTTCTTATCAACATGTTGCCCCAAAACTGCACTGACAACATAGTCAGTGGCATCAAATATGATCTTAAAAGGAAGAGACTAGTCTAGGGTTTGAAGGATAGGATTAGAGATAAGAGCTTCCTTTATAGTGTTGAAGTTGTTCATATATTCAAAATCAAATATTAATTCCACGTCCTTCTAGAGAAGGTTTGCCATAGTCTTGGCAATCTTACTGAGGTCACGAATAAACCTCCTGTAAAATCCAACATGACCCAGGAATGCCCAAATTTCTTTGATGGTAGTTGGAGGAGAAATCTTGGCAATCACTTTGATCTTTACCTTGTGTAGCTCAATTCTTATGGAGCTACTAACATGATGCCCTAGAACAATGCCTTCCTTCACCATGAAGTGGCACTTTTCCAAATAGAGCACATAATGTGCTTCTTCATGGTGCTCTAGAACAAGGAAAATATTATGTAGGCATGATTCAAAATAATCTCCATAGACTAACAAGTCATTCATGAAGATTTCCGTTATTATCTCAGTGTGGTCGGAGAAGATGGTGGACATGCAACAATGGAAAGAGGCAGGTGCATTGCATAGTTTCTACAACATCTGGAGGAAAGCATATGTGCCAAAGGGAGATGTGAAGGTATCCTTCTCTTGGTCACTTGGATGAATGGGAATTTAGTAGAACCTCGAGTACCCATTCAACTAGCAGAATAACTCCTAGTGAGCAAGTCGCTCCAGGACTTGATCAAGAAAGGGAAGGGAGAAGTGGTCCTTATGGGTTGCATTGGTGAACTTGTGATAGTCTATGTACATACGCCACCCGATCATAGTGTGGATGGGAATAAGATCATTTTTCTCATTTAATACAACGATAGTGCCTCCCTTTTTTGGCACAACTTGTACAGGACTCACCACGATGAATCAGAGATGGGATAGATGATCCCTGAGAGTAGTAGTTTAATCACCTCTGTTGATTCTATGCATTTATGAGGCTTGTCTTACTCCAGCCATAACTATCATTTTGTAGCCTAACCCTTCTACCTCTTTCTTAGCTTAGTTAATAACTTGTCTTCTTGCTCCGCTTTGAGATCTGAATTGACTATGACTGGGCATACTTTCATCTCATCTGTGATGACATATCTCAACCCCTCAGGTAGAGGCTTTATTCCTGGTGTAGTTGGTTCCTTCTCTTCTTCTTGGACTAGGTAGGTGAATTTGAGATCTTAGAATTTAACCATGGGGTCTTCCTCAGTAGATTTTGAGAGGAGGAGAAATTTTTCCACGTGTTCATCATTCAACTCAGGAGCATCGAGAATAATGAGTGATGTTTCCAGAGGGTATTTGGAAGTAGGTTCCTCCTGTTGTAGTTGTGCCATTTTTCCAACGCAGTCAATCAGATAGCATTGTTCCTGGAAGGATGGCCCCTTAAGATTCTCAAAGACCTTGAAGTCAATAGTCACTATCCCTAGTCTCAATGTTAGGATCACGGCTTCAACATCAATGAGTGTGCAAGCAGTTTCAAGGATGGGTCACCGAAAGATTAGAGGATATCGAAGATCCTCTTTAATTTCCATGATGACAAACTCATAGGGGCAATAAGACTTGGGTCCCACCCTCACAGGGATGTCCTCTATGATACCAAAGTTGTAGTCATATAGGAGACAACAAGTTGAATCAAAACACCAGTAGGAAGACTATCGGTTGTAAATCCTAGTATTTTGCTTAAATTGTAGGGCATGATATTATACTTGCCCTAAGATCAGATAGGCCTTTGTGGCATGTGGTGTTCCCAACAAAGCAGGAGATGCCAAAACATATTGGATCAATTAGAGCTTTAGGCATCTTGCTTTGGATGACATCTGATGTCATTCATAATAGTTTTACTATTTTGACCTCCTATGTTAGGTACTGCAAGTGAGGAGAGTCTTGAAGAACTTAGTCCATGGAGGTATTTTTACAAGAGCATCAAGGAAGGGGACGTCAACATATTACTTCTTCACTTCCTTAAACTTCATAAATCTTGATTCTAGTTGTGTCTAAGCTAGATGGCTCTAGTAAGGGACTTCGGGTTTGTGATCGGGCACCGTTGGGATAGTAGGAGAGGTTAGTGTAGTGCCTGATTCCATTTTAGGTTCGGGTGAGCTACTTGTCACTGGAGGTTCAATAATTGGTTCCACAGGTATAGCCATTGGAATCGCCATCGGAGTGACTTCTTCATCTTCATCATCTTCAAGAACCAGTCTATTGTGGTTGATGGTTGGGGCTGAAGATTCTAGTAACACATGTCCAGAGTGTGTGCTTATGACTTTCGACCGCTCTTCTTGATGTTTGGTGTTACCCTTAGATTGACCTACAAATGAGCTAGTTGGAGGACGAATAGATACAACAATTTGTGTGAGTTGAGCCTCTATAGATTTGGTATATGCTTATTGACTTGCCAATATCTTCTCAATGATATCTAGGTGACTTTTTTCATTAGAGGTAGGCACAATATTTTGGCTTCCTTGACCTAGAAGCAGTTGGCCTTGTTGATTGTAGGGTTGTTGTCCTGAGTCGTAGTTGTTTCCCTGGTTGAAATTACTATGGTATTGGCTAGGATTGTAATTCTTTTGGCAATAATTGTGTTGTTGCTGGAAACCAGGAAAAGCTTGAACTTGATTTTGGTTGGGTCCTTCTTGGAGTTGGTGGGCATTTGGTGCTTCTTCAGGGTTTCCATACTGGAACCTTGGATGTTTTATTAGCATGTGGGGTTGTTGTACCCCTATCTTGGAATGCAGCTAATAGGATTGACTTCTTAAATGATTGGTTTGTTGTCAAATTGAGGTTGGTGCATGTTCAAGATGGCCTAGTAGAGATGGTTACATTTTAAGCTCGTGTGGCCTTCTGCACTACAAACTTGCAGACTTCTTGCCCTGCCTTAGCTTAAAAGGAGGACTAAGCTCTCTGTCCACTATTCAAGAGGGTTGACTCCAGGTTATCTTGTTTATGGGCAATCAACATTAGAGATTCTGTGATTGGCTTCAGCTCAGATTTATCTTCTGCCATTGCCACCACAAGAATGCCCCCTTTATGGGGATGAGCCCCAATTGGCTTGGACCTCACATATCCTACTGGTGACTTTTCATGAGTCGTCAAAGCTTTACCGCATAAAGTATCCATTGGAAGCAGTGTCAAGGAACTCCTTGATGTCATCATCAACTCCCCTAAAGAATTGCTCAATAAGTTGTAGGGGGGGATGTCGTGATGACGACATTTACACAGCAACTCTCTAAATCATTATCAGGATTCAAAGATAATTTCAAAAGGGTCTTGCTTGAACTGGGTGATCTTCCCTCTAAGTTTATAAGTGGGTAAGGGTGGAATGAACTTCTCAAGGAATTGGTTCTGAAGTTTCTCCCAAGTCCTGATACTGTGATCATCTAGGAAGTTATACCACACTCTAGCTCTGTCACTGTGGGAAAAATAAAAATAGTCTTATCTTATGGCTTCCTTTGACATGCCAGCTTGCTTTCTTAGTCCATAGAGGTCTATGAACTTCTACAAGTGGTCATTGGCATTCTCACCAGGGTGTCCTACAAAATTATTGTTATTCATCATCGTCACCCATTGTGTCTTGATCTCGAAGTTCTGAGCTTTGATGGCTGGTTGGACAATGGGGTTGTTTATATCGGTAGCTTTTGGAGTAGAGAACTCTCAAGGTTCTTTTTGTCTTTTAGCTTCTTCGGTTGTGTGTACTTTGGCTTGTACTACAACTCTGGATTTTTCCAAGAGCCTATCTCATTGTGCTACAAGTGTTGCTTCAATCCTACAGTTGATCTTCTCTTCCTCCATCTTGGCTTCGTGTGCATGAAGGAGCCTATGATAGCTCTGTTCAATCTCAATTTCAAAATCTAGTCTTGGACGGGCACCAAAAGAGCATCCCATGCACTAGAAGTGGTTCCTGAGGAAGAAAGATTACCATAGGTAAGGTGACTGACATGGAGTTAAATCCAAGAAGATATGCAATGGTATCAATTTATTTTAAGTCTAGAATGAGTATTTGTATGAAGGGAAACACATAGTTAGAGAGTTTTCACATAATTTGCAATCAAGTCCTCATGTTTTGTTGAATTTACAATTAATTCCACAACTTGTAAAGAAACTTAAAATTAGGAAACCAAAGTGCAAATCAAATCAAAACGAGATATATTTGGATCTATTTTTATTAAATATTAATCAAGCACACAATTATGACAATAATTTGGGACTAGAGGAAGATTAGGGTAAATCTATATTCATGGTCTCATAGATACAATTGTTTCTTCTCTTTTATTTCTCTTAATTTCCCACACATCATCCCAATTTACCTAGATGGATCTCTATCTCAGGATATCTTGATGTGATTGGGATCCCTTAATCAAACTACAATATTTTGGGGTTGATGATAGGAAGTTCCACATTCATCTGAAGGCCCCAAAGACTCACACACCTTACTAATGTTTTTTCATTTGTTATGTTATCTCAACCAAACCTAATTGAATGTTTTTTATGAAAAGTGAGATATCTATTGTGATACCATTTTTTGGGGTGAAGTGGGTATTCCCAAAACCTTTAATAATCATTACAAGATTGTTGTTCCTAGCTTCATGTGAAATTATGAACGTACTTAACACTCTTTTATGTCATATTTTATAGTGATTATTGATCCAAGTTCTATGTTTTGCCTACATTATAGACTTACAATTGCACAATTTACATATTTAGATAATTTAATGGCATCTTGACCTATTGAATGTGCTAATGCATAAATCATGATACTTAGTTTGTCCGGAGCCATCATTACCTTCACCATCTACATTGGGACTAAAAAAGTCCTATTTAGTTTACATGTAGAGAGACATGATGTGCCTTTTTCAAACAAATTGTATCCACCTCAAAGGCTCATCCTAAAATTCCTAGAAGAGCATACAACATACCTCATTTAGTGCACATCACTCCACCTCACAATGGTCACGGTCAACTTCAACTCCAACAAGTACAAAATGCCTCTCATCAGTATAAACTGGCCAAATTGACCATTCCAAAGAATGGTGTGTCTCGATAGTTTCTAGAAAAAAATATAAAGATTGGGAGAGAGGTAATGAGGATTGATCTCTCATTTTCTTCAACTCTAACCTTAAGAAAAGAGAGTGAAGTGCCCTAGAGATAAATTCCATACTAGAAGAGGTTGAAGGATGAAGGGGAAGATTTACTCCAACCCAAGATAGAGTCTTCTTGTGTATCTCCTTTATAAAGGATTTTTGAACTATTTGTGTTGTACCACATTTCTATTCTTCTTCCGCTATATTTCTCTTTATTTTCTCTATGGAACTTGTTTAAAATGTGGTTTGCAACCTTGCTTGTGAATCATCTTTGAATATGGAGTAGTTCCCTTGTGAATGGTGTGTCTTTGGTACCTATTAGTCATGTGATGAACATATTTTTCTAGTGTTATGAATTTTCTTATTTGTTTTTCTAATTATTTTTGAATTTAATATGAGAATATATGGTCAGGGTGCCTAACATCCCCTTATTTGGAAAATCCATCATGGATACAAATTTAGTGGATGATAATTGGATCTTTAATTGCCTATCACACAGAATTGAGTAGGAATTACTACATTTTAGTCTCATTGTGAAATTCATTAAGGTTGATGTATGATATCTTTAAATGAATTTAGGGTACACATTATAATATGCTTGATCATTAGTTAGAATAATACAACTAAGCTACTTATGTGGTTATTACACAAAAATCATTAATCATAATTTGGAATGATATTAGACAAAGAGGGAATATAATCTATTTGTTATGAATGTTCATCATATGATTATTAGGTGTCACGGCACCAAAAACATTTTCTTTGAACTAATTACCTGAGAGAATTTTAAGAGCATATTTAGTTACTTTAGAATTAAATAAAATCATTCATTTTCTTCTTGAATCACATGGTACATGGAATACTTTTATGCTTGATATGTGTTAGTTTCCTTTAGAGATGACCTTAAGGTATGTTGCAATTGACCCATCATATTGTTGGGCCTCGAGCGTGTTGTTTAGGTTTTTTATTGATGGCATGCACATCCCATGTAAGTCATTATCAATGTATGACACACTTATCGGGGAGCTAATTCCTTTTTTCTATGTGAGCATGGTAATGTTCTTATTTAACCTACATCACGACGCGGGAAGAAAAATATGTTACAATATTCACTGCAAGGATTTGTAAAGCGAGATCCACAAAATAAGGACTAATTGTGGTTTCACTCAAACTAATAGGAGCTAGACTTAAAACAATTAAATGAGTATCTGAGTATATATTTGTTTTGTAATAGCATCATCATCTTGATTAGATTAGTGTTGAAATTTCTAAATCTTCATGAACCATGCATTAGACATTAATGAGAGAATCCTCTTCTTACACATAGTAAGTAGGGGAGCATGTTCTTTAGACTCATTAACAGTGTTGGTGATATTTTTGCTATACAATTCAGTACAATCTGAAACCAGCCTTGGGACTAAGCATTTCTTAGTCCAAATTCTATGTTGGGGCTTTGACTACTAGAACTAAAGAGATTGTACGTTATTTTCCCAACCAAAGATCCAAGAATAAGCATGTGATCAAGCCATTACTGTAATAGATGCCTTATCATTTTCAATAGATGCATCAACATTAAATTTTATCCATCCCCAAGGTGGGTGTGTTCAAGTTAGATAACATAGGTCTATACTATCAGTCTACATCTCCTTCTTATTGCCAAGATTCTAAAATCCTAGAAACAATGCTCCAAAGATTTGTTATTGTTTTATTGACATTACTAGAAACTCCATTGAAAATGAGATTATTCCTAGATATCCAAATTTAATGGAAAGCAACTACAAAAGTAATGATATCATTTGAGTTTGTAGCGAGACATTGTTTCACCCACAAAGAAAATTCTTATGCTTGAGTATAACATGCACTATGTCTTCTAGATGATTATGGAGGAATTTGAACTCAAGTCCATAGAGAAATGTCATTGATCTCTTTGTAAATTAGTCATAAGGGCTTTGTGCATCATCATCCATAAGAATACCTTGTATTTCATAGGGATTTTAAGTTGCCATATGCTCTTCCGAAGTCCTGATTTTCTCCTTGCAATATTTACAATTAACATATTGCAACTAATATTTGTAGATTACTGGCTGGAGGTGATAATTTCCATGCCCAAATATATGTGGTTGTATCATACGTAGATATTGGTAAGTTTGAATTTTTGTCAATAATGTTATTAGAAAAGTAGAAACAGATAAAATCCATATCCCATTACTTTTTTATGGTGATCATAGATTTAACATTGAGCTACACTATATCTTGAGAGATGTTGTTGATGAATTTTTGACATAGTTTACCCTCACTTGGAACCCATGGGTCATACCATACTGAGATATATTGTCCATTAAACAACATGACAAGATCCATTTTCTCGCACTTGTTGTTTTAACATATTGACTAACCTACAAAAGGAAGTGCAATGATGTACAGATCCATTTTTAATAAATTTAATCTTTTAAAGAAGTTCACTTAGCCATGAAGATAGCCTTACATTCTAAATTTTATAAAATGTCTTCATCAGTTGAGCCAAGTTCTATATATGCATCATGGGTATTCCCAATACCACCATTCTCCTTGGTAGCAATAAGTTGATTCCATGCCAATAAGGAGAGTGGGGACTAAGAAGAACACTTTCACTTAATGGAATGTTTGGTCACTTTGTCTATTCTTGTAGAAAGGTTGACATGAAGTAAGCTTGTTTCCATAGTGTAATTAGGAAGAGATCCTAAAAACATTTGGCTAGGCAAATCTTCCCTAGTAATCCAAGTGTATGTGTTTCCCAAACAATATTTTTGCATGCATTTTATCAAAGATCTCAATATAGGTTGAATTATTAATCTTGCCATGTATAATAGGCACTTATAGGTATTTTACCATGTTAGTTAGCATTTTCACTCCTACTTTGTCACATATTTTTGTTCCCATTGCATGTGTAAGTGATTCATAGAAGAAGATAACACTTTTCTCTACTGATATTCAAACAACTAAAAACAATATATTACAGTTCAATATTGGCCTATGCTGCCCTTGCAATTACGATTATGTGGTATGCAAATGCAACATGTGAAATAGAAGGTCCTAGTTGAGAGAGTGTAATGTATTCAAGTTCTAATACAAATATTGGCCCTCTATTAACTGATTGAGCTTGTTGAGGCACATCACAAGTAAATAAGGGTACAAAGGATCTGCTTAATGAATACCCCTTAGCCTTAAAGATTCTCAATTTTCCACCAATTTGTAAAATGATAATCCTACCCCTAATGATAGAATTCATGATGTAGTTAATAATTGTTCTTGGAGTTCCATCTTGAATGATCATGTCTAAAAAATATATACATGCCATTCTATCATAGGCTTTAGATAGATCCACTTTATTAGCCATGTTTGGTGCAAAGTGTGGTCTTCCCATATAGAGAATTACTTCTTGGCCAAGGTGATGGTATCTGATATTTTATGGCTAGGGACAAAACTATTTTGGTTGTAGAAATCCATGTTGGCATGTGAGGTTTCAAACACTCAAATGGTATCTTTGACATCAACTTTAGGCATACATTATTTAATGAAATAGGCCATAGTTGAGAATAGTTTGTGACCACCTTCATTTTAGGAATGAGCACAATAGTATCGTTACATAGATCATGAGGAATTGGTTAACCTTGTAGAGAATTTTGTACAAAGTGATTACAGAATTCTATGCAGTCTTCCAGTGGTGAATCATGAACTCGACATCAACTCCATCTGGGCATGTTGCCTTATTGGATCCCATCAGTTTTAGCAGGCTATATATTTCAATCTTTGAAGGTAAATATTTGAAAGAATTGAAGTGATTAGTTGTCAATGCGCTAAAATAGGCCAGAACCCTATCAATAAGGTGTTTAGGTATAGAAGTATATATTCTAAATAAAGATAACAAATGGTTGAGGACCAAGTCTAGTAATCGAGAAATGTCAAAAACCCAATTTCCCTAAATTAACTAGTAATGATGCAATTTTGTTGTTATGTCGTATGATATTAATAGATGCATGATAGATTTTGGTGTTGTATTCACCATGTTACAACCAATTTATAAGAATCTAATTGGGAACTCTTTCATACTAGTAGAATCATAATTTTTTTGTATGGAAGTGCAAAGGGTATTAGTATCAACAGCATAACTAGTATCTAGAAAGGTTTGTTATTATCCAAATTTAGTCATATGTGAAGTCTTAGTTCCTTTTTTTCACAATTTAAGGCTTGATAGTATGTTGTTTTTCCTTATTCATTTCTGCTACGAACTCACTGCTAATATGGAAAAGGTAATGAAGAAAGCTAGACTACTAGGTGTTTATATTCTAAGACACTTCCATTTTGAAATCATATTGAAAACACTTAGTGTTGTGATTATGTAAGTAGGCATGGTTAAGGTTAGAGAAAGTTTTAGGGAGATGACAAACTAAGTAACTGAAATTGAAAAGTGGCCATAAAGAATTAACACGAACATGATCTAATCTTCCATGTAAGATATCATTTGTATACATGAATGAAAAACCTGAGAAACCAAGTCAGAAAGATCAACTTACATAAGAGTGTCATGGAAATGAGCCAACTCAAAATGGTTAAAACTATTGTTGTCTTACATTTTTAAATTTGATGGCATGGTGTGAAAGTTTCCAATAACAACCCTCAATTATTGCATATGCAGTCTTAGTCATGAATATGTTTCCAAAACTTTCTTCTTGTAGTAGGGTTTGGGTGAGCATAAAATATAGTTAGGAAATACACTTTACTAACACAGTAGTGTATGAAATGATGATATCTCTCAATCAATCACACAACACATAAGGCATATCTTCAAAGCATCCAAGTACCACAAGATATTCCCCAAGCCTCTATTCAGTGAGAGACCGAGAATCCCAAATTTTTAATAATTGTATCCACTTTGGTAGGAGATACAAGGTTTTGAAGGATATCCAATTACATGGGGAAAAAAGTTGTTATATCAATAAGCAAGTATATAGTGTTATTATGATGATTCCCCAAATATTCCAGCATATAGGGTTTAACATCATTGGGTTGGAAATTTTAGGAGGTTTCAACATCATTATTATTAGTCATAGAAAGTGAGTTGTCATTTTTTCTTGCCTGACTCTTGTTAGATACAAAGAAACCTTCATCTTTCCACTAGAGCTCCTAGTCTCACATACCATCTTCCCAGATAATGTGTAAGGTTGAGATTCTAAGATGTCCTCCAAATGTTTACGGATGGGGGTCATGTTATTATTTTGCCAGAGTTGGGTGATGATTTTGTTGGCTTCAAGGTCGACACATGAGTGTAGTGACTTCATTTTTTGTTGGTGTTATTTACTTGGTGTGAGGATTGTTGTATTAAATCAGGAGGTTTTTCATGGTGTCCATTTTCAGTAACATTTTTGTCAACAAAATTTGCAGAAGGAGGTTCATTGTGTCCCACATTAGTCATTTGAGTGTTGTTTAGAACTTCAAGAGTTGGTTCCTTTCTTATTTACTCCAAAATTTTATAGGAAAAGAGGCCTACATAGGTAGAAGAACTTTTGGATTTTCTTGAATATCAATTGCTTCAAGATTCATCACTTCAGTAGTATCTCGTACGTCATACATATTTTCATTTTCCATCATTGGGCCTAAATTAACTCTTATGACATCCTATGTCTCCTTGTTGGTTTGGTGGTTGGTTTTTGGAAATGGATGTTTTTTCTGTCAAAAACAATGTATAGTTGCATTCACCTCAATTGAATATGTGAAGGTCAATCACCAATATCATGTCCCACAATACCACAAAAGAGTCAGATAGAGGGTGAGGATTCATATTCAACCTTATAGACTTATCCTCTTGTAGTAATATCTAGTTTAGCCAAGGCATAAGAATATATCTCAATGGCTAGCCTTGCAAAATGGCTTCTAGTACAATTACTTATATGGTCATCATCATGGAATAGTTAACCAAGGACTTCTCCAATTCTATTAAAGGTAATTTGGTTGTACAAATGGAGTGTGAGATCTAATATTGTAGTCCATGTGATAACTTGAGACAAAATCCCTAACAAAGGTATGAAGTCGTCAAACCAGCGCCATACCATTAATGGACAACCAAATATGGACCAAGGTCCTCCAATGAGAGCATTGTATAGTAAAGTAATTAATACTAGTTCATACATTCTCCACCTTTTTATCGGTCTCCATAACAGTCTGATGTAATCAAGCAAGGTTAAATAGTTGATGTTCTTACCAATAAGTTAGATGACTACTTGAAATGTGAAGGCTTGTGAAGGAATATATATGCATCTAAGACTTTTGAGAATCCATTGTCTCTGACTAGGAGAAATTTAACAGTTCAAGGGGCTCTGGTTCATCATCATCAAGAAAATAATTAGGAAAATAAGTTAAAATAGGAACAGTTGCAACTCGAAATGATTTAGCAAGGTTTGTAATTTAGAACAATGTTTTGATTAATTATCAGATTGATGATGTATTGGTATGTATTGTCAGATATATCTTCTACATTGTTTCCCGAGGACATAGAAGGTAAATACATATATACAATGAAAGATGGTCATTGACTTTGCAAACTCTTATACCTTAGATGAGTCTCAAGTTGTTGGAGTGAGATAAATTGTTATTATGATGTCCATAAAGTCCCCATCATGATCAGACCTTGTTAAAGTCAGGAAGGGATGAGGTTCATGATGCACCCCTAATAAGTTCCATGTCAATTTCTTCATGAAGTCAATTGAGATCTGTTCTAACATTATGGAAGTAGTTTTTATAAGAGTCTATTGTAGATGGTATGTTGTTTCTGTCATCTCTAATGAAACTAATGTGGAAATTATCACACTAACAAGTTAACCAGAGATATAAATCCCTAATTTTCACCAAAAAAATGTGTAATATTCCACCTGCAAGTGGACGAGTCTTATCATAGTAAAATTGAGCATCAAATATCAAGGGAAAACTTTTTCAATAACCTTGCTAGTCTTTATCTAAAATGAACTAAGCCTAATATTTAGAACCAAGATTTGATTGTGTTGAGTTAAACTAATTACAATAAAAGTAAAAGCTCATAATAAAATTGGGTCAAGATTAATGATGGAAAACAGTGGGGTGGAATCGAGTTTTAGTGCAACTAACCAAATATGCACATTCATTCAAATAAAAAGTTGTATAAGGATCTGATTGGAGCTAAGCAAAGTTTCCCTTTCGATATTAGAAATCTTCACGAGTAGGTATCAACGTAAGCTTGATGTCTTGTTACTTACATATAATATATCAACTAATCTGAAAACTTCCCATCATAAGTTCTCGTCAGGATATCAACCAAGGCTAATCAACATTCAAATCTAAACCGTTGAAGTTTTCACAGCCTAAAGTTATATTAAATCATGTTAAGTGGGTGATCAATCCATGAGGCATGTATCAAACAATGCAATGAATTAAATGATCTCATATAAGAATTCGAACTAGAATGAAATCACAAGAAACTAGTACGGGGGCTAGTCTCTGCACCCTATTGAAAAGACTACTCACTTCTCATAATGAGATTTTTACAACTAAATGAAGCAGAGGGGAAATCTCAAACATCACAAAAGGCAGGAAGGTAGATGATGCGGATTGTTTGCACATCAAATCACTAGAAAAAGTGCTAGTGTGACGTCCCTAGATTTTCTAAATCTTAATCTGATGTGTGACGTCCAAATTGAAATCTCACCTCAGCGAGACTACAATTTAAACACCCCACACTAGGCTAAGAAGAAGAAAATCAGAGGAAGTCAGAAGGAAACAATAGTAGCACAAGCACATGAACAAGAACAAAACCATACAATACATGTTCACCATTCAACATATAATTACATAATGAATTGTTACAACATTTGATATTACATATTGAACAGTAAACTTTACATATATAATGGAGTTTTCAACATTTGATATTACATATTGAACAGTAAACTTTACATATGTAATGGAGTTTTCAACATTTGACATTACATATTGAACAGTAACTTTACATGTTATGAATATATAACGGAGTTTCCAAGATTTATTGAGCATACTTGTAATTATTACATATTAGTTAGGGTTATTGGCCCTAATTAGCCATATAGAGCAATTTACATGATTTTGTGAATCAACATCATAATCACTGACCTTAAATGGATTATAAATATGAACATGGATGTACTGACATATTATCATAATTTTAGGCCATCGTTTGATATTTATTATCTATGAAATAAGCATTTCACAACTTACATAATATCACTGAGATTGGTGTATCAAAAACCTGATATTATGCTTTCATGTTGTTCTACTCATTTTGTTGAACACTTTTACACCTTGTTTGTAATTTTCTGAAAAACATGCTAATTTCTATGAATTTTTGAAGATCTAGGTATTTACTGGAAATACTGGGCAGTTTCCCTTTTAGGGACAATCGGAAGCGGCCACGTGTCTACCACGTAGCGGGGCTCCTTCTTGGATCCACCTGGTTCAGCATCGAGGGCCGCTGATTCTTTAGTTGGTCTGCCCGGTTCACTGTCCCTTGAACCCGGTCCGAGTCGCCTTCTCCTCTCTTTCTCTGGTCCACGCGAAACTGACTGGAGCGTGACTCTATTCTTCCGCAAATAGAAGCCGCTGAATTACCAGATCTCCGGCGAGCAATCGGCCATGATTTCTTCCTCCTAGTCACCGATTGGTTTTACCTAGATCTTCAGCCATCCCTTCTCTGTGCCTGCAGTTTCTCAGGATAGCCGATGGGGGGGCCTTCTTCCTCCTCCATGTCCTCGCCGGCTCCAACTGTGATCACAGCTGTGCAGAAGAGGCAAAAGTGCTTTGCGCCATGAAAATCCAACACGAAGGTTCCAGGAGCACCTACAGACATCTAGAAACTCGAACACGCCTCCCATAGATGGTGCGATAGGCCTGCAACCTCCTCCGAGCTCCATCTTCTTCTTCGACGACTTTAAGTTTGTCTACCCAGATCTCAACCCAAAGTTTGTATCTCTACCTCCCACTGGCTTCGTGAGGGTTCGAAGGTGCCTTAACACCACTCAGGTCTTCTTCCAGACCTCTCTTCTTCTCCTTACCTCATGCTTTTGCTTGGTGGAGTGCAGAACTGATGGAGATGAGAAGGTGGAACTCGCTCGTCTCTTAGCGATAGGGTATAGATGAGGGGTCAAACGACTTTAAAAGAAGAGGCGAGATTGATTCTATGATTAGCTTCGTGCCTTGACGCACGATCTATCACAAAATCGACCACCACGTCGTAGCCTCCAGCCACCCATGACTGTCTTCTAATCGCAAGCTAGGAGAGATAATCTTGTCCGTAGATAAGCTGCGTGCGGCTAAGATGGGATCTGAGAATTACTAGATCCGTGGCTCCTCTTCCACAAGGCTACGACCACTAGATTAAGAATCTAGGGTGCAGAAGATGCCACGCAGCCCACCACTTAAAAGGAGTGTGTGGCACATCCAACAAGACAGAACCTTGGGATAAATCATCTGAAATTTTGTGATAAAAAACACCAATATACACATTATTTCATCATTTTCAAATCTAAATAACTTTTTCTAGGATCCTCCGATCATCCCCAAATTTTAACTGTCACTTTATCACAACACAAGTTACATTCTACTTAAATTTGGTTCCAAATTCCAATTGTATGATCAGTCAATTAAATTCCTCAAAAAGACATAAACTTAAGGATCTAGATCATGATATCAACCTCAATCAACACTCGAAGTACAACATTACACTTGGAACTTCTCAAAATAAATTAAACACATGGATCCAATTATCTCATTAGATATTCAAATACTTCAAAAGTTCACTCCATCACAACTAGAGTTCAACCTTCTATAGGATAGTCAACTCGTTGCAAGCAATGAGATAACTTTCTAGTAGTGAAGTATCAATCCAAGGGATGACAAAAAGGATGGTTGAAATCCAAAACCAATCACGAGAATAAGAAAGAAAAAATTTAGATTGTGATAGTTTGATTTTGCTAAGAATATAAGTAAAATTGCTGAAATAAATTTTAACCAATCAAATGATAGAAAGAACTGGGGGTTTGGAGATCACCACAATGTCTAAAATTTTACTCAACAAATCAACTCCTAAGTTTCAATGCTCAAATTAGGACCATGTGGATTCTTATCCTTTCAAATAAATCTTACAAAGGTCAGACTTCCCATAAACTCGTTGAACTTGGCATTTGTGGATGCTTGTCCAACTATCCAACATATCCCTATCTGATATCTCATCTTAGGAACATGTGAATTCTATTTCGACATTTGAACTTATGGGTTATATGATCATGTCGCCATAAGCTATAACAAATGAGTCAAACATGTAGAAAAACCATAAAATCTATAAGTGGATATCGTCAAGAGATTTTGGGTTCTTTCTTGTGACAATTTGAGATATCAGTTTCCCCACAAGAATCTAATTGTTCTACCAGAAAACAAGTACAAGATCAGATAGATAAAAAAGATAACAATCACAACTAAGGGATCATGGGTTCATTCTTGTGCAGATTAGAGATCACATCACCCCATAAGAATACATCAACTTAACCAACAATCAAAGTAGAAAAGAAACAAAACAATTCTTTCATTCAAACAAAGGAGTCAATTACATCAGATAATAACCGGCTATGAGGCTAGTCCCCATGCCCCAATAGAAAACTAGTTAAACATAATAACAACTAGTACAAGAATCTAGCCTAGAATATAAGGAGAAATCCCAAAAGAAGTGATATCCTTTGCATCTGAGTCCCCCTCCTTTTATAGGGCGATTGACTAGGGGTCCAGTCAATCGATTGGCTTTAATATTTGTGTCGGTTCGACAAAACCCTAGAATGGATATTGGTGGTGGTGATTTGGCTGATTCTGGGCGTGAGTTGATCGACTAGGAATGTGAGTCGATCGACTACTGATCTGATTCGGTCAAATGGGCAACGGAGTCAGTCGACTGGGAGAATGGTGAAAGCCTCTGTTTCTCAACCTTTTTACAATATTGATTACTTGCCCCAAATGGAGAAATTTATTCATTTTTCATCTTTTAATATTTTAACCATTTGAGTGTTATTGTTGTAGATCCCTGTTATGGTGAGTGGATCGACTCCTAAGTCTATCTGATCGAATTGCAAAGCTGTCCAATATATATTTTCCAAGTAGCAAATTATTTTTCCTTTGTAACACATATGATGCGATGATATTGAGTCGCATTTATAGATATATTTTACTTGTATTTTATGCATTTATTGGTCATTTTGGTGGTTAATATTGCATGATTCATTTACTTTGGTCTATGATCCTTCTCAGTGTCAAATCTCTCTTATTTTGATATTTTGAGCATAAATGATTACAATAATATGTTTTATTTCGGCTTATGTGGTTTTGTGTTGCAATTTCAGGAAAAATGCATATATGCTGCTGTCGATACCATCGACAGTGGTCGATACCATCGACGAGATCATAGGAAGGCAGCCGGAAGGTGCATCGCAGAATTGATACTATTGACAGGAGAGTCGATGGTATCGATAGACCATCAGGTTGCTGCCAAGAAGATTGTCGATACTATCGACACAGAAGTCGATACTATCGACAAGTGGAGCTACAATGACAGAAAAGGACAAAAACCGACGCCTTAGAATGTCGATACCATCGACACTCGTCGATGGTATCGAGTTAGCATCAGTCGCGACAAAGAAAAGAAAACAAGACCAGCCGATACCGCACAAGGTCGATACCATCGACTCGCGTCGATGGTATCGATACCGTCAGATACAAGTTTGTTTCAGATTGATCTAAATCCGATGGCTGTGATAATTTGGCGACCTAACTCGGTGATTATACCTAATGACGGCGGCCAAGAGCAATACATCACATCATTAGCCGTTGTAACGTCCCGAGAAGGTGTGGAGAGAAGAACGGAGCCCAGAAGCACGCCCCAGTCGTTCCGGAAGCCGAAGAAGACGTTTTCCACCGCCGAAAGGCCGGAGATCGTACATTCTATGCCAAGGAATGCTTGGATCTTCTCTGTTTAGGGGTTTCACTACTTAATCACGTTTTTCTCCATGTTTCCTCTTTTCTCTACCATGTTTTGCTCTGACATGAACATGCGGGGCTAATCCCCTTTATCTTTAGGACCGGGAGTAGCCTGGGGAATCACTGTATGACAATTTTATCATAGTAATTCATCTTTTATCTCTTAAATCCATGGTATGATTTCATTTTCTCAATTATATTATTATGCTTGATCACCATAATAATAATCTAATGCCCTTAATTACTTTGAAAGAAGAATTATCGGTTGAAAAGAGACGAAATTCACATTAATTGACAAATCCCTTGAATAAGGTGGTGTAAGGTTAATGGTGGATACCCAGAGGTCGATTCTAATGCACCTAGTTTAGGGTATCGATTACTATGACGGTGGAACCGACCTAGACATAGGTAGTGAATTGTACCATGACAGTGGGCAATTCTGATTACAGGCCACTACCCGGATAGAGAGATGAATCTGAGTAACTATAAAGAAATTCATACAATGATAACCCGCGGTGAAACCACAATCCTAAAGGTCTTCACCTGAATTGATTAAACTAAACCCTTAATCGATTGTTTTGTTTTGTTTTATTTCATTTTTCTTTTAATTTTACAACAACTTCCAACTTTTTAACCAGTCTAGCTGATTGCGAGTAGTTAGTAGTAGTCTCCGATAATTTAGTGTCCCTGAGTTCGACTCGGGCCTCACAAAGGCCTCTAATACATTGACACGTACACTTGCGTTCGACGCACGGAAAAGACGTGTCAAGTTTTTGGCGCCGTTGCCGGGGACACAACAATTGTCGGCACTACGAGTGCTGCAAGTGGCCACTCTAGGCCAATTTTTATTTTTATTAGTTTGAAATCATTTCAAAAAATATTCATAGTCTATCTTTCCAATTTTTGTAATCGTCTAGCACTGTACTGAACTCAAATTTTCATTTTGCAGATATTGTGCATGGTGCAGATGCGTAGCACCGACTACATGCAACAGGCACTAGAGGTTCCACAGCCGGGACCTTATGATGAGGAGGATTAAAATCAAGACCACTTGGAAGAAACAGATTCAGAATCCGAACAAGAAGAAATGGCAGAGGAACAGACGATATGAGAGAAGATCAAGGCGTCTTCCTCATTTGCGTCAAAGGGGCCAATCAAGAAGTAGACGATTAACATTCCGACGTACAAGATTGATCCTGCACTAATTAATTTGGTCAAGTCAAATACATTCCATGGGCTAAAGAATGAAGACCCAGTCACTCATATAAGCCAATTCGTGGAGAACTGTGATATGATTAAAATTGACAGATTTCCACAGGAGACGCTCTACCTGAAGCTGTTCCCGAGTTCTCTGGCAGGAAACACACGAGAATGGTTGCACAATCTGGACGATGAATATGTGGAATCATGGAACCACATGGTGGAGGTATTCTTTGAAAGGTTCTTTCCGCCCGAGAAGACCAATGACATGATCAGGAAAATTCACAATTTCACCCAGAAGGCAAGAGAGACCTACTCTGAGACCTGGGAAAGATTTCAAATTATGCTTAGGAGGTGCCTGCATCATGGGCTTGACAAAGAGACACAGGTCAAAATCTTCTATTTTGCTCTCTCCGAGCATGATAGAAGTAACTTAGATTCCGCAGGCTCAAGCTTCTTTTTTGAACAACACAGACACAAGGTGTTGGGAAATTCTGAAGAACATGGCTAAGAAGCAATCCTGGGGCGAAAGAGACGCCATAGAGCACGTTCGAGTTACGGGGGATTCAAAGGCCATCAAAGAGCTGAATGAGAAGATGGACCTTCTAGCAAAGAAACTGTTTGCAAAAGAAGATACTGAATCTGAGGATGAAGCCCAAGTCAAATTCATGCGCCAGCAGTAGGGTTACAGAAATAATGATTACTCATGGAGGAAGGATAAGAAATTCTCCTGGAAGGATCCGAATAACTTTTTGCAGGACCCTGATGTAAAACCCCAGCCGGTGGCAGAGGATAAGAGCACGGAGTTGCTCAACCAAGTGATAAAGTAGAACTAAGAACTTATGAACACTTTTGGTCAGCAGATCAAGCAACAAGGGGAATTTATGAATCAGTTTGGACAGACATTGCAGAGCCATGGGGCTCAGATGAGGACAATAGAGACGTCGATGGCCCAAATGGCAGCTGAAATAGCCAATATGAAGAAGCCAGTGCAATAAGGTTTTCCGGGTAACACTAACGTTCCAGGAGGAAACCAACATGCGAAGGCAATCTTGCTAAGGAGTGGCAAGAAGCTTTCGAACCCCAGGGCCGATGAACCAAGCAAACCCCAATCAGAAACTGAAGGTGAGGCCACTGAGGAAGTGCCAATCTCAGTCACAAAGCTGGTCGAGGAAATAGCATAGGATGTCACCTCAGACCCCATAGTTGTTGAGGAGGAGACACAGAAAAGGACATCATATGTGCCGCCGCATCAAAGGGCACAGGCTGTCCCAGTCCCATATCCAAATAGTGTGAAAGAAAAGAAGGTGGACGCCCAGTTCAAGAAGTTTTTGGACAGTTTCAGAAAGCTCTCAGTCAACATTCCATTATTAGAGGCAATAGAGCAAATTCCCTCTTATGACAAGTTTTTGAAAGACATCATTACTAAGAAGAGGAAGATCCCTGACACAGAGGTTGTAATTCTCAAGGAGCAGGTGAGTGCCTTCATAATGGGCACATTGCCACCTAAGAGGCAAGATCCAGGCTGCTTCAACATTTCATGTTACATTGGTAAGGTGAAATTCGGAGAAGCACTGTGTGATTCTGGGGCAAGCATAAACTTGATGCCTCTCTTTACATTCAAGAAATTGGGATTAAAAGAATCAAGGCCGAGAAATAAGACAATATAGTTGGCGGATAATTCTGTGGTGAAGCCTTATGGTATTTGTGAAGATGTGTTGGTCAAAGTAGATCAGTTTGTATTTCCAGCAGACTTTGTTGTAATGGAGATGCAAGTTGAACAAGGCAATGAGTTACTACTTGGACGACCCTTCCAAGCTACAGCTGACATGATACTTGAGATGGGTAGACGTCGTTTGACCTTGGGTATCGCCGATGATCGGTTCGAGATGGTCATGCCTTCCATCACCATGTCATCTAAAGCTAAGGAACAATGCCGCATGGTGAAGCATTTTGATCACAATATCTCACTTTGTCTAGGAAAGCCATTTTTAGATATGGCTCATGTTATGACTAAAGTGGAAAAAGGGACATTGGTTGTTGACATCATGGAGCAGACCAAGGTTTTGTCCCTTAGCAAAGTTGTGGGTTTTCCTAATGATGAAGAGGAGGACATTCCCCACCCTACTGAGGATGAGGCAATAGCAAGTTCTATTTTTGATGCATATCTAGAATTACCATTAGAAGCCCGCTTGGTCAATGTAACACATGATTGGATGAGAAGCAAGTCACTACATGAGTGTGCCAAGATGCTTCAGGTGCTTCCATGCTTTTATGCTAGGTACTATGAAGACCTTGGCGAACTCCCACCACCGCTTCAGTCATCCTTAATCAGCCCGCCAGATTTGGAATTGAAGCCATTGCCACCGCACTTGAAGTATGCATTTCTAGCTGAGGAAGAGAAGCTGCCTGTGATTATTTTGGCATATTTGAGTGTCGAGGAGGAAGACCAGCTGCTGATTGTGTTGAAGAACCGCCGAGGTGCATTCGGGTGGTCGCTCACAGACATCAAGGGGATCTCCCCTACATTATGCCAACACAAGATTCGGCTCGAGGAGGGAGCCAAGCCGGTGATTCAATCACAATGTCGAATAAATCCTAGCATGATGGAGGTCGTGAAGAAGGATGTGATCAAGCTCCTTTCTGCAGGTATCATCTACTCTATATCTGACTCGACGTTGGTGAGTCTTACGTAGGTAGTCCCTAAAAAGGGGGGAATTACTGTCAAACATAATCTGTTAAATGAACCTGTTACGGCCCACTTGGTAACCGGGTGACGTGTATGTATAGACTTCCATCGAGTGAATGTTGCTACGCTTAAGGATCATTTCCCTCTTCCTTTCATTGATCAAATTTTAGAGCGTTTAGCCGGACGATCACATTTTTGTTTTCTTGATGGTTATTCAGGGTACAATCAGATTTCCATTGATCCTAATGACCAAGAGAAGTCTACCTTCACTTATCCTTACGGAACATTTGCATACCGCTGTATGCCTTTTGGTCTATGTAATGCACTGGCGACCTTTCAGCGTTGCATGCTTGCCATCTTTTCTGATATGGTTGAACGCTATTTGGAGGTTTTTATGGACGATTTCTCTATCTATGGTGCGTCCTTTGACGAGTGCTTATATAATTTGGATAAGGTTTTGCAGCGTTGTGAGGACACACATTTGGTCCTCAATTGGGAAAAATGCCTCATGATGGTAAGCGAAGGGATTGTGCTTGGACATAAAGTGTCTAGCAAAGGCTTGGAGGTAGACATGGTAAAGATCGAAGTTATTTCCAAATTGCCCCCACTAGATTCGGTTAAAGGGGTACGGAGTTTTCTAGGTCACGTCGGTTTTTATCGCCGATTTATAAAAGATTTCTCTAAAATCGCCAAACCATTATCTGAGTTGTTGGAAAAGGATGTTGTTTTTTATTTTAATGACAAGTGTTTACATGCGTTCAACGTGCTTAAAGAAAAACTGATTTCCGCACCAGTTGTGCAAACACCGGACTGGACTAAGCCATTTGAATTAATGTGTGACACGTCTGATTTTGCAGTTGGAGCTATTTTGGGATAACGTGTGGACAATAAACCTGATGTGATTTTCTATGCATCCAAAACCTTAAATGACGCACAACTGAATTACACGACAACTGAAAAAGAACTTCTCGTCGTTGTTTTTGCTTTTGAAAATTTTCTGCAATATCTTGTTGGATCAAAAGTCGTGGTATGGACGGACCACACTGCCATTAAGTACTTGATGGAGAAAAAGGATGCCAAACCTAGATTGATTAGGTGGATCTTACTCTTATAAGAATTTGATATTGAAATCAAAGATAAGGCAGGCATTGAAAATGTGGTCGCGGACCATTTGTCTAGGTTGGAAAGGGTGGATGAGAAGGATTTACATATACCCATTACCAAGACATTTCCTGATGAACAACTTCTATCCGTGAAATCGAAAGATCCTTGGTTTTCTTACATTGTTAACTATCTTGCCTGCAAAATTATCCCGGATGACTGGACATACCAAGAGAAGAAGAAAATTTTCCATTCTTTGCGTTATTATTTCTGGGATGACCCTATTCTATTGAAGCAGTGCAGGGATGGTGTCTTACGCAGGTGTGTACCGGAGGTGGAATACAAAAGTGTTCTTCGTCATTGCCATACACTACCGACGGGTGGCCACCACGCTAGTTCTCGCACTGCAACTAAAGTACTTGAAAGTGGCTTGTACTGGCCTACTTTGTTCAGGGATGCTTATGATTTTGTGCGGTAAAGTGATTCCTGCCAAAGGGCAGGTAACATATCAAAAAGACAGGAGATGCCCCTCAATGTATTTCAAGAGGTTGAGGTGTTCGACTTGTGGGGTATTGATTTTATGGGACCCTTTGTGTCCTCAAATTCTAACTTGTACATTCTTTTAGCTATTTATTATGTGTCGAAGTGGGTAGAGGCAATACCCACAAGGACTAATGATGCTAATGTAGTGTGCAAGTTTGTCAAAGAATACATTTTCTACAGGTTTGGTGTACCAAGAATGATCATTAGTGATGGAGGTACGCATTTCCAGAATCAAAAGTTCGTGGCACTATTGAGAAAGTACGGGGTAAAGCACAACATTGGTACCCCGTATCACCCACAAACTCAAGGGCAAGTGGAGGTCTCCAATCAGGAGATTAAGAAGATCTTGGAGCGCACTGTGGCTTCCACGAGAAATAATTGGAGCACCCTACTACCGGATGCTTTGTGGGCGTACAAGACGGCGTTTAAGGCACCTATAGGCACTATGCCTTTTAGGTTGGCTTATGGTCGGGCTTGCCACTTGCCGGTGGAATTAGAGCATAAAGCGCATTGGGCGCTTAGGAAGCTGAATTTGAGCTATGATGAAGCAGGAAAGAAAAGGTTGCTTGAGCTTAATGAACTTGACGAGCTGAGGATGAATGCATATGAAAGCTCGCGGATCTACAAGGAGCGAACAAAGTTGATTCATGATCGCCATATTCAGATGTGCATCTTCAAGAAAGGAGATAGTGTACTCTTGTTCTAACTCCAGGCTGAAACTGCATCCCGGGAAATTGAAATCCCAATGGAGTGGACCGTTCACCATAGAGGAAGTCAGGCCACATGGCGCAATCATGGTGCATGATGGAGAGACGACATTCCTGGTCAATGGACAGTGATTGAAATTGTACTTCGGTGAAGATTACAGAAGGAAAGTGAATGCGGTCAAACTCATTGCACTTCCAGATGCATGAGGAGCTTCATGTCGTCGAGCCTAAGACGTTAAATAAGGGCGCTTGTTGGGAGGCAACCCAGCCATCAGTAGCTTAGTTAGTTCTTTCACATTTGTACTTTGATTTTATTTGATTTTGTTTTTAGTGTAAAAAAGGTACCGTGATCGTTTGCTTTATGTGCAGGACTGAGGCAGAGTCGATACCATTGACCCTTGTGTCGATGGTATCGAGTTGGGTATAGGTTGGCGGCTACAGAAATCACTCTGCGTCGATACCATCGACAGCCTCGTCGATGGTATCGACACACCAACAGTTTGATCGCAAAGTTGAGGTCGATAGTATCGACATGCATGTTGGTACTATCAAGATCTCTAGAGATATTCAGACGCAAAGTGTCTCAGTGAAGTCGATACCATCGACATGCCTGTCGATGGTATCAACCAAGTTACAGGCAGAAAGCGGCGGGCGGGCCTCGCGAGGGTGTTGCCCTAACCAGAAGTCGATACTACCGACTTGCGTCGATAGTATCAACGCGACATGTCACCGATCCGTGAGAGGAAATCAACGGCGATCATTGCATCAAGAGAGTCGATCTGTAGGATGGGTCGATACCATCGACGCCTGTCGATAGTATCGACACGTCATCGATCCGGGTCCCCCACATCAAGCCATCGACGACCGTCGATACTAGCGGCAGACGGATTGTGCTACAAGAGTCGATACCATCGACTTGCATCGATGGTATTGACAGGCATACAGCAGCGCCGGCCACGGTTATATAAGGGATGGATTGTCGTCATATGACGTCACAACTTTAGAGAAATCCTTCTCCACTTCTACCGTGCGTCCTTGTGAGCAACCGGAGCCCGGCTACGAGCATCCACGACACACGTTCTTCACCGAGCCTTCATCGAGCAGAGATAATCTTCTCCGACCTTCTCCGAGCTCCATCTTCTAATCCTTCTTCTTGCTCGACAATGGTGCATGTTGCCGGCGCGTCCTCTTCACGTGCGAATCCAATGGAGATTCTCGAGTTCGTTCCTCCACCAACTGCTTCTATTCCGCGTCCACGGATCGTTCATCCTTCTGCGGAGGTTTGGAAGATCTACGAGGAGATCATGAAAAGAAAGATTGAGCTGACCTGTTACGTCGACCGCGACATGATCTGTAATCTGGGGGTTCGACGCTAATCTTGCCTACGTGTTGAAAGGGCAGGCGAGACACACAGGCAGGACGCCCGATGAGATGGAATACCATGTCGATGGTCAGAAGTTCTTCGGTGAATGGCCGACATACAAGGAGCTAGTAGCAGAATTCATGGCGTCGCTGGACATATGTTTCGTGCCAAACGACATCATCGCCACAGATCGTGAATGGATGAAGGGCTGTGTTTCTTTCTGGTTGTACAACAATGACTACACTCTTACTCTCAGGCAGTTCAACTCCATCTACAACTAGAACCATGGGTGAAATGAGTATCGGAGGCCAGACAACCAGACTGACTATGATGCTATCTTCGCCGAGCTAGTGACTGTGCCCCCGGGCAAATCTGTGAGCTACCCCAACACGGAAGTGGCAGATTTTGAGCATCCGTTCGTGTAGATTCTTCAGCGCATGCTCTGCACCACCTTGTTTGCCCGTGGCGACCTGTCTCTCAGCAAGTTCCAGGAGACGGACTTGTTTTTCTTACACAAGTTACTGAAGCGGGAAGAGTGTAACTGGGGAGCGTTTTTCTTGCAGCGTGTGTTGGCTGTAAAGAGGAGCACGGAGAAGGCTCCAATTCACTTTGGAGGGCTCATCACACCGCTGGCCTCCTATCTTGGGTTGAATTTCTCCCAGTTGACTCCTCTCTCCAACAGGAGCAAGGTTAACTTGCAGCATCTTCACCGCTCCAACCTCATCCTGTTGCGTGATGGACTGGTGTATGCAGACTTCCACGTTAATCATGCTTATCAGGAGTGTTCGCTCCCCGACCCTGTCTTCCACATCGACGGCTCTCAACATTTTCGATGGCCTGTTATCTCCATTGAGAGTTCCGATGAAGACGGCGACAACGATGACAACGACAACGACGGCGACGAGGCTGAAGAGGAAGAGGAGGCTTTTACTCCTCTTCACGCACGAGTGGCACCTCGGAAGCATCCCCGCATGCATCCGGGTGCATCTTCTTCTAACCAGCCTCCGCCACCGCAGCCACAACAGCCCTCGCAACAAAGTGAGGATGTCTACTCCATGTAAGGAATGTATGCAATGCTGCAGGATATTCATCAAACGCAGCAGCAACACACAACCTCATATGCCGGTATTCAGGATACGATGAACCGGTTGCTAGATAATCAATGGGCCATTTTTGAAAATGAGTGCCTCCTCCTCGACAACCAACAACACATTCACGACAATAGGATGGAGATGCAACAACATCCCTTCTATGATCATTACTGGAGCCAGAACTACTTTGGGGGGTATCCACAACCTCCGCCCATGCCCCAGTATGATCCGAGCTTTTAGGGGCAGTACCCATCTTGGGACCCCACGGCCCTGCAGTACCCGCCTCCTCCGAAAGAGTGATCGGTATCTCTGTTCCACCCTTTAAGGTTGTTTTTGACTATGAGGCCATAGTCGAATTCAAGCTTGGGGGGGAGTTGGAACATCTCTATCCTTTAGTTTTCTCAGTTTTTAGTTTTATTGTTTTGGTTCTTGTCATCTAGTTCTTGCAATCTTAGTTTGTTTGTAGGATCCACATGCTATCTAGTGTAATTGTGGATGTCTTAAGTCATGTGTCATCTCATTTGCTTGTACATGGGAATCAAGGAAAAAATTAAAATGTGTTGTTCAACTTTGAGCACATAACTTAAGAAAATGATTGGGTTTGTCAACTTTAAAATAGAAAATCATAACTATACATGCCTAAGATTCATGAAAAGTGGACAGAATTGGTTGTTTGAGCCTAAACTGACCAAATGATAATGAGACTTTAATTTGAAATATGAGAGAGAAACCTCTTAATTACCACACAAGTCAATAAGGAGGGACACATAATAATTTACAAAGGTTCAGTCAATTAGTCTTGTGATCTTTCCACCCCCATTGTTTTCATATTCTACCTTAAGAATTGGAAGTACATTACGGTTTTAATCTTATTGAATGCATCTCATGTAGATAGGTCTTGCATTGCAAAATATTTTCACATGTTTTGCATGAAAATAAAAAAAATTAGAGTAGTTATACATGCACATTATTCTTAAGTGTGTGTCATTTAGCTGCATTCATAATTTTTATGCATACAATACATCATGTATCTTATTTCTTCTGAAACAGTAAGGGTGATTAACTTGTTCCATACCTTCTAAATGCTTCAAACATTTGAGCTATGCAGAAAAAGTGAGCCCAACAAATAATTCATGGTCATTTATGGATATAAGGGCCTATCTCTAATATATATATATATATATATATATATATATATATATATATATATATATGAAAATGAAAAAAAACGAGAGAATTGAGAAGTAAATAGGATTGAGAGGGAGCAAGGAACATGTTTTTCACTACATATTAAGAAGAATAAGAACATGATGTTGTTCTGTTAGATATTCCATCTCACCTTGAGACGGAATCATAGTGCATGCATCATTCCACCCAAATGTAGGCATTAGGGTATTTACACTTGCATATGCATTATTTAGGTCATTTTTTATTTGTGCATGTGAAACCGTATAATGCTTCCATTTCTTCCATGAGCCACCCATTCCATCCACCTGTTGCTCGAATTGGTAGGCCACCATAGTTTTCTCCTCACTCGTTAATATTAGGAGAGCTGCTTCCATGTAGATGGTAGCTAGGGCGAGCAATGTAGAATAGGAGATCACAAGATGCACCGAGTCTGAACCGGCAAATTTTATTATGTTAACTGCCTTATATGATAGTGTTCATCAATTTTGAGGTAGATATCTTTTATGGATGATTATTGTCGCCTTTAGGGTAACTATCATTCTGTGGTTAGTGAGGGCCAGAATGTGAATGTCCGGTGGGGATCATATGGTGATGTTTGTTGTGATGATCTATTCTTTAGTTGACCCTCACAATTCTATTCTAAGGTTTAGTTTCTCGAGGGCGAGCAATGTTCAAGCTTAGGGGAGTTTGATGCGATGATTTTGAGTCGCATTTATAGATATATTTTACTTGTATTTTATGCATTTATTGGTCATTTTGGTGGTTAATATTGCATGATCCATTTACTTTGTTCTATGATCCTTCTCAGTGTCAAATCTCCCTTATTTTGATATTTGAGCATAAATGATTACAATAATATGTTTTATTTCGGCTTATGTGGTTTTGTGTTGCAATTTCAGGAAAAATGCATATATGTTGCTGTCGATACCATCGACGAGATCACAGGCAGCCAGCCAGAAGGAGCATCGCAGAATCGATACTATCGACAGGAGAGTCGATGGTATCGATAGACCATCAGGTTGTTGCCGAGAAGATTGTCGATACTATCGACACAGAAGTCGATACTATCGACAAGTGGAGCTACAACGTCAGAAAAGGACAAAAACCGATGCCTTAGAATGTCGATACCATCAACACTCATCGATGGTATCGAGTTAGCATCAGTCGTGACAAAGAAAAGAAAAGAAGACCAGCCGATACCGCACAAGGTCGATACCATCGACTCGCGTCGATGGTATCGACACCGTCAGATACAAGTTTGCTTCAGATTTATCTAAATCCGACGGTTGTGATAATTTGGCGACCTAACTCGGTGATTATACCTAATGATGGCGGCCAAGAGCAATCCATCATGTCATTAGCTGCTGCACACGTCCTGAGAAGGTGTGGAGAGAAGAACGGAGCCCAGAAGCACGCCCCAGCCGTTCTGGAAGCCGAAGAAGACGTTTTCCACTGCCGAAAGGCTGGAGATCGCGCATTCTACGCCAAGGAACGCTTGGATCTTCTCCGTTCAGGGGTTTCACTACTTAATCACAATTTTCTCCATGTTTCCTCTTTTCTCTACCATGTTTTGCTCTGAGATGAACATGCGGGGCTAATCCCCTTTATCTTTAGGACCGGGAGTAGCCCGGGGAATCATTGTATGACAATTTTATCATAGTAATTCATCTTTTATCTCTTAAATCCGTGGTATGATTTCGTTTTCTCAATTATATTGTTATGCTTGATCACCATAATAATAATCTAATTCCCTTAATTACTTTGAAAGAAGAATTAATGGTTGAAAAGAGACGAAATTCACATTAATTGACAAATCCCTTGAACAAGGTGGTGTAAGGTTAATGATGGATACCCAGAGGTCGATTCTAATGCACCTAGTTTAGGGTATAGGTTACTACGACGATGGAACCAACCTAGACATAGGTAGTGAATTGTACCACGACAGTGGTCAATTCTGATTACAGGCCACTACCCAGATAGAGATATGAATATGAGTAACTATAAAGAAATTCATACAATGATAACCCGCGGTGAAACCACAATCCTAAAGGTCTTCACCTGAATTGATTAAACTAAACCCTTAATCGATTGTTTTGTTTTGTTTTATTTCATTTTTTTTTAATTTTACAGCAACTTCCAACTTTTTAACCAGTCTAGTTGATTGCGAGTAGTTAGTAGTAGTCTCCGATAATTTAGTGTCCCTGAGTTTGACTCGGGCCTCACAAAGGCCTATATTACATTGATGCGTACACTTGTGTTCGACGCACGGAAAAGACGTGTCAACATACTTTCTCACTAAATTCTGCCTTGAGATGAAAAAGTTATGATCCTATTGGTGTGGGTATATATATCAGGACTACATGAAGTTGAAAGATCTGGTGCATGTGAGTCAACTGATTGGATGAGTCGGTCAATCGATTGAGAGTTTGGGGAGGCAGCAGATAGACATTTGGGTCATTGTTTCATGGGCCTTCTTAGGCCTTGTATGGATTTTATCACTTTCCTGCAAAAGTTAGTGAAAACTAGTAAAAACTCCAAATAAAAGGAAGAAAAGCTAAACTAAACAAATTGACTGTAAAACTAAACAAAAAAAATAAAATGTCATAAAGAGAGATCTTAAATATCTAATTAGGATGGATAAATATGCACTTATAAAAATACCCCAAACTTAAACTTTCCTCATCCTTGAGCAACATTGAATTTAAAACACTAACACATAATAGTTTTGGCTCATCATCCTTACTTGCATAAAACCATTGAAGTCCTTCCACCTTATATGTATAAGCAACCTTGACTTCCTATATTCATGGAAAACAACTTTCATATTCCCTACTTCAAGATTATTTCATAACTTAGTTCCATTTCAAGACCCACAATAAAATGATTTCATATTCCAATTTTGTATTTATCACTCCCAGATATTCTTAAGAGTCATTGCACAAGAACATGGGTTATTTTTATTGGTTGGGGTTTATGTATTTTTTTCTGGGTATAAAATAAAGTGAAGAGATGTATGGAAGAATAATTATCTCTCCTCTATTTGACTTAAGATCTTTTTATTTATGTATTGCAGTAACATTGATCACATTTTTTCTTTTTATGCTCATTGGCCTCTTTTTGATGGTATACCCCAATTAATTGCAAGATTATGGAATAAGAATAAGAGGGGGAAGGGAGCCACCCCAAACTTATATTTTTGGCACTATGCCCTTTTTGGGGGACGGAGAGATAAGAAGGTGATGGAAGAAGTGTAGAAAAGGTTTTTCTTTATGCAACTCATTTTTCTTTTGAATTTAAGCGCATTGGGAGTAACATACATCAGGTCAATTAATTATGAGTTATGCAAAATCAACAAAATTTTCAAGTCAATATATAACTCTAGATAAGGAAGCATTGTTTCTGAATCCTAGCAGCCCTTTACGACTTGTCATTTTTTCCAAGGAATGGTGTTAATTAAGATCCTAGGTGACAGGATAATTTCTATAAATGATAGGTTTTATAAATTATGTCACAAAATAGGTTGCACCATTCAAGGGAGTATATTAATAAACATGAATATCAATATGACCTATTAGATAAAGGCCTTTCTAACTAGATAAAGGCCAAAGCTAATGAAAGAAAAAATTTGAAAAATTTAAAGCTAAACTACATACTATAATGGAATGGTAAGAATTTTAAGATAGAGTGGGATGAATGGGTACGTACCACCTGTAGGGAAATATGGCATCAAAAATGGCAATGGAAATAAAAATTTAACTGTCATATTCCCTTCAAATAGTAGATCGCATCAACAACTACGTAATGGGAAGGAGGGTTGCAAGGTTTATACTTGGTCTTGGAGCAAGTCCAACGACTATCCCTTATTGTGGTGTGTGTCTTTCTTCAAGTTGCACCTAGACGGCGTCAGCAATGGCCTCTTAGTCTCTCCCCATGGAGGATGGTTGACTTCATCATCCTAGCAGTGGCAACAGCCTCCTCACCTATATAATAGTCCACACGGACCATTGAAAACTCATGTTGTTCTAGATGAACGGACAAGAAGGAGTTTCCCCTTCTAGTCAGTATGCTAGCATCGACTTACTCTCTCAATTGTATCTCCCTTGCGATCCCTCCCTTTGACGCATAGGACTTTCTCAAGTTCTCACATTATCACAATTGTGAGAAGACAAAAATTGTCAAAATTTATTGTTGTATCTCTAGAAAGCCTCAACTACCCCCTTATTTATAGGAGGGTTAGGATCATGATTTCTAGTTTGTTTGAAAGTCAAAGAGACCGAATTTTATGAATTTTTAGAACTTGCAACTCGGGAACTGATCAGTTCACCAGTGAACCAATCGATTCACACGTGAGACGATCAGTTCAACACTTGAACCGACTATTTCACCATGTTTCCCAATCACAATTGTATTGGAAATTAATATTCGATTAATGCACGACATGATGTTAGCATCAATCCTTCATCCAATTGTATTGAAACCAAACCGTCGGTTCACAACCAAAACCAATCAGTTTATAAGTCTGAGTCGATTGATTCACTTGTTGAATCGGTCGTTTCAAAGTTTTAATTGCCAATGTGGGTTCAAATTGACCTAACACTTAAATTGATCGGTTCAACACTATAAATGGTCTCATGTCAATCAACCTTTGGTCATTGTTGTTTAAATTGAATACCTAACACCTTAGCAATCAAGTTTAAACTACATTCATGAACAAACTCCTATTTTAGGAGTATCATATGTGTTTGACTCTATAGGTTTCAAGTTACATTGGCAGTGAATGTCCATAATGGATTTATGACATCACAAGCAATTAGTAGTATCTAGCAAGACATCATTGCTACCTAAGTAAATAGAAAGTTGGAGAATAACTTCAACCTACAATATGTGATTGGTGTTATAGTGATTGTATAGTTTCTTTGTCATTGATATCCAGATTAAACTCAAGGTGTGGAATCGTCACCCTCTTCAACATTCAATCTCTATTCCTTAAACTAGAGCAGATTGTCTGAGATGTATGTAAGCTCAATATCACATATTGACTCACATGAGCACGGCCACTCATTTCTCAGTGTCTCTTATCAAGTGGCTAGGATATCATACTCCTATAGGAGGGACAAATCCTATCTACATCACTCACAGTCATCACCAAGTGTAATAATGTGCCCCAACACCTCCTTTATGGCAACACTTATTCAAGGTCAAGGTGGATGACATCAAAGTACATTGAACGACATGTGATGAGAGTAATGATTTCAGGTCTACGAACCACAATCACCACCATCACTTTGAGAGATGATTCTGACTACCGGTCATGGTTTCTATGTGTCACTCTCAAGGTGAGTTTATCCTATACATTTTTCTCTAACAAGTATATATGTGTTTGGTTTGATATCACATATCATGACTAAATGAGATTATGTCATCAACCAACACACACTCTATCCTTATGTGTTGTTGTTGTCTATCATCTTCCACAATAACAGCCGACTAGGGACATAACAAGGATATCTAAACTCTTAACATCCATGTGATTGCATTGTTCATGTCCTCAACCTAAATACATATTTCATTGAGTAACAACATTCTTTAGACATTTATTATGTGAATTCATTATCTCATAACTGAATAAAACAAAATGAATTGGAAGATTGCCTTTATTATTAATCAAATCGTTAACAAGATATGCCATTATAATCATCACATGATTGTCTCCCTGGGCATGGATACCAACAGACTCCCACTTGCACTTAGGGCCAATCACTCATGAACTTAATCCCAAGTGATCTAACATGACCTTGATGCTTCTGTTGTGAAAGTGCTTTTGTCAAGGGGTCCACATTGCTCTCAGTTGGTACTCTTAAAATCTTCACATCTCCTCATTGTTACGATCTCTTGTATGAGATGGAACCAAATTTGTATGTTCTTGGAATGTTGATGCGATTTGGGTTGCTTAGCTTTACAATAGCTCCATTGTTTTCACAATACAACAGAATTGTATCGTTGATGCTTGGAACCACCCTAAGTTCAAAGATAAAAAAATTGATCCAAACATCCTCCTTTACTACATTGGATGCAATGATATACTCAGTCTCTATTGTAGAATCTATCACTATCTCTTGCTTGGAACTCTTCCAGCTTATAGATCTTTTGTTTAAGAAAAACACATCTCAACTGTGATCTATAGCCATCTTAGTCAGTTTAGAAGCTTGCATCGGTGTAAACCTTTACCACCAACTCTTCCTCACCACCATAGATAAGAAATACCACCATAGATAAGAAATTGATCCTTAGTTCTTCTCAAGTACTTAAGTATGTTCTTTACGGTAGTCCCGTTACATTCATCGGGATTTGAATAATACATGTTAGTCATACTCAATGCATATGAGACATCAGAGCAAGTATGTAACAGTGAGTACTTATTAGATCCAATTTCATATGCATATGGAATCATACTCATGTACTTCTATTATTCACAAGAAGTGGGACATTGAGCCCTAGAGATACTAACATCATGAGACATGGGAAAGTTTCCACTCTTTGAGTTCTCCATGTTGAACCTCTTCAACACTTTGTCAATGTATGTGATCTGGATTGGTCCAAGAAGCCTTCTAGATCAATCTCTATAGATCTTGATTCCTAAGATATAGGATGCTTTGCCTAAATCTTTCACAAATAATGTATTTCCTAGCCAAGTATTTACCATTTATAAAGTAGGTATGTCATTCTCGGTCAATAGTATTTCATCCACATACAATATGAGGAATACAATCATGCTCCCACTAACCTTCTTGTAAACACCTGGTTCATCTCCATTTTGCCTAAAGACAAACTTTTTGATTGTTTCAAAAAATATAAGATTCTAGATATGAGGTGATTGCTTCAATCTATATATTGACCTTTATATCTTACAAACTTTATATGCATCCTTTGAATTTATAAAACCCTCAGTTTGTGTCATGTACACATCCTCAAGAAGATTTCTGTTAAGGAATGAGGTTTTAACATCCATCTTCCAAATCTCATAGTCATGATAAGCTGTAATGATAGGCATGATCCTGATGGACTTAAGCATGGAAACTGGATAAAAGGTTTTGTCATAGTCAACACCTTGAACTTGTCTAAAACCCCTTGCAACCAATTGACCTTTGTATGTTTGTACCTTACCATCCATGTGAGTATTCTTCTTAAAATCCACTTACACCCTATGATTTTTACCCCTTTAGGTGGATCCACCAAGGTTGATACCTTGTCGGTGTACATGGATTCCATCTTATATCTCAAGGCCTAAAGCCATTTCTCATACTCTAGCCCTTTAACAACTTCTAGGTAGGTAGTTATCTCATCATCAATGACCGACTCGTCATCTTCTTGAGTCACAAGATATCCAAATCTATTTAGCTTGAGGCGTGTCCTACTAGATCTGTGAGGTTCCTATGTTACATGAGAAATTTGAGATGCCACAATGGTTTGTGACTCTCTATGTTCCTCCTGTACCTCTTTAGGTTCAATGCTTTCTTGTTGGTCTAGAATCTCTTTGAGTTATACTTTCCTCCCATTGATTCCTTTGGAAATGAATTCTTTTTTTAGGAATATAGCATCCCTGGAAACAAACACTTTGTTGTCATATGGAGTATAAATGTAATATCCTTTGGTTTCCCTAGGATATCCAACAAAATAAGATTTATCCGGTTTGGGTCCAAGAATTTTGGTAAATTATTTTCTCACATAAGCTTCACAACCACAAATCTTCATGAAAGACACATTGGGATGCTTCCCATACAATATCTCATATGATATCTTTTGAGCATATTTAAATGGTACACTATTTAGGATAAATGTGGAGGTTTCTAGAGCATATACCTAGAAGGAAATTGGAAGATCAACTAAAATCATCATTGATCGCACCACGTATAGCAATGTGTGATTCCTTCTCTTTGACACACCATGTGGTGTGGTGTTCCCAATGGAGTCCATTATGATATATACCATGATCTCGCAGAAGGTCCTAAAACTCTCAGCTTAAGTATTCTCCACCTCGATTAAAATGAAGTGCATGAATACTTTTACCAATTTGGTTTTGTACTTCATTCATGAAATCCTTGAACTTTTCAAGAGTTTCTAACTTATGTTTCATCATGTAAACATAACCATACCCAGTGTTTTGAAAAGAGGTTTGCACGGCGTTATAAGTGGTGTGGCCTATTGGCAGGTCCACATAAGGTGAAGTGAGCTTCAAAGAGGACCCGAACCTTGTAATCGGTAGTACGGGTGCATAAAAGGCATATTAAGCGCCATTTTTTCAATTGGCCTATTTTTAAACTTAAACCCTTAGAGTCTAACCCAACTCCCCTCACTCATTCCCCAACTTCCCTCACTCATCCCACGACTCCCCTCACTCATCCCCCTGACAACCACACACAAAATAGCCCCTCGCTCATTACAATATGGCTAGGGTGTTCATGCTTCACCTCTCTCTAGTGGTTGCACCTCTCTCTCTCTCACGACTTCACCTCTCTCCAGTGGTAGTAGTATCGGAATTGTCTTTACTTATCTGCATTAGAGATGACATCACCCCTCTCTCCAGTAACTGGTGATGGCACCTACACCAGTGGTTGCTCCAATGGGTGACTCCAGAGGCAGTAGAACTTGGCAGTGGCTCACTCCTCCTCTTCCAAAGCAATTGGTACACATTTCCTCCTCTCATCTTCCTTAGCTCTTCTCTTAATCGTATTTGGTTCCTTTTTTGTTGCATTTTCATGCTCCTACCTACTTATTTTTGTTTTCATTTAGTTTTTTTGCTGTAATTTGATCTTCCTTCTTCTATCTCCATTTGGTTCTATGTTCTTTATCTTATTTTCATTTTCTAATTTCCTTTCCCCCCTTGTTTTCTTTCCATTCCCCTCATTCACAACCTACTATAGACCCCTAAACTCCCTTTTTTCTTTTGTTTTGATTTCATCTTCCATTTCCCAATTTTTCTTTCTTCTTCCATTACCCAATTTCCATTTCCTACTTCCGCAACTCCCTTTCTTCCATTTCTCAATTTGATTTCCTTCATTCACAACCCACTGTCATACCCCCTCAACTCCACTTTTTACCGTCATCTGTGACATGCTACCTTGTCCTCTTCCATTCTCCAATCTTCCTTTCTTCTTATAATTCCCAAATTCATTTCCCAATTTTACTGTCCCCCATTTCCCAATCAAATATCATTGTCCCCCATTCTAAATTTCATTATCCCTACTTGATTCCCCTTTCCAATTTCACTTCTTGAGTTGTCTCCATTTCCTATTTGCTATTTCATTATCCCCAACTCATTGTTGAGTGTCGACCCATCAATTTCTAGTTCTCCAGCCATCTCCTTTCTTCATCTACTTCATGTTCTTCAAAAAAAATTCCATCCCCTCGTTTCCTATTCTCTTCTTTTCCATTTCCCTCTTTCCCAATTACCCATCTGAATCTGATCGATATCACCCCCCATTCCCAATTTCTCTATTTGCCTATTATTCTTGCATGTGTGGTCTGGTCTAGTTGATCTCATTTTCATCTATTATTCTTGTACGTGTAATCTAGTTTGTTTGATATGTATGATAATTGCAATGCGTGATTGCATCTATTATTTTTGTATGGTGTTGATATGTATGCGTGGTTTGGTTTGTTTGATATGTTTTATTTTTTCTTATCAGTTTTCTTATGGAGAGTTAGGGGTCAGGGGTGCCAACTGGTGCTAGTAACACCCAGTCACTTATGCACACCACAGTCAGATCTTAGGCCACCAGGTTCTACTAATCCAGTGTGGGACTATGGTACCCTCAAGGATCTATCCAATTATAGTCTTTTCACTTATAAATTTTACGGCAAAGAATTGAAAGGGGGAGTGAATCACCTAAAGCAACATTTGGCTCACATCAAGGGCAATGTGACTACATGCACTAAATTTTACCAAGAGGTCAAGATGAGAATTAGGCATTCAATGGAGGATATAAGTAGGAAGAAGGAAGCGAAGTCAAAATCCATATCAAGTGCCCGACAAGGAGTTGATGATATCATGAGCATGGCAAACGTGGTTGAAAGAGCTAAGGCTCATGCTCATCACACTTCTAGAAATGACTTGTCTATATGATAAGTGGGGATAAAGAAGGCCATAGACAAGAGCCAAAGAGAGAGGGTGAATCAATTTGTTGGTAGGTGAATTTATCACTTTGGGGTGCCTTTCAATGCTATACCTAACATTGCATTTGTAGAGATGTGTCAGGCTATTGGGCAGTACGGTAAAAATTATAAGCCCCCATCTCACAATGAGTTGAGTGAGACTATACCGAAAAAGGAGGTAGAGATCACAAAAGAATGACTTGAAACACATAGAGATATATGGAAAATATATGGGTGCATAATAATGAAAAATGCTTAAAGTGATAGAAGAAATAAGAGTTTGATGAATTTGCTTTTGAATTGTGAGTTGGCCACATGCTTTCTTAGAATGGTGCCTCATATGAGACTCATACATGTGACTACATCACAGGCTTTGTTGATGGTTGTGTTGAGGAGGTTGGGGATCAAAATGTTATCCAAATTGTCATTGATAATGATGTTGCAAATGTTCTAGCTATGTGGTTGTTGAATGATAAATATCCTCACATTTTTTGGACCTCATGTGTTGCTCATGTCGTTGATTTGATTCTTGAGGAGTTTGGCAAAGATTCAAGAATAAAAAGTCGCCATCAAGAAAGCTAAGGTGCTCATTTCATTCATCTATTCACATCATAAAACCCTTCATTTAATGTGTAAATTTATAGAAAAGGGTAACATTATGAGGCCTGGAGTCACTAGATTTGCCACTTCTTTTTTGACGTTACAGAGTTTTCTTGACAAAAAGGAGAAGTTGAGGCTTATGTTCACTTGTGTAGAATGGGGGCAATGCAAATGGGCTAAGACCAAGGTAGGGTATAAATCCACAGCCACTATAATATCTCCATCTTCTGGAACCAAATCTCCTTAGCTGTGAAAATATTTACTCCCTTGATCTATTTGTTGAGGGTTGTTGATGGAGAGAAGAAGACTTCTATCAGATTTGTGTGTGGTGGACTACAAGATGCCAAAAAAGAGATAATGACAATTTCTAGGGGAGTTGAGGATCATAATAGGCCATTTATCAATGTCGTCACTTCTAAAACCAAGAACAAATCAGATAGTCCCCTTCATTTGGTTGCTTATTATCTAAATTGTTACTATTTCCACAAGGATCACGTTGAAATTGAAAATCAACATGAGTTTATGGATGGCGTGATGAAGTGTTTGGATGTGTTCTTTCCTAAGATTGAAATCCAAGATCAAATCACAAAGGAGGAACTCACATCCTACATGATGAAGCGTGGAAATTTATAAAGCCAATAGCATTAAGGCAGTGTTTGGAGAATGATGATGACTATATACTAGGTTTACATTACTTAGTTAATTAATCTATCTTGTAACTATTAAGATTTGATTATATTTATCTAATATTCAATCTATATTATGTAGTTGATTGGTGGTGTTTGCATGGAGGAGAAGCACCCCATTTGCAATAAATGGCAATCAAGGTCCTTAGCTTAACCTCTTCTACATCTAGTTTGAGAGGAACTGGAGTACCTTTGAAGGGGCAGGGTATCTTTGACTCTCTATGCTAGATAAAATGATGAGGTTTAAATTTTGTAAACATTTCAATCCAATCCATTCTCCCTACATATTTTCAAATTACAAGTCCACACTAAGAAGAGGAATAGACTTGAGGTTAAGAAGATGAATGACCTAGTCTATGTCAACTGTAATGCTAAATTGCATGAGCAACGAGAAAGGAAAAGATCCTCTTGTCACTACTGATAGAACTTATGCCATGGAGTGGATAGTAGATGATGATATTATAGACACAACTGATAATGATGATGTCTTCCCTGGTGAAGGACTTTCTTGGAGAGATGTAGCAGAAGCAACAGGAGTTGATGATGTTCTATGTCCTATTTCTACTCATACACAGACACGTGGTGCACATGCTTCTACATCATTCCCCCCATTTGAGGAAGATGAACTTCCAGATGTAGTGTCTACTGATGATGATGATGATGAGGGAGATGTGCTTATTTTTGTGGAAGATGAAGAACTAGATTAGATTTTTATTGATAGCATTCTCTTGATGTACTATTTTGTTGTATGTCTTGGACATGAATCACATACTTATTTAGCAATGGTAGTTTTGGAACTTTGAGACATGTTGGCATCTTTTGTATGTTTTAGTTGGTATTTATTATTATGTAGCATGCTTGTTGTGTTAAACCATTTCATGTTTGGCATCATTGGAGTTTATGATTAAATGATTCTGGAATCCATTCTAAATGGTGTAGCTTTATTTGAAGCTTTATATTAGAATCTATCTCACATTTTAATGTCTAATTATGTAATTGTTCACATTAAATATGCAATTGTGTGATTAAATTATATATAATAGTTAATTTATTTAAAAAATATAAAACCACATATACTCCCCCATACTGCATATACTCTACAAGGTGTCCTCTCTGAACGCATAACACATATTGTTTTATAAAATGTTGACCATACCTATTGAAATCATCAGTAAAGGTAATGCATTATTGATAATGACCTCTAGCATTAGTTCTAAAAGGGCGACATGCATCAATATGTATAAGTCCTAATAGATCACTAGCCCTCTCACTGTTACCAGTGAAGGGAGTGTTTGTCATCTTGCCCAACAAACAAGACTCATATGTCTCTATTGATTAGAAATCAAAAGAGCCTATATAACCATATTTATGGAGTCTAGATATGCAATTCTAATTGATGTGCCCTAGATGACAATGCCAAATATATGTTTTGTTTATCGATTTTTATTCTTTTGGTATTTACATTATAAACATTTTTCTTTAGATCCAGCAAATTAAGACCATAAGACATTGGGGCATTGCCATAAAAGATCCCATCTTTTAGAATAGAACATTGACTATTCTTTATATGAAACTCATATCCACATATCCTTGTCCATACAAGATATAGAAATAATGTTTCTATTAATGGTAGGTACAAAATAGTAGTCCTTTAAATCTATTACAAGCCCTGTGGGAAAATATAAATTATAGGTTCCAACTGTAGTGGCAGCAACTCTTTCTTCATTTGCAATGCGTAGTTTGACCTTTCCCTTTCGTAAAGGCTTACTTCTTTTCAGTTCATGCATATTCAAACATATGTGAGATTCACATCCAGTATCTAGTACCTAAGATGAAGAAGTAAATGAATTCATATCAATAACATATATACCTAAATTGGAGATATTTATCCCCAACTTCATCTTCCTAAGTCCCTTCAAGTACAAAGGATAGAATCTTCTTGCACTTTTCTTTCTCCTTATCTTGAGTGTTGAAGACTTGGATTTTTTCTTAGCCTCAAAACTCTTCTTGGCCTTGCTTTCATCCTTGGACTCTACTCTACTGATCACCATTACAGATTTGTCCTTCTTCATTCCTGCTTCGGCATTTATCAATATGCCAAGTAATTCTGACATCAGTCTGGCCATGTTATATAAGTAATAATACTCAATAAACTGGCTATATGATTCAGGCAACAATTATATAATCATATCCATGGTCAACTCTTGGCTCAAATAGAATCCTAGTTCTTCTATATGTTCCACATGTCCAATCATATTGAGCACATGGGTCTCTATTGGATCTCCCTCTATCATCTTGCATTCAAAAAGCACCTTTTAGATATTGTATGTTTCTTACTTTGTATGATTTTGGTTCACATTCTTAAGATGTGTTACTATCTTAAGGATTTTCATGTCTTCACACTACTCATGAAACTCATAGTTCATATAGAATACCATATGGTGCTTAATGTCTAACACATCATTACTATGCTTCCAATAAGCATCCACCTCAGCCTTAGGTGCATCAGGAGCATGTTCTTCTAGCATTGGTGTATCTAGGACATAGAAATTATCCTCATCATTGAGAACCCTTCTCAAAGTCCAAAACTAGTCATGGAAATTTTTCCCATTAAGTTATCCATTTTAAGGACTGATAGCAATGATGATTCATTAGTCATTTGTTTCTACAAGAAAAGTTTGCAAATTTTCAAAACACTTTTGATTTTATTTGATTAAATCAAAATTTGACAATGTTTAATTAGGCCTTTAACTAATTATCTCTCCCATTATTTTGCACAGATCCAAAGCACTCACATATCAATTCAGAAGATTGCAGCGTACAACCTTCTATTGAGCCCAAACCCAAAACAATTGAGTTATTACCCGACCAATGCCAGCATTCATCATCAATCATTAAGGTAGCCAACTTTTGCCAATTGCATCTTATACAATTCTTAGATAGATGGTATGCACAACTATTTGTCATAGCCATTTGCATGCTTTTAGATACTTAACCTCATTAAGATTGCCTAGTTAAGTCTGACCCATAAATTAACACAATAGCGATGCACCCTGCTTGGTAGACCCACATGATTACCATCACACTTCCACGAGATGGATAGTGCACCACGCTTGGCATGCCCATGCTTAGTGGATTAAGCTTTTCATTCGTGTTTTTTATGGAAAGCATCTAAGGCTTGATATTTGATTGAGGGACTTTATATTTATATAAATATATACACATATCCAATCACCACATACTTATATGTATCATGTACATACTATATCCACAACTAAACATGCAATCATAAAACATTAGTGATGGTTATGGTCATTGTATTGTAATTCCTTGGAACCACAAGGAATTACTACCACTTAAGGTCTACATCACATGTATCAGCCTATTTTTGATGAAAATTTGTGATCAAACCAATCCGGATTTGATGATTCAACTCTTGAACCGATCGGTTCACCTCCTGGTTGGTTGGTTGGTTTCTCAAAAAGATCGTCTGGTCTTGGGTCCAAGTGAATTTTAGACACCTTTAGCCGATCGATTGGGCCACCAGCTAATCAGTCAGTTCCTTCTGTCGTCAAGCCTCCATGGCTCTCCAAACGATCGGTTCATCTTCTGAAACTGGTGGATCGTCTGGTGCAAAATGTCTTCTTTGTCATAACAAGAATTAAAACTATTCTAATCCTATTTAACATATTACTTGGTAATAGGGAAACCTTGAGTTACACTCGAGGGGACCATAGGAAGAAGAGAATTAATATTTTAAAATATTGAAGAGAAGATAGAGGCTCGATATTAAAATGGAGATATAAACAACAATAACAACCATCCATCCAAGAACAAGGATCGAGGATTATTGCCCATGACCATGATAACATCCACCATCAAAACCAATTTTGGGGTGACCGCATATAATTTGCATATGTATATACATATATATATAGGAATTGTATGTGGTATTTAATCAGATATGCACATTAATCATTCAAATATTCGCATCGCATGTAATAAATAAATGACAAAACCAAAATCTGATCATATCGATTAAATCCCAAGCCATAGTAAATTGATGTGACTCTAATACCATTCTAGGGAAATATGGCATCAGATGTGGCAGTAGAAACAAAAATTTAACTGCCATATTTCCCTTAAAACAGTAGATTGTGTCAACCACTATGTAATGAGAAGGAGGGTTGCAAGGTTTATACCTCATCCTAGAGCAAGTCCACCAACTATCCCTTACTGTAATGTGTGTCTTTCTTCAAGTTGTATGTGGACGACGTCAGTAGTAGCCTCCTAGTCTCTCACCATTTACGGCGGTTGACTTCACCTCCTAGCAGTGGCAACGGCCTCTTCACCTCTGTAGTAGTCCACACGGACCACTGAGAACTCTTGTTGTTCTAGATGAACAGACAAGAAGGAGTTGTCCCTTCTAGTCAATGTGCTAGCGTTGACTTGCTATCCGAATTGTTTGTTCCTTGAGATCCCTTCCTTTTATGGGTAGGACTTTCTTGGGCTCTCACGTTACCACAACTATGATAAGACAACAATTGTCAAAGTTTATTGTTGTGTCTCTAGAAAGCCTTGACTACCCCCTTATTTATAGGAGCGTCAGGACTAGAATTTCTAGTATGTGTGGGAGTTGAAGAGATAAAATTTCCTGAATTTTGGAACTTGCAAACTGTGAACCGGTCAGTCACCAGTAAATGAAACGATTCCCGTATGAGACAATCAGTTCAACACTTGAACCAATCATTTCACTATGTTTCCCAATCACAATTGTATTGCACAATATGATGTCAGAATTAATCTTTGATCCAATCATATTGATCAACCAAACGGTTGGTTCACAACCTGAACCGGTCGGTTCATAGATCTGAGCCAATCGGTTCACTTGATGAACCAGTCATTTTAGAGTTCTAATTGCCAATGTGGGTTCAAATTGACTTAACACTTGAATCAATTGGTTCAACACTTGAACTGGTCAGTTCACAATCCATTCAGTCAACTTTCAATGATAGTCGCTTAAATTGAAACCTAACACCTTGGTAATTAAGTTTAAACTACATTAATGAACAAAATCCTATTCCAAGTGTGCCCTATAGATTCCAAGTTATGTTGGCAGTGAAGGTCCATAACTAATTTATGACATCACAAGCAACTAGTGGTATCTAGAAACACATCATTGCTACCCAAGTAATCAAAAAGTTGGAGTACAACTTCAACCTATAATATGTAATCGGTGTTATACTGATTGTATAGTTCCTTTGTCACAGATATCCAGATCAAAATTTGAGGCATGGAATCATCATCCTCTTCAACATTCAATATTTGTTCCTTAAACTAGAGCAGACTATCTAAGATATATGTAAGCTCAATATCACATATTGTCTCACATGAGAATGGCCATGCATTTCTGACACTACATGAAAAATGGTCTTCAACTACAATTTTTTTTTAATGAAAATCCCAATTTTGTAGCTAAAAACTTTAGCTACATTTATCTTTACAGATAAAATATGAAGCTAACACCCGTGTACATAATTGTTTTCACTACATTTATCAAATATGCAGTTAGATAACCATTTAGCTACAATTTCATATGTAGTCCTAAATGTAGCTAAAATGTATTTACAAATACAAATGTAGATGTAATTATAATTAAATATATGACTACAATCGTATATGTAGTTATGATATGTACGAGGAAATGACATTTAGTACAATTGTATAGGTCGTTTATGTGTAGAAAAAAGTGGGACTTACTACAACTATAAATGTAGCTAGTGTGTAGTGAAAGACATCATGTACTTCATATACATATGTAGTCAGATTTTATATCCAGTTAGTAACATGTCGGTACATAAGTATTTTAAAAAAGAAGAAAAAACTAATATTGATCCAGATTAAATTGTTCTTTTAATTTCAATAATCATACTTCTGTTTAAAATGAAGCAACAAATACACATGGGGAGGACATTAACCTAGCCCCTATTTTACAATATGCATGGGAAAAAGGTACATGTGTACAATGAACCCATGCAACTATAAGTTTACATAATTCTTGAAGTTTCACCCCTTGTTGTGTTCTCGATCTGAATACTTATTCAATATTGACATCAAAATCACCACACAGTTGTCATTTCTCTTTAATCTCTAGTTTTGTACTCATAAGTATGAGCTCAGAAGCATCCAATGAAAGCTCTATACACCTCATGATCTTGTATGCTACATTGTCATTGTCTTCTTTTGACTGCCTTCCTTTGTTGCAGGAGTTGCTATAATTTATTCCTCTAGATTAAGATGCAATGCCAGACATATGCAATCATCTACAATGATAATTGAAGATATATGACAAGAGATAAGAGGCATTTTCAAATCATAAAAGCAGTTGTAGAGCCACATATACAATAGCAATGAGCACTTAGACTGACTTGTCAATTGGTGTGCAAAACCCCTATTCAAAAAGGGTCATAATAAATACCCCCACCCATTCAATGGTGAATCAACTTGTGATGAGGCTGAAGTTAGACATGAAACCACAATACAAAGTGGTCCATAGTTTTAAAAGTGATGAAAAATAGATTGTGCTAATGGATAAGTACCTATTGAGTTGCAAAATGTTATTGCAAGTATAAACATAAAACTTATAGAAGATAGTGGTAATGCTTATGATGCAAATGAAAATTTTCAATCATTGATGGAGAGTGATTTTGGGATTATAAAAGATTTGGTTTCTATTAAATAAAATAGGCATAGACAACAAGCAACTTGAAATGTTGTCTTCACATATTGATAGGCCCTTTTGAAAAAATGCGAAATACATAAGATATGAACTGGTGTCATATTGATTCTAACTTGGATTGATGTGGTTTGAATTTTTTATTCAGCATTGTGGGAATTATATCTCAATGATTATATTGTTCACTTCCTATAGGACAAACTTCAAGTCATCTTTAAATGTGTGATGAATTTCACAAAGGATTCAACGAGATTTAAACCATTGTCCATCTTTTTTCACTCCAAAAGAGAAGCCAAAATAAGAAAGAGAAGACAAAGTAGGAAAGATAGAAGTTGATGAATGCATGATGGAAATACTCACTGAAGTAACTGAGGAAAATATTTACTAAGATATCCACTAAGCAGTTGCACACCATTTTCCAAATTAATTATTGAATTCAAAGCATCATACCTAGGCATTCTGACATAGAGCCTTCCCAATGCTATCCAAGATGAACTAGAAAAATGCAAAATGTCTAGTTTATCCATCTCCAACTAGTTTATCTCTCTCTAACTCAAGGTTCTAGTCAGTATGTAGTAAATAGTACATGTTTTGATACAAGAAAATCGAGTACTTGTACCACTTAGTTTACACTTTCTAGTGCTCAATTTTTAGTACTTTGAGGACATTACCCAAAATCCTCTAGGTTCTCTACCGCTTGACCTTGCACACACATTCACAGTGGAAATAAATGTCCATGAGACTCATCAAACTATAGGGGAGCTAATGGAGAATAATTTTATTATCAAAGAGTCTTATAAGCTCATTTATTAAATAGTTACAGTTTCCAGTAAAGAGATGTCAACATTAGCACTAGTCCTCAGTAGGATATAGTCTCATATGTAATGGAAGTCTCAAGAACAAAGATGTGGTTGTTATTCTCATGAGTATTCAACTTAACTGATGCTAATCTCCCAGTTGATAATGTGCCAGTTGCCATTTTGAAATGTGATCGTCTTTAATCAGAAAGCAAATCCTATAGAAAACAATTCACATAGCACGTAAATAGAAGACAACTCCCCTAAAATCAGTGAGTGAAACCCAGATGGTGGAACCACTAACTAATGCATTGATCCAGTGAACCACCGAGAACCTTTCACCTAAGGTTCAACAAAAAAATATGTCTTCCTAAAGTAGATACCATTGGAGCATCGATGCCATCATCTTGGTTTGCAAGTAGTAGTTTCCATATCCACCTTCATACTTTTCACTAATCATATGTAGCTTCCTCATATCTTGTAATATAAAGAAGTAAAGTTGATCATTATCCATGTGTTACAAAACACCTTCATAATGAAATTTAATGTTAGTTCTCGTAATCATTTACTATTTTACAAATAATCACTATTGTAAACATATGGCATAGTTAATAATGTCTTTGAGTCAATAGGACCAGTCTAGCATCCCAAATTAGTTTTCATTATGGATCTTGACACCTCCATACGAAGTCATTATATTACTAGAAAATACTACAGATCATATGCACTCAACAACAACCAATAACATAATGTACAATCATAATTACACACTCCACAACCTGTATGAACAAACATAGACAACAAAATAGGTTCAAATTTATATGTTTTGAAATTAAACAAAATAAAAATTGCATGATAGAGCATAGGAAAAATGTACAACATCAAGTATTAGTTGTACTGGAAATAAAAAGAGATTTGATTTTAGGCCATATTAATTAAATTATTTGTTGAACACCATTACTTTTTATTTGAGTGATGACGTCTTGGTGGGGTGAGGATTATAATTTGATGTAGTGAACCCCTTGGTCAAACCACATGAAACATGGAGTTGATAAGGTGAGCTTCAATGTCATGTGGGAGTAGGAAAGAGAGTTATGACATTGGTTTTAAGATAATTACTTCTATAGGAACAAGTCCAATGAAAGCATTGTGTAGTTTACCTTTTATATGTATAGGAACACATGTATCATAATACATGCAAAATGGAAGCCCTAATTCAACAACAAATAAGCTTGAAAAGGATAACATAACATTTCCTACCATGTTCAATACATTTGTTCCTTGGTTATTAGCCACTTAGCTAGATAGTAGAGAATTCAAACCCTAAGCAACATGTCCTCTGAATTGTTGAAATTGTGGGTAGGATAGTGAACCTCTGCTTGAAAGGCCATCTTGTAGAGGAGTTGACGGTAGTGGCCAAACCTGACCTCCAGCATAACAACGCATGTCTAGGGCAAAACAACTGATCCAACCTACATAAATAGAAGTACATAAGCACATAATTACTAGTTCAAGACACTATCTCTTAGCATCCAAAAAATTATTAAGACCCAAGAATACAAGGGTGTATATAACCTCAATCCATATTATAGCTCAAGAGTATGCAAAAATCAAGCTAGCAGTAAAGGCATACATGAAAGATCCTAGCTCAAAATATGAGAACATAAGAACCAACACCTTAATAGAGGGACTAAAACAAGTCAGAAATCAACCACACATATAATAATAAACAAGAACCTATTCGAAGGAAAAAACAACTGAGCCAACCTCCATACCAAGAAAAGAAATACACATTAGATCATTATATGAGAGAGAAACTATCTCAAACCTAGGGAAAAAGCATCAAACCTTCAAATCTAGACCTGAGGAACTATATGTAGTTTTGTTAGCAGAAAAACTAATGTAAGTCCTTGCATTATCAGATAGTCACCAATCCAAAAACAACCACATTACTGTCATCAAAAGACACTTCCTTCTGATTAGGAATGAGCAGATAAGGCATCCTTAAAGGTGTTGATATCTAGAGCAAAGTGAATGAAAGAAGTCTATCCCACTTTCAACATTTGTAGTAGGGAAATAGTGGACAAAATTCTCCTACAAACAAACAAATGTCAGTAAAAAAAATTTGAACAAGGGACATGAGATAATCTCAACCAATTGGAGGTAGTAAGAATTTCATAAATAGAGAATGCCTATATTAATGAAGGATATGAGATCATCTCAAACAACAAGACAACAAAGATGAAGCACTAATGAAGGATACTCACTTGAAGCCTCAATTTTTTCCTACTTTTTTATATAGGAAGGGTTTACATGGTTCCTTAGAAAGCCATTGAAGGAAGTTTGCAAAGGTTCTGATGATGCAATTTGAAATGGTTCCCATTTTCTAGTTCTGTCAGACCATTGTGAGGAGCTTGAATCAACCAACCTGCTATACCAAAACTTGTTGTTGGTGTTGTTCTTCAACATCTGATATAGAATGGTTTGCGAATGTATGCTTCAATACTCTTAGAACTATGAGAGTCTGCTTCCAACTACATCTAGATTAAGCTAAGTTTTGTAAATACCATAAGTGCACAACAAAGATACTGCTATCCGCTCTACATAAAATAGAATCACCTGTAAATGTTGTTTACAAAGAACCTAAAGATAAAGTATTTAATCTGTTTATAGGGGTTTTCATGACAAAATTAATGGCAGTCCTTGTTATGATATTCACATTGTTTTTTAAATATCACACGACAAAATGCTTCCTTGAGATCAAACCAACTGAGTTGTGAATAGAATTGCAAGTTTAAAATGGCATAAACTACCAAACTAGTTTTTATAAGTCCCAATCCTAACATTGCAGACCTACTGAAACTAAGTGCCAAAATCCTCCCTCCAAAAATACAAATAAGTCTAAAAATGTAATCTTTGCTCCTATTAAGATTCTTATAGACTTTACTTACTCCCAAAATTTTGGATCAATAAATATGAAATGAAATAGAACACATTCACACCATAAGGGTGAAAGTGTGACCCACATAAATGTAAACCCATATGACAAGAAATGCATAATATTTTTTCTTAAATTATCTTAAATAAAAAAATGATTTATGGATAGGAAATGTGTAATCCTATTTTGCAACTGTTTATCAAGAAATTGGAAGAAAGTGGTACAAGACTATAAACCATATAAAAAATCAAATGAACTACATTTTATTTTAGATCCATCAACCCAAGATCTAGGCTTGGGGAATGGATCATTAAAGCACGTTTTCTGCAATTTAATTGATTGACACAATATTACCATCCTTCTTACTCCCAAAAACACAAAGCCTAGTATCTTTTGGTCCTTCGAAAAATCCATTCACTATTATTAACAAATTCATATGACCAAATACCACTAGATTCTCAGTCCCAAGAGGAACCATATCTTTGATCATTTCCCAAATTTTCTTCTGAACTACCCTATTTCCATGCTCTGAGACACCAATATCAACCCTAAAATGAATCCAAAAAACTAGCACACCCTAGGGCACCTCATTTAAAGGCTCCAAGGATGTAACTTGGAGAAGTGTCTCCTAACTATTTTTGTTAATAACTATGACGACCATAGTCTCATTGGGTGTGTAGAGTTCATTGGACATGGATCCAGTTATATCAACTAAAGCTCAGAAGGTAGCATGCATGAAATGGACATTGAACTAAAATTGCATGAGAGGAACAATTGCAAAACTATACTGACACAAAACATTTACATTAGAAGAAACAACTTATAAATAAAATTGAAGGGATGAAGACTTTCTCATTATAGAAGTGTTCCACAAGCATTGTACTTTTCCTATTTAATTACATTCAACAATACACTGATCCTAGTCCTCCAGAGAAGGAGTAAACACCATAAAGTAATCTACAAACTAATGCATCCATTTTGTTCACATATGTTCAAGTAAAGCTATGTATATCATTGTGGTGGTGATTGGGGGGAGGGGTGATGTGTGTGCAAATGTAAGTATAATCATATTAGACATGATGGTCATATTTGATAATGGCATCGACTTATCATAATATCTTCAACAAAAGAAGGTAGAAATCGCTTGAATATGGAGCATCATATCATATTTCAGCCGATGACAATGTATGGGAACACTCACTTGTTAAGAACTCCGGGCATTAGTTAGTGTAGTCAATGAAAATGAAACCCCTGCTATAAGCAATAGAAAATTCAGATTCCTCTTCCATTTTTGCTAGCCATTTTAGCATGAGAAAACCTTCTCTGGATAACAAAACAAGAGAAATTGATTGGAGAGAAGATATGCTAGAAAACAAGTACTAAATAAAAATGGAGAAACATGTTTGAGGTTACGACATATACCAATACATGACATAGAACAAAACACATTTGAGAACTCCTACAAGCCAAGAAGAAGATTCAGGAATGTTTTTAAGTCTAAAAGAGGTGTATAGTTTGAAACAACTATACGAGGGGGCACGTTCCTACATTCACAAAAGTTATGGAATGACACATAGAATAAATGTTGCCATGGATACAAAGTAAATGTTGTGGATCCTACAAAATGCTCTATGGTAGTCTTATTCAAGAGTAATGAGAAACAAAGGAATCTTGAACAAAAAGGGCTGCACAGCCATAAGGAACTGTAATATAAAAAAGTTGCTCAGTTGAAGTATCATAGAGGAAAATGAGTTAAAGATGGTGGGTGTGGATTGACTAACCGGTTAACAAAGGCAAACCACGTGGTGTTAGATATTAGATTTTCTTATGAACGGTATAGCTGGGGGGATGGCACTAAGTTTCTCATATCCCACAAAGATGAAAGACATTTGTAGAGGCCATATAGTCAAACTATATGTCTATTAAATATTTCTATCTGGAAACTTAAGTAAAGTATGACAATAATAATAATACCACAAATAAAATTGAGTGGATATAACATACCTCTTAGATGAGGTAGGCACAACATGACCATGTACTTGGTGAATTGAGGAATGTGTGCATGATGATGGTGAATTGTTGTAGGGGCATGTTGAGCCACCTACTGATGTCAAAATGGAGGTTTTATCTAGGATTTCATAATTTCAAGCCAGTCACTAGGATGCTAGACTTCTCAATGCACCAATGAATATCACACACTTCATTTCAATGTTGAATGTGTAGGAGAAGCAGGTGGTGCTTAGGGTGATGGTACAAAATCACAACCTGAGCATAGAGATTGTGTAGACCCAAGACCAATCCTTCCTCATTACTAATATGCTATCTCCAACATAATACTACATAAGTGACTAAATTTAGTAGTACTTTTTAATAGATAAGTAGTTAGTGTATGAAAATTTTCTCTTAAATGAAATGAGGTGGGGCAATGGAATTTCTTAATAGACCCAGACCATAAATAAATATTTATTAAAATCCATGATTTCGTTTCCATTATTAGACATAAATTTCAATATTCTTATGATAGGGTATGGTCAACATTGTCAGAGATGGAAGAAAGAACTGCTAGATAATTTTAAATATTAGTGGTCAAGGGAAGTTATCACCAAGCTAAAGAATCACATAACCTTTCTCTCTATATTAACTAATAAGCATAAAAAATACTAGTGATTTTTTTCACTATGCATTCCATGTACTTTCTAGCAATGTAATTGAAAGCCCGTGTTGGTCGTGAAAAATTCATTTATGTAACTTGTTTCAACCACACACAACACTACAACATTACAAAAGACACTAGAGTATTGGTCTAGGATCGTAATATTTTATAAAGTATTTCCTATATGGATTAAGTTTGATTGTAATTAATAGAAATCGGCTACGGAAATATATATGGTTTATGGGTTACTAATGAAAATGTACTATAAAATATGCATACATGTGATAGCTATAACATGTGTGTAACTATATGCTAGAAAACAACTAGAAACTAGAAAATATTATGGTGTGATCGCACCCAGCCTTGACACCTTAGCGTTGTACCTCCATAACATATATGACTTTGTAAGTATAGTCTCTTAGATCCAACAACACATGAATCACCCTAGACATATCGACTAGCTATTTAGAATCCAAAACCCCACATCTTCACCATGATATATAAATTGTATAATGAACAACTCACTTGAGTCAAAATTGTTGTCCACATTCACCATGAAGAACCTTAAAGGAGGTAGAAGGATAGTATAAGATCTCAATATTTGAACAAAGCTTCTCTACAGTCAAAGTGTCAAGAAAGGTACTAAACTACAAAAATTATTTAAGGGGGAGGCATAACATTACATGGATGAAAGTGATATGATTGATATATATGATTATTTTCATATTAGAATCAGTAGTATGGTGTTGTTGGACAAAGTCAAGAAGAGCACCATACACAGGAACTACAAGTTCGACCCATTATAATTTTTTGATTCAAATCCATAACTTCTTTATATGTATATCATTATACATATCATTAAATACAATACATGATTGTTATGTAAAGAGGATTAACAAAGTTAGCAATACATAAAATAATATGACACCACATGGGGTCTCTATTGGACTCAAATGTTGTTGCTTCATTGCTCCTAGAAATACAGACAAACATAAGGAATAGAATACTGCAATAGGCCAAGCGATAAGATGCACATAGTAAAAACGTCATCCACACTACATAGTTGGATCAGATATGCTAAAACATGCTAGGTAGTTAGTACATATTTAGGAGAATCCATTGGCACTGCCCTAGAAGATATAGTAAAGCGTGTGAAAAAAAATCCATGTTGTCTCCAGCTTAAATAATCTGATTTTAATTATCAGAGTCATGATATATCGTCATGCAATGGAGCAGAGTACTAAGACTGCTAACAATAATAGGAGTAGGACACAATCACGGTCAGTTCAAATAATCAAACTAGAAGACAAGTAACAATATAAGCATGAATTCGAACAATTAAATTATAAGACAAGTAATAGTTTAAGAATCAATTCAAAATGTCAAGTTAGAAGATAACTATAGACATTTTGTAGTGTAGGAAGTTATAGATTGAGAGGACAATAATATAACACCCAAATGGAAAAAAGTTAAAAGTATACCTATTTGCATTCATCCTTTCAGAAAAATGAAATGGTTAAAATTACTTAAAAAGGAACCATAACTTTCAGAATTCACACAGTTTCAAACCCAATTAAAGAATAGTACAATAGAAACTAAAGATACATGCAAGAACTAGTAGTAACCATTAGCCGAAATTTGTTCAATCAACATTCAAAATTGTCAAAAATTGAGTACTTCTCATAAAAATCAAAAGGATGAAAAGTTATAACATTGACTTGTTACACCTACATATAATTAAAAAAACAATAATGTGAAACACATAGCTTAGGCTTTAAATATTCACAAACCTGGAAAGTGTATTCTAGACCAACACTCATATTTACACCTCACAACTAAGACATCTATAAAAATATAAGAATAAGAGACATTGAATTTAAACAAAGCACTGAATTGAACATATAAAAAGTAATGTTAAAGAAATCTATCACAATGTTCTTGTTGTAGATGAAAGACCAGTTTTTTCTACTAGAAAAATATCAATCATAAATAGTAATACAAATGATAGTATAGACATAGTAAACAATATCATGCATACTAGCATAGAAAGGACTATGCTTCTCTCCAAAGAGAAATGACAATATTTATGATGCATTTAATTACAAAAAATAACAATGTGAATTTTTATGGCCAAACGAGACATGTTAGGCCTAGGTCACACCTTGTTGGGACTTGGCAACCTGAAAATGATGGAGCACAAGAGCTACAACCTCTCCTTAAGTCTAGGATAGCAAGAAAGAAGGAAGTGAAGCATGCCAAACTGTCAAAAAGAAGAAAGAGGAAGAATCCAATAGAGTATGATTTGGAAATGAAGGGAAAGAATGGAGAACCATGTCGTGGAGAAGGGAGGGTTGGATCCTTAGGGGTTGTCCATTCATAGAACAGGGGGCAATACATTACTTATAATATGGAACTAAAAAAAACTGCATATTAGAAAACCATTCCAGCATTAGGAACTTGAATTTCAAAAGCTTTCTCCCTTTCTATCCTTCCTCTCTTTGTAGCCTCCTTCCCACATTATGTATGTCCCAACTATCTCTGTTATAGATTCATGCAACAATAATTGGGTAGGGAAAGGATGGAAGAGAAAATGATGGAGAAATGTGGTATCAAGAAGAGAAGTGGAGCAAGATGGAGTTACATAAAGTAGGGTAGACCAGCTGACAAGGAGGTTGGCACATAGTTGTAGCTAAACCCGAATCCCTTTGGAACAACATGTAACATGCCTAAAAAAGAATGAATACATCTTTTTACCAGTGTCCACGGTGGTGCCAAGAAACAATTGATAATGGTAGCAATCACATGTTGGCATCTTTGTAAGGGGAATTACTTTCTCATTCTAGATGTAGGTGCTGCTCAAATCCATCTGTTCCTTCATCAGTAACTAGCAAAATCATTTTGGAGATGAAAATCCCTCAAAACATAGCAACTTTGGAAGTTTGCAAATAGAGTATCCTGAACCAATTGTTGGCAATTGATGTAGAGGTCCAAGTATATATAATCATTCTTCCATGTTGGTTAAAGAGAGACAGGACATCAATATCCTTTTTGTGAGTTGTTGTTGCTCCAACAGTTCCCATTGTTGTCGAATACCAGTCACAATCTTCACATCAATAACTAGGCAAATTTAGGGGTTTTGATGATTATAACTTCAGTTATATGCTATTCTATTGTCCTAAAGTTCTCACTATGTTCCTGCGATGTCTAAGTTTGGTCACTACCTGTCCTACCATCAGTCCATCCTACTGACCCTATGTGGCAACTAATGTCACAGAAAATTTTTCAAATCAGAGAAGAGACTCTATACTCTCTTGATTATGGCTGACATATCCATCAAACAAAAACACAATCATACACCATAGAACAACCTTATCAACATTATTCAGTAGGAAATTACCATACGATACCTTTACTCATAAAGGAAAATACAAGCCTTGAATGAATGAAATGAACTGCAATAGTGACCAACCTTCTTAAACATCTCCTTTGTCCTCCCATTAGGAAATTTGATCACAAATGAGTATAGGTTTTCCTGTGTTCATATTCATCATTGACATATCAGTAAGATTCTATTTTAGTAAAAAGTTACAATTCCAGGGTTAGAAATCAGAATCCTCTACAAAAAATAAATCACAACATAAAATAAATATCTAATGATATGAGAAATTCCATTATACCTTCAATGAGTAGCTATTTAAGTCATTGTAAATCAATTAAAACTACAGAATATGGAGTGTCATAATTATTGGTTGTGTTATCATCCTTAGGGGCCACAAAATATATAGAAGTGATGGTTTTAGTATTTGTTCCAGTCTAGAAGCTAATGTTAAAGTTGGAATTTTCATGATTGAGAACCTTGAGAAGAAATTAATTCATTAACATTGAAAGTAAATGCTAACCTGCATTAACAAGATAATCATATGGGAACCAACATAAGAGGACAAATGAAATTATAATCATAACTCAATGTCAAAGATTATGTTAGCTTACTAGAAATCCTATTCCCCAAGAATGTCATTTGTTATGAATTTGATGAATCACAATTAAAGTCAGTTGTTCACCTCATTGCTACTTTTTACATCTATATCAAAGACTCCTTCATTGTTAGATATGCAACTCGTGAAAGTTATTCTATGAAATGGCAAACTTTCTAGAACGGAAGGGATGAATACCAAAGTTGCGAACTAGGTCAACATTACTAGTGTGACAATGGAGAGACTTAGGTATGATAAATGATTAATTGTTTTTGAATTAATTGAGGTCTAAAGATGCCTATGACATTCCCTATGATTCTATTAAGGTTGAAGTATTTTGAAATGTGAGATCGAGCATGCATGGAACTTAGACTTAGCATGTTATAAGCATGACAAAAATCATATCCGCTATGTTTAACATGATGTAAATGTAGTTTTCTTGTGCTTCACATCAACTACTTGAGTATCCTACGTATGGATATTGAAGGCTCACTATTGAACAAATTGACATTTGAAATGGTGACATATTCATATATCTAGTTCAAGTTTGTTCTTTTTTTTGGTGGGGGGATACAGTGCTTACAATGAATCTCGGTACAGTTATTGTTGTAGGGACATATATGTAACACTTCATGTAATATCTTCTCGAATCTCCATCTTTAATACCTACATCTTATCTAGTAAGATAAATTAACCTCATTCAAAATTGTTAATAATCATTAGGTAACTATGAACCTTAAAAAAAATTGTTTGTAGGGACATATATATATAACACTTCATGTACTTATGTTCTGGAATCTCCATCCTCAACACATGTAGTTTATCCAACAAGCTCAATAAACCTCATTCAGAAATTTTAGTAAGCATTGGGACACTATTGTCAACTAAAAGAAGATCGTTTTGAGCATGGAGTTAATGGCATGACAAACAATACTTAGAGATTCATTGCATGAACCCTCAAGGTGAGGTAAAATGAGTTTGTGAAGAAGGTAAGACATGGTGTTTGGATATCAAAGACGGGAATAAACATAGAATGAGGATGGATTAGTATAATATGATCCTAAGATATTACTAGATTCAAGATATCATTGAAGCCTCCTAGTTGGTAAAATTTTCAGTTTTTAATTAGGAGGTTGTGGATTCAAATTCACAAGTACCTCCTAAAAATGAAATGTAGTGATACTAAGAAAATTAATTGGAACTAGGGAAGAAGGTCAAGAAACAACAAAGAAAATCACCATCATTCTCCAATCTAATCACTCATTGTCATTCAAACTATTTCTACACAGATGTAATCCACCATTGCCACAGACACTACCTGACCGCTTTCAAATACTCAATCCAATTGAGAATGACATGTCAAAATGTAATGCGTAGATGAAACATATGATGGGAACTGGAACATGTAATGAATTGGATTTTGATGCAAATTTTTAATTTCTTATTGTGATAAATAGAAAAGTAGGCCAACAAGGGAAATGAAAACATGCTTCCAGAAGCTTATAGAAAACAACTAGAAACTAGAAAATATTATGGCGTGATCACACCCAGCTTTGGCACCTTAGCATTGTACCTCCCTAACATATATGACTTTCCAATTATAGTCTCTTAGATCCAACAACACATGAATTGCCCTAGACATATCGAATACCTATTTACAATCCAAAATCCCACATCTGCATGATGATATGTAAATTGTCTAATGAACAACTCACTTGAGTCCAAATGGTTGTCCACATTAGCTCTCAAGAACCTTAAAGGAGATAGAAAGATAGTATAAGATCTCAGTATTTGAACAAAGCTCCTCTAAATCGAAGTGTCAATAAAGGTACTAAACTACAAAAATTATTTAAGGGGGAGACTTAACATTCCATGGATGAAAGTGACATGATTGATATATATATGATTATTTTTGTATAAGAAATCAACAGTATGGTGATGCTGGAGAAAGTCAAGAAGAGCACCATACACAAGAACTAAATTTTGACCCATTATAATTTTTTAATTCAAATCCATGACTTTTTATAACAATTCCATATATCATTATACATATCATTAAATGCAATACATGACTGTTATGTAAAGAGGACTAACAAAGTTAACAATACATAAAAGAATATGATACATGATGCAGCCCTATTTTAGGGCTTCATCTTGTGTCCTTTTGCATCTCAATCACATATAAACATAGTAGAATGCAAGTGAATTCCCTCAATATGAATATTACTGTCAAATGTACTTATGGACATTATTTGCATGTTTTTTAGATATTTGGACCATGCTTTAGATGGATGAGAGAGAAGGAAGGAGTTCTAGGATTCCTCCACCCATGGAGGGGTCCAAAGAAGACCCCAAAGCTCCCTCAACCTATCCCTAGTGGCCAAGGGTCAATCTCAAGCAAAGAAGTCCATGGATCATGAAGTTTCAAGTTCAAAGTGCTACTGAAGACCCCAGCACAGTCGTGGTGCCATGGAATGACCATGCTTGCCAAAGCAAAAGTTACAGAGTTGATCTTCATTTTGTCAAGATACAACAACATCTCCAAAATGGTCATGCTACCAAGCACGATCGTTCTACGAAGCCCCCAAAATGGTTGTGCCAGCCAGCACAGTCGTGCTGCCAATTATCAAAATGGGCATGTTGACTAGAACGACCTCTATTTCACCTCACCCACCATGGTCGTGCTACCCAGTATGGTCGTGCTACCTACCCTCACCACAGTCGTGCTGCCAGCATGGCCGTGCTACCAACCTACATTTCACCACTTCCACTCTGACATTTTTCATTTCTCACCATGATTGTCTCCTCCCACCACAATCATTCCAACCATCACCCTCCATGGCCGTTCTGCCCAAAACGACCATTCTACCACCCAAAACCTAGCTTTTTCTGCATTGATTTTCCAACTATACCCCTACTTACCTTAGTGCTTCCACTACCACCTATATATACATGGGTGGCATCCATAACACTAGGTTAGCTGTCTTAGCACCCTCCTAACTACTCTAGAGCATTCATTTCTATCCCCCTTCCATTCAAGACCTCCACCTACCATTTCCACCCCATTTCCACCATTAAAACCTAGTTTTCTAGGTTTTCTACCATAACCCCCTACTTTTCCATACTCTTCACCCATCTTGTATGAGGGAGGTCATTCTATAGCATATAGGAGGTGAAGGAGAAGAAGCTTCCATGAGCTCCATGGCCTTCTATGTCTTTCTTCTTTCCTTTTTGCTCTTTTATATGATCATGTCTAACTAAGCCCCTAGTGGTGGGTTGTTTGGGGTTAAAATGTTACTTTGATACCATGTTGGGGAAAAATAACTTGTAATGAACATGTTTCCATTCTATGATTATTGTCTCTTACTTTTATCTCATTTCCCATTATCTTGCTTGTGGTTTGTGCTTTTTGACATGGATTGATTGATATATTGTGCTTGGTGACACCTAGCCTCTAGGGGAAAATGGAATGTATGTGGCTATCTTAGGAATTGCTCCTATGTCTAAATAGTGGATCCCTAGCTAGCACCCTTTGTTCCCACATACAACTCCCTTCTCCTACAAGTAGGTGTGAGATATAAGTAGCTAGTGTGAGTGTGATTAGTGCAATTGCCTGGAGTTTTCTAAAGTCTAGATGGCAAGTAGCATGAGGTGAAACACCCTCATCTATACTCTCATTCCTACCCTTGGCTCTCAATTTCCTAATACCACTTACCCTAGAAACCTAGACTTGCCAAGTCCTATTAGAATTACACCTAGCCCTAGTTCCCCAACTAGTAGCATAGGGTATATTCCAATAGCACTTGCCTTGTTGTTTGGTTTGGAAATCTAGATTGAATATATAAAACTTACTTATTATGTAACCTCCCCCAACTAATATCAAAGTTTTATTCCCAAATGGCCCACCTATCCATCTTATTACTTAAAACCCACCTTGTCATCTTACCTTGTTAATGCTAGTTTAGTTTATTGCCTTTGTTACTTCTTATCTAATTGCTTAGTTCTTGATATTTAGTATTTTATTGAGTAGTTAGCATTCTTTGGAGCTTGCTTGTATTAATCTTGTTATCTAGTGATAACATAGGTTCTTTCTTGCTCTTGTTTAACCTTTCCTCTTAGATTTAACATGCTTCAGGTAATCTAGGGTTTTTGGTAATCTAGTTTCCTTCTTGTTGTTAATTGCTTGCAATTGTAGTGTAATCAACCAAAACTAACCTTTAAACCCTAAAACCCTAAACTCTGCTTTAGGAATGTAGCTCACATTAACTTAGCTCTAGTGCCCTATCTCTCCCTGAGGATCGACCCTTCTCTTACCACTTGCCTATACTACAGCATGACCCCGCGCGCTTGTGGGTGAAGTATGAATAGTCTAAGCCAATGTGTTGGAATAGGTCCCATTATAAATTTCAAAAGATCCATGTGTGTTTGCCTAAGTTGCATCTAATCAAATCTAATTGGCTAGTTATACCCAAGGCAGTCCAAAATGCACCAAGCTTTCTGGCACAGTTGTTGGGGAGTAGAGGCGCTCGGCCTAGCTAGTTAGTGTAGCTTAGATTTTCCTACTGTCCTCACCATTGATATTCTTTATTATTTGTTTACTTTTGCATACTAGTCATTTAACTTGGCTCTTGTTGCTCGTTTGTGTATTGTGCATGTGACAGTTGTGCATGAGTAGCACACGTTCGACTTGTACTGACTTGGTTCCATATGACCCCAAGATAGGTAGAAGAAGACATCAAAGCTGCAAAAAACAACACCAATCAGATGAAATGGAAGGCCTTGGTCCTCATGGTGAAGCTCAACCACAACCTAACCGCCCTCTCCATGAGTACTTCATGCCGGGGAACTACAACACTCCAATCGCCACCCTTATTGACCAAATGTCAGTTCAACAATTCTCCATTCAATCAGCCCTTCTTGGACTCCTTCCTACTTACTATGGGATGGAGAATGAGAATCCCTACCACCACATAGATGCCTTTCTTGAAAATAGCTCCACTTTCCACACACGCGCTGCCACCGATGACTCAATCTAAAGAACCCTCTTCCCCTTTTCCTTGAAAGAAAAATCTAAGGAGTGATACATGTCCAATCCTGAGTTAGAGACATCGAATGCAGTCAAGAATGAGTTCCTTAAGAATTTATACCCCATCTCCAAGTTTACTCAGATGTAGAGATGCATTACCTCCTTCACACAAAAAGAGAATGAACCATTTCATGAAGCTTGGGAATGATTTTAGAAGCTCCTTTGTGACTTCCTGCATCATGAAGTACCTTTATGGCAGCTTGTTCAGACATTCTACACCGAGCTAGTTGAGATGAGCCAGACTACTGTTTATTCCTCTTGTGGAGGCACATTCATGGCAAAGCCATCGGAGGAGTCTTGGCCCCTGTTTGAGCATCTTGCTGAGAACTCTCACCATCGCACTTAAAGGGGAGCACTATAACCGAAACTACATTCCTCCTCCCCCTCCTACAACTCTAGTCAGAACATAAGCCGACCCCCAAATGATGAAGATGATGTCTGATATGATGAGCATGATGAAGAACCAAGATGGAGGTTCTGCTAGCCAATCTACAATGGCCATTGATGTCATTGATGAAGAAGTGAATGCTTTGCATGCTTTTGGAAACCACAACAACCAAGGCTTGATGTTCAACTCTTACACTTGAGAGTGGAGAAATCATCCTAACTTCTCATGGAAACAATAAAATGAGGAGGGGCAAGGAAAGCCAAGGCAACATCAAGGCCCTAAGTACAGCTTAAAGTTTGAAGAGGAAGTGCTTGGGAGGCTAAGGAGCCTTGATGAAGTGAATAAATATGTGTCCTCTCATGGGAAAATGATTAGCCATCTTGAGCAAAGGCTTGATCAGATTTCTCTTTCACTTGATCGTCATGAAGAAGGGAGGCTCCCATCTCAACCTACGCCCAACCCAATCAATGATGGTAGTTATATGAGCACTCCCCAAAGTACCTATGCTCCACCCCAGTACCAAGGACCACCTAATCCTTATGCTCCTCCACCGCAACAACCCCCATTCAACTACCAATACCCCCAACCTCCACCTCACTCATACCAACAACCCCCTCCACAATATCACCCCCATCCACCACAACCACAACTTATCCAAAACCCAAATCCACCACACCCAAAACCACCACCACCTCAACATCCACAACCACCTCCACAAGCTTCCTCTTCTACTACCCATGAGCATGTGAAGGCAGTGACAGTGTTGAGGAGTTGTAGGACCTTAAAGCAGCCATGGGATACTTCTATTGATAGGGCAGCCAGTGATGACAAAGTTGATACTATGATCAGAGATGGTGATACTGAGATTCAGGTTGATGATACTGTGATAGGCACCTGGGTTGATACTGTGATATAGAGAGATGACATTGTAATTCTTGTGATACTGATTGATGATTTTGTTGATTTGAGCCAGTTGGGAGCACAAATCCCCCCATTCCCAGATGCAATTGAGGAACCATGCACTGAAAGAAGGAAGAAGAAGCACACCGAAGACATCATGGAAACCTTTAATCAGGTGAAGATCAATATTCATTTGCTTCATGCAATCAAGAAAATCCCATCTTATGCTAAGTTCTTGAAAGACTTGTGCACATTCAAGATGAGAATGACAGGAAGGACACCAAGGAAGGTCAAGCTCACTGAGAAAGTGAGCTCAATTCTACAACACACCATGCTAAGGAAGAGAAAAGATCCTTGTGCTCCCATCATCTCTTTCTACATTGGAGCACACTTCATAGACCAAGATCTTCTTGACTTGGGTTCTAGTGTGAACTTAATGTCGTATGATGTGTTTGTTGAACTACAAATGGGACAAATGTGTCTAGCTCACTACACTTTGCAATTGGCCGACTGATCTATGAAAACACCTAGAGGGTGTGTTGATGATGTGTTGGTCAGACTTGATGATGAGACCTCTGCATTCTTCTCTATTGACTTCATTGTGTTGGAAATGGAAAAATACTCAAGGAAAGTGCCTATTATCTTGGGGATACCCTTCTTGGATACAGTCGATGCAGTGATCCATGTGAGGATTGGCACCATGTATGTGACCTTCATGCACATGAAGATCTGGTTAAACATTTTCAAGTCTTCTGCTAAGGATGAAGTGATAGGTGCTACAGAGGAAGATTGTTATCTTATTGAGTGTCTTGATGAGATTGTAGAGGAATGCCTACCTTCACGGATTCAAATTGCCACTCAAGGTAGAGGTCTAGAGCCTATTGTGGAATTCCTTGATGATGATGATGATGATGAGGATGAGGAAGACAAGATGGCCTTAGTAGCTGCAAGTGAGGACCTCCCTTCCATTTCTGAACCGTTGACAAATTACCTTGAAGAGCCTCCAATTCTTGAGCTCAAGTCTCTTCCCAAAGGGCTAAAATATGATTTCTTAGGCTCCAATGACACCCTCCTAGTGATCATTTCCTCTAGCCTTTCTCCATAGAAAGAAGATGCCTTGATGGTGATCTTTTGAAGAAAAACATTCAGGCCATTAGATGGTCCATTACTAGTTTGAGGGGTATTGACCCTCCATTTGTGTCCATAGAACCTACCTTGAGGATGATGCTAGACCAACCCGTGAAATGCAAAGATGGTTGAATCTAAAATTGAAAGAAGTTGTAATGTAAGAGGTCGTGAAGCTACTAGATGTTGGGATTATACATCCCATTTTTGATAGCCCATGGGTGAGTCCCATCCAAGTTGTGCCCAAGAAGGGTGGGATCATAGTTGCCGAGAATGAGGATGGAGAATTAATTCTTGTGAGAGAGCAATCCAAGTGGAGGATGTGTGTGGACTATAAAAAGCTGAATGAGAAGACCAAGAAAGACCATTACCCTCTTCCATTCCTTGATTAGATCTTGGAGAGATTAACGGGAGAGAGTTTCTACTATTTTCTTGATGGGTAATTCAGTTAATTTCAAATAGATGTGCATACCATGGATCAAGAGAAGACGACATTCACTTGTCCTAGTGATACTTTTGCTTATAGGAGGATGCCATTTGAGCTGTGCAATGCTCCTTCTACATTTCAAAGATGTGTGAAATCCATCTTTGCTAATATGCTTGATTCGTCGCTTGAAGTCTTCATGGATGATTTTTCAATATTTGGTAAGACATTTGATGAATGTTTGCTCCACCTAGAAGCCGTGCTTGAAAGGTGTGTCAAGATTCATTTAGTGCTATCTTGGGAGAAGAGTCACTTCATGGTTCCCGAAGGCATTGTTCTGGGTCACCGAGTTTCCAAGGCCGGAACTGAGGTTGATAAGGCCAAAGTGGGTCTAATTTCCACTCTCACCATTCCTTCCACCGTAAGACATGTCTAATATTTCTTGGGGCATGCCAGTTTCTATTGTCATTTCATATAAGACTTCAGTAAAATCACAAGGCTACTTTGTTACTTGCTTGAAAAAGATATGGAATTCAACTTTGATGACAAATGTATTGAAGCCTTCAACTACTTGAAGCACAAGCCCATCCCTGCTCCTATTATGCAGCCCCCTAGGCCAAAGGATTAGTCAGGTTCCGCATGCCATCTATTATGCAAGAAAAACCCTTGATGAAGCTCAAAGGAACTACAACACCACGGAAAAAGAGTTGCTTGTCATGGTTTTTGCTCTTGACAAATTTCGTTCTTATCTCTTGCAGAACAAGGTGGTGGTGTACATGGATCATGCAGCCTTGAAATATCTCATGGCAAAGAAAGACTCTAAGCCAAGGTTGATCCCTTGGATTCTTTTGCTCCAACAGTTTGATTTAGAGATTATTGACAAGAAGGAAGTGGAAAATTCTACAGCCGCCCATCTCTCCCACATTGAGCACCCTATAATGACATGAATTGAATCAAGGAAACAATGATGCATGAGCAACTTTTCTTACTTTTATCCACCCAAAGACCATGGTACAAGCACATAGCTAACTTCTTAGCTAGTGGGAGGATACCAAGTACTTGGACAAGGGAAGAGAGCAAGAGTCTTTTTACTATGGTGAAACAATAGGCTTGAGATGACCCGCATCTATTCAAATATTGTCCCAACCAACTAATTAGAAGGTGCGTCCCAGAAACTGAGCAGCAAGAGATCATATCTATGTGCACTCCGGTGTGTGTGGAGGTCATTTCGACAGAAAACTCACTGCCACCAAGATTCTTCAAAGTGGATTCTATTAGCCAATGTTGTTCAAAGATGCTCATGAATATTGCAAATGTTGTTTGAAGTTCCAAAAGGTGGACACTATCTCAAAGAGGGACATGATGCCTCTATCATCCATTCTTTTGGTTGAGGTGTTTGATGTTTGGGGAATTGACTTCATGGGCCTATTTCCTCCCTCCTTCAGATATGTGTACATCTTGGTGGTCATTTATTATGTAGCAATGTGGATTGAAGCTATTTCTACTAGAATGAATGATCATAAAGCGTCTTGTGATTTTGTAAAGTCAAACATTTTCTGCCAATTCAGTGTACCGCGGGCAATGATTAGTGATGGCGCGCGGAAGCCATTTCATCCATAGGACGTTTGAAGGGTTGCTAAAAATACATAAAGTGAATCATCACGTGGCTACTCCTTACCAACCTCAAACGAGTGGTCAAGTTGAGTTAGCTAATTAGGAGATAAAGCTAATTCTTGAGAAGATGGTGAGGCCAGACTATAAGGATTGGTCTTTACATCTTAATGAAGCCTTGTGGGCATATAGGAATTCATTCAAGGCCCCAATTGGCACCACACTGATAACACCCATTTTGTGGATGTTAGAACCTATTCTTTATATCAAAAACTATCTCAAACTTTCACTTCCTCGTATTTTTTTCTCAAATATTAGACCAAGTATACTTTCTATACCTTCTGATCACTTTTCTTATCTTTTGAAGGACTTTCTGACACTTTATGACAAAAAGGACGCCCATCTAACTGATGATTTTATATATAGACAAATATATCGGGTTCATTACCAACAACCCGATACACCCTCCTAAGTGAGACCGGCAGAAAGCAGGTCGGCACCAGTATAAGCGCCCCAATATACAAGCAAAAAATGACTGTATCTGCTATTGATCATAACCCAAGATGACCAAAACTCGGGACAACCAGAACCCGACTTGGCCGCAACCCGACACATGACAACAAGTGAAGAACCAGGATGAGCTACAAACCGACATGGTCATAGTCCGATATGGCCAAAGGCCTTGAAAGATATTAAAAGTAGAAAACTGAAATCATCACCCACCACGAGCACCAAAACGGAGTCGCGGGACACGTGGACCAATCAGATGGAGCCTCTAAAAGTTCATGCGGTCTATAAATAGCTCGCACAGTGCACAGAGAATGGGGTTGGATTACAAAGGATCTTGTCCTAAGAGCGGAGACGCTGTCAAGTAAGGTTCTGAGGGTCCACCTAGTGATCATTTAGGTGAGCATTCTCTTATTCTGAGAAGGATGGAGGGCTCATTTAGGGATCACTCCCATAGTAGTAGGCAAAAATAGAATTGTCCTTGGGAGAAATGTTGGTTCTTGGCCTTGAAGCTTCCCAGTGTGTGTCGGGCTTCCTATCGACCTCTAAACCTAAGAGGGTGGTCCAGATAGAACAATCTGACATAGGGAGGACTAGAACTGGGACAGTGTTAGTCTGACACAGTCGCAACCCGACATGTCATAACCTGACACTGTCACGGCCTGACAAGGTCATTACCCGACACGGTCGTTGCCTGACATAAGTCGTGACCCAACACGATCTGAATCTTTATCAATCCTCGTTACTGGTCTAACTCAGTCCCGGGTGTCAGCTACTATGCATATCAGTTTCCTAAATCAGGGAAACTGATACCTATCTTCCCTTTTTCATCTTTTATTCAACAATGTATTGTAATTAAACCATTACATTTCTGTACTAGTGCAACTTAGTGATTATTTCTCACCATGTTCTTTAGTATGACTCTTTTCAGTTGATTGGTATCTCTTGCATCTGAGTTTTGTGTTCTCTTTTGCTTCATGTTTTTGACTAGCTACCAAAAATGTGATTCCTGACCTGACCATATTTGAGAGAAGAAAGTCACGTATAAGCAGAATTTGGTGTAACCCTGGTGTATGAGAATACCCAGAGTTAGATCTTTATTGGGTTTTTTTCATGTGAAATCTTTGTTTAAGTTTCCTTGAGAGAGTATTCTATGATTTGGTTTTTCCTTAAAACACCATTTTCGAGAGAAAATGGTGTGAGAAATGATATCTAAAGGTTGTAAGAATGTTATCTTTCTTCATGTTATACCATACATTTGAAAATTAATCCTTTAGTTCTGTTTTCTAAAAAGCTAAAAATCGCCAAAACCCCAAAAATTGCCTAATCTTTCTTTTAGTAAACTCCTTCTTGGAGTTAGATTTTGTTTCATTCTTTATTCTTTCAGTGACTTGTGTATACTTCACCCCCTATCAACTTTCTGATGACTTTGACAAACTAAACATGGTTTTCATGACATTTACTCTCCTCGTCCTTGTGTTTGACCTCGAACTGCTATTTTGACCCTGTACTAGTTACAGGCATCATTAAAACTTTTGGGAATTATAAATTGTAAAAGATTGATTCCCTAAGAACTGTTTCCACTTTTTGGACCCGCTTTTGAGGAGATCAGCTTTTTGGAACCATTATCGGGGATGAGGCAACCAAGTATCGTTTCACGAATTTGAGTTTGCTTGCACTTAGTCACATAAACAAAGATACATGAATACTAATTTTCACACTTGAAAAATTGTCTAACTACAAAATTTACATTTTGCATTATTGTGTTTCAGGTACATCAGTACTCATGGCCAACAAAGATCCTGAAGCTAGGTTTCTCCGATCATTCGTTGAAGTCGGGGCAAATGAAGAGAGAAATCCTATTATGGAACAGCCACTCGACGTGGCTAACTTTGAGTTGAATCCCGAGTTTCTCCAACTATTGCAACACAATAGGTTTTGGGGAAATAATGTTGAAGAAAATCCCTACAACCACCTTGTGTCTTTCAAAAGAACCTACAAAACTTTCAAAATCAACCGAGTGCCAATAACGTACATATACAATCAGTGCCTTCCCTTTTCTCTAAAGGATAAAGTGCTAGAGTGGTACTCCAACCTTCAAGATGGAAGTATTTTGAACTGGGAGTATCTTGCCAACACTTACCACAAAGTTCTTCCCTATTGAAAGAACTATTAAGCGTCATAACAAGATTATTCGGTTCTCTCAAAAAGTTTTTGAAAAATTGCACAAAAATTGGGAGTGTTTCCAGGGCTACCAACGTGAATGCCCACACCATGGCTTTTCTAAACCATGCCTGATCACCACCTTCTACAATGGTCTGTCAATCAGAGAGAGGAAATCTTTGAACACCACAATAAGTAGTGATTTTCTGGGAGTCATTGCTCAACGTGCTAGACAGATGATTGACAATATGGAAGCCAAACAGCAAGATGGGGAGTATGAAAGAGGTCTGGCAAATTACGCATCATCAACAACACCTCTGGAAGAATCAAAAATCATGGAGGCCCTTTCATTGAAACTAGACAAGATAGTGACTGACGTTCAATCATTGAAGGAGCAAAAGTATAAGAACAAAATGTGACAGGAAGTAGTCAGGAGTTGTGTTACATGTGGTGAACAAGCCACCCTACAGAATATTGCCCATACACTTCTGAGCAAAACGGGCCTGAGTGATAAGGTACAGAAAATGTGATGTATGTCCAATACAAATGCCCCGACCACCCTGGATTGTCCTATGGGAACATGAGTGTTGTAGAAAATGCCCATCATCTAGTCAGTGGGAACTCGTCTAGAATCCCACAAATTCATCATTGCTCGACAAACTTTCAACCAGGGAGAAACTTCTAGAATACTCAAAATAGTCAACAAAGGCCTTCTATGATGTCTGAGCTTATGTCATTCACAAAGTAATAGAATAAGCTGAACGAGCGACTATATAAGAGCTCGGTAGACAACACTAATCTTCTCAGTTTAATGTAGCAACATATGGGGAACTTCTCAAACCAGATTGGAGAAATTCAACAACATAATAAATTGATTGACCAACAGTTGGCAAGTTTAGATCAAAGTATAAGAAACTCGATGGGGTGACTTCCATCCCACACTGAGACAAATCCGTGAGGAAATGAAATAGCAATGATGGCCACTCTAAGGTCAGGAATAGTGTTGCACCCTGATGTTGACCAGAGACCCACGATTGAAAAAGAAACTGAGGCAGAAAGAAGCCAGATGACAAAGGAATCTTTTGAGGTTGTTGTCAAGCAAAAGAGGATTGCAGAGAAAAAGAGCAGTGATACAATTTCATAAATGAATCCTAACAAGTATGTGCCACGCATACCCTTCCCCCACAAACTAGTAAAAGCCCAATTGAAGAAGAGGTACGAGAATTCTTAGAAGTCATGAAGAAACTTCATCTTGACATCCCTTTTCTTGACATAATAGAAGAAATTCCCACCTATGAAAAATTCTTGAAAGACTTGATATCGAAAAAGAAAAGAGGAGAAGATGTTGAAACTATGAAGTTGGCCCAGATGTCTAGTTCTTTTGCAAAGGCAAGCATGCCTGCAAAGAAAGATGGCCATGTTGCCTTTGTGATTCCTTTTCAAGTCGACAACAATGTGATTTGAAGAGGATTGGTAGATCTAGGAGCAAGCAGTAGTCTTATGCCGCTCTCTCTTGCCAAACGGTTGGGGCTCACTGATATCATAAACACCAATATGAGGATTCAGCTAGCTAATCACACTTTCACAAAACATGTGGGTGTAGTGGAAGACGTGCCAATAAGAGTGGGGTGTTTTTTCATCCCTTGTGACATTGTTCTTATCAATACACTAGAGGATGATAAATGCCCGATGATCTTTGGGTGGCCTTTTCTTGCAACAGGATGGGATCTCATCGACGTAGAAGTAGGAATGATAACTATCAGGGTCGGAGAAGACCATATTGATTTTAACATCTGCAATAGTATGAAGGTTCCTTCTTTATTTGAATCATCTTATTTTGTCAAAAGCTACCAACAGTTCTATCAAGAAGTGAAAGAAGAAATAGCCATTGTTGATCCTCTTATGCGTGCTCGGACTAGCAATGCAAACATTATAGAAGATCCTGAAATGGAGGGTCTCCTAAAACTTCTTAACCAAGAAGAATCATACGGACCATTTGAAGTAGTGAAATATGCCTCACTCATGCAGGATCACATCAAAGAACCTACAGTGAGGCCACCCCCTGAATTAAAAGTTCTTCTAGAAGGATTGGAATACCAATTTTTGGATGCTGACAAGATGAACCATGTTATTGTAAACTCCGAGCTAACAAAAGTTCAAAAGGAGTAGTTGGTTGATGAACTAAAATTGTGACGCAAAGGATTAGGTTATTCAATTGAAGATCTTAAAGGAGTGAGCCTTTCCGTCTGTATGCACATAATACATCTTGAGGAGAAAGTCAAACCTTACGCATAAGTGCAGCAAAAACTCAATGAGAAGTCATGGGAAGTGGTCAGTAAAGAGATGATAAAACTCCACGATGCGATGATCATATATACCATTAGTGATAGCACATGGGTCAGTCCAGTACATGTGGTTCCAAAGAAAGGAGGCGTGACTATTTTCAGAGGAGAGAATGGAAATGAGGTTGCAATAAGAATAGTAATAGGGTGGCACATGTGCATCGACTACAGAAAGTTAAACACTGCCACCCACAAAGACCATTTTCCACTCTCATTCATCGATCAGATGCTTGAACACCTAGCCCACCACTCGTACTTCTACTGGATAGATGGGTATTTAGGATTCTACCAAATCCCCATCCCCCCAGACGACTAGGAGAAGATAACTTTCATGTGTATCTATAGAATTTTCGCTTTCAGAAGAATGCCCTTCAGACTATGTAATGCACCTGCAACTTTAGAGGTGTATGAACTCCATTTTTGTAGACTTCCTTGAAGACAAGATGGAAGTTTTCATGGATGATTTAAACATCTATGGTATCTCCTTTAATGATTGTCTAAAAAATATATATCTGATTATGAAAAGATGCAAAGATTAAAGTCTAGTTTTAAACTAGGAAAAATGCCACTTCATGGTTCAGAAAGGCATTGTGCTCAGGCACAAGGTATCATCAGATAAAGGCATTCAGGTTGATCAATAAAAAATTGAAGCAATCTCAAAACTCCCCCTGCCTACATCAGTGACAAGATTTCAAAGTTTCCTGGATCATGCAGGATATTACAGGAGGTTTATCAAAGATTTTTCCAAAATATCATAGCCACTGTCGAATCTTCTGATGAAGGATGTCAAATCCAATTTCTCTAAGGAATGCTATGAAGCATTCACAACTTTGAAGGTAGCCTTAATTTTTGGCCCCCATCATCTAGTCACCTGATTGGAGCCTTCCTTTTGAGTTGATGTATGACGCCAATGATTTTGCAATAGGAGCAGTATTGGGACAAAAGAAAGACAAACGACATCATGTGATTTATTACGCCAATAAAATGTTGTATGAGGCTCAAATAAATTACACCACTACGGAGAAAGATATGGTAGCCATTATATACGCCTTTGACAAGTTCTTCTCATATTTAGTTGGTTCCAAAGTAATAGTATATACAGACCATGGATCAATTAAATATTTGATGTAAAAAAAGGACACCAAGCCTAGGTTACTGTGTTGGGTGTTGTTATTACAAGAGTTCGACCATGAAATTATTGACAAAAAGAGGCACAGAGAATTTGGTTGCAGATCATTTATCAAGAATCGAGGTGGAGGAAGATTGCCCTTTACCCATAAATGAGAGTTATGTTGATGGAGTCATCTATTCTACACAGGCTGTTGAACCTGAAGGACCTTGGTATGCATATTTCTGCAACTATCTTGCCTGCAAACAGCTTCCACCGAAGATCACTTACAATCAGAAGAAGAAATTCTTCTCGGACTTGAAGAACTACTATTGGGATGGCCCTCTACTATTCACATGTTATGCTAATAATATTTACAGAAGATGTATCCCAAAAAATGAAGCCCCAAAAATCTTGTATGAATGTCACTCCTCCCATTATGGAGGACATCTTGGAGCAGAAAGAATTGTACCTAAAGTTCTCCAATCAAGTTTCTACTGACCTTCTTTATTCAAGGACGTCAATACCTTTGCCAAAGCATGTAGTGAGTGCCAACGCACTGGAAGTATTTCAAAAAGAAATGAAACTCTGATGTATGATTGGATTGAGGTGGAAATTTTTGACGTATGGGGGATTGACTATATGGGTCCATTCCCATCCTCTTATATATTTCTATATATTCTGGTAGCAGTCAATTATGTGTCAAAATGGGTCAAGGTTGCAGCCACGACTATTGGTATGTATTCCCTGAGAGCCAATCATGGGATGATTGGTGGGATATATTAAGATTGATTTGATAAACATCAAAGGCAAGCTTCCAATTCTTTCTGGTTCAGTCATATGAGATAGTGATAGAACAGATTGAATGTCTAGAGAATGATAGTACTCAATGATGTATGCTTTCAGGTTGAGGACCAGAATGATGAGATCATACGGATGCTAAGAGTTTGTACATTCTCATTATGTCCCTAGTCGGATGTCATTATGGAAGGAAGATACACATCAATGACACACAAGACTAGATTGTGGTGTTGGTTGATGACAGAATCTCATTAGTCATGATATAAAGATATCAAACCAAACACATAGGTACTTGTTAGAGAACAAGTGTACCAGACAGACCCACCGTGAGTTTGACACATGGAACCATGACATGGTAGTCACAGTCAGTACTCACAGTGATGGTGGTGAGTGTGATTCTTTGACCTAAAATCACTACACTCAACACATGTCGTTGGGCACACTTTGACATCATCAAACGCAGTCCTGAAACATGGGTTGTTATAAAGGTGATGATTGGGTGGCTTTGATACATGGGGCTTTTGAGGGGTGAGTGATAGATATGGGATTTTTCCCTCCTGAGGGAGTTTGATATCCATGGCCACTTGATGATTAGGATTGAGAAAGGCGTGCACGCATGTGTGAATTAGTATGTGATATTGATGTCATACATATCTCTTCCAATCTACTCTGAGATCAAGAAAGTGAATGAACGTTGACAGGATGATTGTTCCATGCCTCGAGTTCATTCGGGATATTAATGACAAAGGAATTATACATTCACTGTAACACCATTCATGGATTTTAGGATTGAAAGTTGTTCTCCAACTTTCTATTTCACTTGGATAGCACTGATGTGTGACTAGGCACCGCTCTTTTCTTGTGAAGTCATAAGTGTTATGGACTTTCACTGCCAACGTGAAATGGACCTACAGGGTCACACACATAGGATTTAACCTGGAAGAGGAGTTTTGTCCACAAACAATGTTTAGATTGATTACTAAAAGAGTTTAGTGTTCAATTAAACATTCAATTAATTGATAGATCAATATCATAATGTTCAAGGTGTTGAACACATTGATTGGAGTATCAGATTGATTGAAACTGCAATTGACTGATTCTGCACAAGCTGCACTCCCAACTGATCGGCTCATGTGATGAGCCGATAGGCTGAGCTTGGTGAACCGATCGACTTAGGTTGTGAGTCGGTCGGCTCATGGACATGATGAAACGATTGCTTCAAGTGTTGAAACGATCGGTTCAACTGATGCAACCGAGCAAGTTGGGAAAATAGGATTGGTGAGAAATTTCTTTTCGTTTCACTTGCCCAATTTGATTGGGACAAGGATTGGTATTTGGTACCAATTAGAAAAAAAAGAAGAAAAGTCAATCGGGAACTGATCAGGACCACGAACCGACCGGTTCAAAAGTGAATCAATTGTTTCATGGGTCCTAAACGATCAGTTGAGGTGTCAACCAACCGGCTCAGGTCCCCAACTGGCCATTTCAGAAATGAAACGATCGGTTCAGGTTGCGCAGTTGGTTGTTTTTGTGGAAAATCTCGAACCCTTCTACTCCTGCTTTAGTCCCGTATTGCCTGGGATAGAGAACCTTGTCCCATGACCCTCCTATATATAGGGGTATTAGGGGCTTCTCAAAGAACAACTCAGTGCAACCAGTTGCTATGTAAAGTTGTCGTTCTCTCTAGTTTTGGTAATAGAGAGAGCCCGAGCAAGTGCTACTCGATAAGGGAGGCACGGTAAGGGAAAGACAACTGCAGAAAGTAATTGGTGGCAGGAGAGTGTGTCAGTGACTAGTACGCTAATAGGAGGGTGTGACTCCTTCCAATTCCTTGTAGAACAAGGAGATTGGAGTTCCAGGTGGTCTCTGTGGACTACTTCAAAGGCGGGAGATTTCTGTTGCTCGGAGGACAGCTGTCAATCCCGACAGCCCCAGTGAGACCAGGAGTTGTCAGTCCCGGTGCGACCAGGAGCCGTACAAGCACCATCCAAGACCGGAGGTGAAGACCGCGCAAGCCGCGAGGTATTGTCGCCGAGCTAGCATCGGGATAAGGTATGATTCCACAAACCATCCTTTCCTATTGTATAGACGTTGACGTGTTTCCTTGTTCTGGGTTTGGGGAGGAGAATTTTTTTATTTCCACTGCCTTCTCTGCCTCCCCTAAAACCCAACAGTGGTATTAGAGCCATGTCAACTGCTCTATACTTTAGGATTATCGATATGATTGATTTTGGTTTGTCACCTTTATTTATTGCATACGATGTGAATAAAATTGGCTTTATGCATGTCCAATCCTAAATCCACAAATCCCAATTTACATATATGATATGTATTATGAATGCACTCGATACACATCGCCCTTAAACGAGTTTTGTGGTGGATGTATAGTGTGGTTATGGCCAATAAACCCTATCTGTGTATGGTTGTATGTGGTTGATTACAACTCGGTCTGCGCATCGATCTTCCCTTTCTCCTATTCCTGATGTAACTCGAAATATTTCGAGATTTCTTTCCTACCTTTGCTCCCCTCGAATGTAACTCGAGGTTTCTCTTTTTATAATGTAAAATATGATAGAATTTTATTTCTTGTTATGTCAAAGAACGGAGGACATCCTGACGACAGTTGAGACGATCGGTTCAAGGCGTGAACCGATCGGTTGACGTTCGAGATGATCGGTTCAAGGAGTGAGCCGATCGGTTGATGACCGGTTCGAGGAGCAAGACGAGTGGGTGGTGGCCATGATGAGATGCACGATGACCAGGCAAACTAATCGATTGGAGGAGCCAACTGATCGGTTGGTGGCACCCAGCCGACCGGCCTGATGGCGAGCCGATCAGTCATGTGATGAGTTGATCAAACCCAGAAAGGCAAAGCACAGAGTTCATCTTGTACAGGTTGCATGTGATGTAGACCTAGATGACCGTCATTCCTCTTGGCTCGAGGAATCACATTAGGATGGCCATAATCATCGCTTTTATCGTTTCACATGTTTTCTGAGGGATATAACATGTATATGATACATACTATATATTGTGGTGATTGGATATGTATATGTATATAAAAACCAAATCCCGCATTTAAATATTAAGTTTTAGATGCCTTCCAAATGCGACACATGTGAAAAGCTTGATCGACCAAGTGTGGGCACGCCCTAGCATGGTGCACCATCTATCTCGTGGAAGTGTGAAGGATGGATATATGGGTCTGCCCTAGCAGGGTGCATATTCATCGTGTTGACTTTGGGTCAGACTTAACAAGGTGACCTAGATAGGATCTAGCACCTTGAGGCGTGTAGATGATCATGGCAAGGAGTTGCATATGACATCTTATCAAGAGTTGCATATGATGCAATTGGCAAGAGTTTCCTACCTGAGAGATCTAAGTTGTGGGTGACAACCCTAGCTAGTCCATGACTTAGAGGATTTCAGGATCTTGCCCACTAGAAGGTTGTACGCTACAATCTTCTAAATTGATGGTGAGGGCTATCAATTTGAACTAAAATAGTGGGAGCGATAATTAATTAAAGGCCTAATTATATCGTCAGCTTTTCAAATCAATCAAATAAGTCAAAAATGAGTTTTTGGACTAAAATTGCATATTTCCTTTTGTAGTACAAATGACAACAAACAACAATCACTTTTCTTTGTGATCAGTCCTTGAAAAGGACAGGCTAAATGGGACAAACTTCCACGAATGGTATAGGACATTGAGAATTGTTCTCACTCAAAAGCGAAAGCTCAATGTCCTGGATACTCCAATTCCAGAGGAACCTGCTCCTAATGCACCAAAGGCAGAAAGGGATGCTTACAAGAAGCATTCTGATGATGCCATTGATGCAAAGTGCTTGATGTTGTGCTCTATGAACCACGAGTTGTAGAGACAACATGAGAACATGGGTGTCATTGAGATGATTCAACATCTCAGGAACATGTATGAAGATCAAGCACGGAAAGAGAGATACGATGTCTCAAGGGCACTGTTGAAATGTGTCATGACAGAAGGAGATCCAGTTGGTCCTCACACACTCAAGATGATTGGGTATGTGGAGAACCTGACAAGACTGGGATTTCCACTGAGCCAAGAGTTGGCTACTGACGTGATACTGCAATCGTTTCCAGAATCCTACAGTCAGTTTGTGATGAACTACAACATGAACAACTTTGATAGGCCACTGTCAGAGTTGTTGGGCATGTTGAGGACAGCCGAGACACAGATGAAGAAGGACAAGCCTAAGTCTGTGATGGTGATCACGAGCAAGAAAGGCAAGTCCAAGCACAAGGGCAAGGGCAAAGCTAAGAAAGGTTCTGATGCTAGCCAGGATCCCAAGTCGTCTTCATCTCTCAAGGCTAAGGGAGGCATGACCAAGAAAGGCAATTGCCACCATTGTCAAAAGCCAGGACATTGGAAAAGGAATTGTCCTCTCTATCTGGAAGAACAAAAGAAGAAGGAGGCGACAGACGTCTCTACTTAAAGGTGTCATGAAAGTAAACTTGTAACACTTTTGAGGTATATGATACCAAGATGTAAAGTGTAAAGCACTCAATAAATGTGGCAAGTGTTGCCGCCATAGATAGGAGTACTTTAGTTTATTTTCAGCCTAAAAGGCATGTAATACAGTTATGAACTGCTATTTCATATTTGCCAATAGATAGAAACACTTTATTTTTGCATATTGTATGATAATGATGGCAATTAATAAAGAGATGTTTCAATATGATCTTTGTGGAAATGCCTTGTTTATCTTGTGGTATTTGATATGCATAAGATAAAATGACACCTAAAAGTTATAGATAAGTCAAACAATCAAATTAGCATCAATCATGAGAAATTCATTTCTAGTTTCCATGTGATGGATAAATCTAGACTCTTTTGGTTAGAGAACCAGTAAGAGACATGAATATCTTGGACATGATTAATCAATCTTCACTAAAGGTAGTGGGAGAATGATTATCCTATTAGGTATGATACATGTGATGTATTTACCTACCTATTGGAACAAATGCTAATAATTCAAATGGTGTTTAGAGAAATACCAATATGAATATCTTGAAGTGTTCAAGATTATCATAGATGAAGTGCAAATTTGGTAAAGTGTTAATTCTTGATGAGATCAATGAATGAAATACTTGGACCAAATGTTTGAGATCCTTATGAGTGATTATGATAGTGTATCATAGTGAACTCATGATTAAGGCATGGTGATGTCTAAATCAAGAAGGAATCATACTCTAAGGAGTTAGAGAATGATTATCAAATAATTGAATTCTTCTTAATAAAAGAATACCCCACACTAATAAAGGACATTAAGAATCATAAGGAGTTGTAAGTTCTTATATCCTTGACGGATACACCTCGTTTATCTATGTGATGAGTTGTTCATGTGATGAGTCAACTATCTAGATGAAAATGAGGAACCGAATTTTGAGTTATGGTTTATGACCATTACATCCTAAATGACATCCATGTGAACCATAAGGTATGACCTTGATGGTAGCACCCATTAGATGAAATCCATAAGTGCAAATGAATCTTAAGTGTTAAGACACATGGATAACATTTTGAGAAGGATGATGCTTGTTGATTGCAACTTAATGACTAAGACATTTGGCATATGGATACTAAAACTGCATTCCTATGAGGAATAAAACAAGGATGTGTACGTGACACAACCTATAAGGTTTATGAATCCACTAATGCAAATGAAGTCTATAAGTTACAATGGACTAATCAATGTGATTGATTGAGTACAAGCAACTCAGAATTGGATCTTTACTTTGATGATATAGTCAAAGGGTTTTACTGATATGTCAAAGATAAAGAAGGGATCTGTGATTTAGTGGGAGCGTGTTCACATTCCACATGTTGATGTGAAATGGAAATGTTCTAGAATGGAAATCCAAAAGTGGAAATTATCTTAAAGGAAGATAGAGATGTTTCCTATGTGATAGGAATAGAGATCTATAGAGATAGTTCTCGAAAACCTCTTGACCTGAAAAGAGAAAGCATACATTGGCAATCTGTACTGAAGGGTTCAGTATGCACAGATTCAGTGGGAGAAAACTTGTCCATGTTACATGGAGTTAGTATCCCAAGGCCAAGTGTCCAATTCTTATGAAGAATGGTAACACTAAGAATAGATATGGATCTATCATGTATGTAATCATCCCATTATCTTGCATGGCAAGAACAAAATGTATTCATCATCTTGTATGTATGACATGGCAATATGATGTGCTCATCCTGATAACTCGTATGTGAGACATGACGAGTGTATGTCTGTCTACTTCCAGTAACGGTTACTGGAATACCATGAGAACTTGATAAGTATTTGAGAAGTACTAGTTCTATGGAGATAAGGAAGAGTTCAATGTAAAGAGTTACATTGATGCGAACTTCCGAAAGGACAGAAAATTAATCGCAAAATATATATAGGATATATAAAAGTGAAAGTTTGTTGATAATTGGAAGTGTTCCAATAAAACCATTTAAAAGGAAATGTCGAGTATCTATGCGTTAGAGAATAGTAGTGGATACTATATGGATATGGAAGTTTATGAGATGAACTTATAGATATTATGCTCATTGATGACAAGTTTGGAATCCTTGATCATGCAATGTGGCTAAAGGTTAGCAAAGGAATACTAGATCACATATTATGGAAACTCCATCTCATACGTATGACGTACAGCCAAGAGATGAGAGACATGCAATTTATACTGACTTTGGCAAGGTGTTGCCATTACTCACTATGTTCGCACTAGAGCACAGTAACATGTGGGACATGTTTGAAGATCATTATGAATATGATTCAAGGGTGATTGACTCGCAGTGCAAGTGGGAGTCTGTTGGTATGTATTCCCTGAGAGCCAATCATGGGATGATTGGTGGGATACATTAAGATTGATTTGATAAACATCAAAGGTAAGCTTCCAATTCTTTCTGGTTTAGTCATATGAGATAGTGATAGAACAGATTGAATGTCTAGAGAATGACAGTACTCAATGACGTATGCTTTCAGGTTGAGGACCTGAACGATGAGATCATACGGATGCTAAGAATTTGTACATTCTCATTATGTCCCTAGTCGGATGTCATTATGGAAGGAAGATAGACAGCAATGACACACAAGACTAGATTGTGGTGTTGGTTGATGACAGAATCTCATTAGTCATGATATAGAGATATCAAACCAAACACATAGGTACTTGTTAGAGAACAAGTGTACCAGACAGACCCACCGTGAGTTCGACACATGGAACCATGACATGGTAGTCACAGTCAGTACTCACAGTGATGGTGGTGAGTGTGATTCTTTGACCTGAAATCACTAGACTCAACACATGTCGTTGGGCACACTTTGACATCATCAAACGCAGTCCTGAAACATGGGTTGTTATAAAGGTGATGATTGGGTGGCTTTGACACATGGGGCTTTTGAGGGGTGAGTGATAGATATGGGATTTGTCCCTCCTGAGAGAGTTTGATATCCATGGCCACTTGATGAGTAGGATTGAGAAAGGTGTGCACGTATGTGTGAATCAGTATGTGATATTGATGTCATACATATATCTTCCAATCCACTCTGAGATCAAGAAAGTGAATGAATGTTGACAGGATGACTGTTCCATACCTCGAGTTCATTCAGGATATCAGTGAAAAAGGAATTATACATTCATTGTAACACTATTCATGGATTGTAGGATTGAAAGTTGTGCTCCAACTTTCTATTTCACTTGGGTAGCACTGATGTGTGACTAGGCACCGCTCTTTGCTTGTGAAGTCATAAGTGTTATGGACTTTCACTGCCAACGTGAAATGGACCTATAGGGTCACACACATAGGATTTAACCTGGAAGAGGAGTTTTGTCCACAAACAATGTTTAGATTGATTACTAAAGGAGTTTAGTAGTTCAATTAAACATTCAATTAATTGATAGCTCAATATCATAATGTCCAAGGTGTTGAACACATTGATTGGAGTATTGGATTGATTGAAACTGTAATTGACTGATTCTGCACAATCTGCACTCCCAACCGATCGGCTCATGTGATGAACTGATCGGCTCAGCTTGGTGAACCGATCGGCTCAGGTTGTGAGTCGACCGGCTCATGGACAGGATGAAACGATTGCTTCAAGTGTTGAAACGATCGGTTCAACTGATGCAACCGAGCAAGTTGGGAAAATAGGATTGGTGAGAAATTTCTTTTCGTTTCACTTGCCCAATTTGATTGGGACAAGGATTGGTATTTGGTACCAATTAGAAACAAAAGAAGAAAAGTCAATCGGGAACTGATCAGGACCACGAACCGACCGGTTCAGAAGTGAACAGATCGTTTCATGGGTCCCAACCAATCCGTTGAGGTGTCAACCGACCGGCTCAGGTCCCCAACCGACTGTTTCATAAATGAAATGATCGGTTGAGGTTGCGCAGTTGGTTGTTTTTGTGGAAAATCTCGAACCCTTCTACTCCTGCTTTAGTCCCGCATTGCCCGGGATAGAGAACCATATCCCATGACCCTCCTATATATAGGGGTATTAGGGGCTTCTCAAAGAACAACTCAGTGCAACCAGTTGCTCTGTAAAGTTGTCGTTCTCTCTGGTTTTGGTAACCAAGAGAGCCCGAGCAAGTGCTACCCGATAAGGGAGGCACGGCAAGGGAAAGACAACCGCAGAAAGCGATTGGTGGCAGAAGAGTGTGTCAGTGACTAGTACGCTGACAAGAGGGTGCGACTCCTTCCAATTCCTTGTGGGACAAGGAGATTGGAGTTCTAGGTGGTCCGTGTGGATTACTTCAGAGGCGGGAGATTTCTGCCGCTCGGAGGACAGCTGTCAATCCCTACAGTCCCGGTGAGACCAGGAGTTGTCAGTCCCGGTGCGACCAGGAGCTGCACAGACACCGTCCAAGACCGGAGGTGAAGACCGTGCAAGCCGTGAGGTATTGTCACCGAGCAAGCCTCATGATAAGGTATGATTCCAGAAACCATCCTTTCCTATTGTATAGACGTTGACACATTTCCTTGTTCTGGGTTTGGGGAGGAGAATTTTTTTATTTCTGCTGCCTTCTCTACCTCCCCTAAAACCCAACAACGACCACCTGTGATGCTGAGTTAGTGATAAAGCTCTTCACAAAATTTTTTTTCCAAGGTATGGAGTCCCTAGAACAGTGATTAAGGATGGCAGGTCGCATTTCACCGAAAAACATTTTGAGTTGTTGTTAAAGAAATATGGAGTAAGGCATAAGGTTGCTACACCTTATCACCCCCAAACCTCTAGCCAAGTCAAAGTTTCCAACAAGCAGATTAAGAAAAATCTCGAGAAGACCGTTGGAAAATTTTTGGAAAGATTGGTCCACCAAGCTAGATGATGCTCTGTGGGCCTATAGGATTGCCTACAAAACACCTATAGGCACTATGGGAAAGTGTGTCATCTTCCTGTCGAGCTGGAACACAAAGCTTTATGGGACATCAAATGCCTCAACATGGACCCTTCTTTAGCAGGGAAGAAAAGATTTATTTAGATTCAAGAGCTTGAGGAACTTAGGCTCCACGCCTAAGAAAATGCAAGAATATATAAGCAAAGAACCAAAGTTTGACATGATTCCCACCTGCAGAAGAAAGACGTCAAGTAAGGTGACAAAGTTTTTCTTTTTAAATCATCCAAAATTGTAGACTCGTTGGTTTGGGTCGTTCGTGGTGGCAAAAACTTACCCTTCTGGGATGATGGAGCTACATGGTAAAGACGATTCTACAAAAGTGTTCCCGGTGAATGGGCATCGTGTCAAAAGATTCTATAAAGATGATTTTTTTACCAGACAAGCTGAGCTCACCCTTGAGGAACCAAAAGTTGAACCAGAAGCTGACTTCTGAGCTCATCCAAACATGTTGAGCTAATGACAAGAAACATAGTGCTTCTTGGGAGGTAGCCCAAGATTATTTTTCCTAGCATAGGATAACTTTTTTCTTTCAAAAACAAACATTCTGGACTCAATTTTTGTAATGAGGTCTGAGTCAATACGCGTGCCATGCAAATTGACTCTCATGTTTTCTTCGTTGCTTAGTTTTGTGATACTAACTGAGGTCGAGATTCAATCTTACGCCAATGATGTTTCGCAAACAGGCAACTATTGCTTTGTTTTAAGTCACACAAGTTTTTGGAAAACTCGAATAAAATATCAAGAGTGACATATCGGTCTGCTCTGACTCATGTGTCAACCTGCGACAAGGGTCAGTGACGGGAAGCAGTGTGTCATCTACCATTCTCATATCATCTTTCTAGCAGGGTATCAGCTACCGTGCTTGTATCGGCTTACTAGAGTGTATCGGCTTATCGATCAAAGCAGAAAGTAACTCGTGTCGGGCAAACTCCCCTATAGGTTTTAATCTTCCTGGCCCGACACGGTCAGTGTCCGACATGTTGTAGCAACTCTCATCATGACAGTCAAAATAGATTAGACTATTTTTAAATTCTTAGGGAAGACAATTTTTGTGCATGCACACCACGTACCCCAGGCGACTGTGCAAACGACTTTAGCAGATGAGCTATAAATACTCTGAGCCTTAACTCGTATCGGGCTATGAATTTTCTCGCAGCTGTTCTAAGTTTGATCTCTCGTATCAGCCAATGAACTTGTGTCGATTTATGAGCTCTCTTGGGATTTCGAAGGCGTGCCAACCTTATTCACCTTCTTCCTAAAAACATAAGGTGTGAAACTGATATCGGATCATTGTATCGGGTTGTACCCCTGTCGGGCAACGTATGTGGACTCATGATTTAACATATCGGTCTGATCATCGTATCGGGATATACCCTTGTTGGGTGGCACCATGTCGTCCTTTTCTTTCGCGCGTCAATTTAAGAAGTGTATTGGTCTTTCTCTCACACCAGATTTACAACATGTATCAGTTTATCACTCGTGTCTGGCATTAGCTGTATCGGCCAGTGTTATATTTGACCAGTATTTTTTTCACGACGATCTAATCTGAAGTATCGAGCAACGGAGTATTAGTCTCAGCTTCCACGTGCCTAACATACTCGTGTTGAGCAACCCCCATACCGGTTTGTTGCGAATTCTCTCGTATCGGGTTAACGTATTGATTTTTCTCAAAAAAATATTACCAATATATATGATATATAGATAATTATTTATGTTTTTACCAACAAGATAATCACAAGATACAAAAAATTTTTCACAGATGGAACGCACCAAACAAATAGTAATCCCGGTGGGACAGGCTGACCAAGGACAAGGAAGCCCAACTGAAGGGGAAAAGGAATCAATCCATATGCCTACAACCGGGCATAAGAGACAACACCCATCAATAGTTGAGACTTCCATGGCAAACATGAGGCCCCGCCATGAGAATGAAACACCAGCTGATCAAATTCAGATGCAGGCCCTGAAATCCTATCTCACTCCCCAGGCCGTTTCAGAGTAAGGGACAATGAGCACCAACACTAATACACAGAGTTGTCAAAGAAGCTATTCTGCCCAACAAAGTTCTGTCACAAGGTGTCCTTCCTTCAGATCGACATCCATGACATGCTAAAGGACGTGCTCACAGCTGTAAAGCTCTACAAATATACTTCTCTTTCTCACACTCCTACACGGAATTGACAAAGGAGTTCATTTCCTCACTGAACAAAGTGCCTAACACCCCCGAGGAATGCAACATGTTTGGAGGCAAAGGCAGACTAACAACCCGCCTCTACAACTCATATTTTGTGATTTCTAAAAAGTTGATAAACTAGATCTTCAGCGACAATGAAGAAGATTAGAAGGCACTTGATGAAGGGGTCATAATGGGCGAACAAGAAGATTTCAACCAAGTCCAACTATGGAAGGTCCTAAGAGGCGAGCCCACTTTCAAACTAGGGTGTAAAGTCACAGCTGCACACTCCTACTTCTGGAGAATAATCCACAAGATAGTTGCCACCATCCTTTTCCAAGTACGAAAGTGGAAACATCTATACTGAAGAGATACAAGTCATGTGGATCATCATGATCGGGAAGCCAATCAACCTGGGATGCTTCCTCATAAATAGACTGCATCCAATCAGGGAGGCCACCAAAGAGTATTGCATGGGAGGAATCATCAACTTAATCGTCGTAGGCCTTGGATACCCAACAGAACCACGAAATCTTTCACATACCCAAGGAGAAGAAAGGATTGACATCAGCTTTCTGACAAGGGTCGACATCCTGAAGAAGAACAGGAGACAGCTATTATATAGATTCACTAAAAAAGATATACTCCTTCCCCTGCCATCATGTGCCTCCTACGATGATGACAAATTGATTTTCACAACAACTGAACTACAGTCGTTGACGACTCAAAGTGCCACTTTGCCACCTCTTGTTGCTCAGAAAACTATTGCTAAAAGGTGAATGACACCAGTTGTCGTACACTGCCGCGAGACGCATCTGCCAAGCATAGATGAGATCCCCCACATAAAGACTTCACAAGTTAGGTAGGTCATACCAGTGGATCAACCCACAGCGCACAGAGAAACTCCCCAAGAAAGTGATGTCAGTTTCATCCAACTACTAAACCAAGTGCTTGATGCCGACGAACAAATGTATGTCCCACAAGTCACCATAAATATTGTAACAGCATCTATCAAAACAGAACACAACATAGTAGATTTCCAACATGTTGTGTCTTCCTCCTCAAATATAAATACATAGGTGGGTGCCATGATTGATAACACACCGCTACTTCGAGAGGAAGCTATCGATGATTCGACTGTTACTCTGGACTCCCCCTCTCATCAAAGCAGAGGGTCAACACACTACACTCCTATAATACAAGTGAGAAGTAGGACAACTAGCCACGACCGCTCACCGACTCACCTGCCCCTTTGGGGCACGCCTTCGGCCTCAAATTTGAGTATCTCAGGGAGGTAACCTACGAACACTGTGATACCCTTGACTCCCTAACTCGTCAATTTCAGGCTTTTCAAAGGAGGATGGGGATGCAGGAGTGTGAAATCATGAGCCTGATTAGCCTTCCTAGCTAGCTGGAGACACTAAACAACATGATGCAAATTGTGCTCCAGTACCTGGATACTATCGAGCAAAGACATGAAGAAAGGAGTAGGCATCGTCAAGAAGATCGCTCAAGACATTCACCTTCATCTTCCCCTAGCTCGAGCGGTCCTTTCCATGTCTTGACCACACCCCCTGAACCAGCTGCTCCAACAAGACATCCCACATCAGGATATGGGATTAACATATCAGCCCCCACCTTCTGAGACTCAAAAATCTTGCAAATGGTGGAAAATTAAGACGCTTCAGAAGCAAGACAGGACCTCGCCTCACCCATAGAAGAATATCATCTTGAATGGAGTTTGAATGAATTATGTGATGCACCTGAGGATCTCCAGCTCGGTAGTGGCTCCGTCCCTGACTTATCAGACTGGGTCAGTTTGATTGGGAGTCAGCCAGCAACAGTGAAACTGCAACAGTAATCTCTCCACTTATGAACGATGAAAATCTGGATGAACTCTTTGCCAACATTATAGAAAATTCATCTAATGGAGAGGATGACGACCTACACACCTTAATATCCACACGACTCCCACGGCGAAAGAGCACATAGGTAGAACAATTTGTTGCATTGTCATCTTAAGATTCAACATACTAGACTTTGACAGACGCACTATTGATCACCTCAACATTCGTGACCAACGCCTTCTAAACCGGATTCTAAGCCCCAAGCTAAATGAAGAAACAATCATATGGGACAATGGATACTCCTTTCTATGGTGATAAGTATTGAAGAATAGGTTTCGCCCAGAAGTTGTAGTGGGCAAATGCCTCTTCTGAGTACTGGAGGGCACTATTCTGGAAACTATAATTCTAAATCCAACCACATGGCCGATCTACAACACCACCCTTATTTTGGCTAGATGACTACTTGCTGGTATGGACAACTCACCGCCTTTGGAGGATATGTTGCGCTATATCAACGACCACAATCTTAGGCTAGTACTTGTCCCACACAAGCACATGAACCATGGGTTCCTTTGTATAGTGGATCTACTCTCTCGTTAGGTCTCTTTGTACAACTGTTGCGGAAATGAAATTCGCCATCAGGACCATCATTTCCTCCACCAAGCAGATAGTTCTCTACAACTGCTTCCACTCAAACTCCACTGGGTCATGAAAAGAAGCATCCAACTGCATAGTAGTTGTTGGAACTTGTTTTTCGATACCGAATTTTCCTATCCAGCAACACCCATCGAGCTCCTTGACAACTCAAGATATATGATGCAAATCCAAGACACAAATATCTTTTGGCTCAGGGGACTCTATACAATGATGTTAATAAAAGATGATTGTTTCTTATATGACCCAGAACTCCCAGATAACCTCTTGGGGTTAGATGATAATGACCCTTCCTCGCCGCACCAAAACAGACCCATAAAGCAGCTAAGGGACATACCAAATACTCTCATGCAGAAGGCCACTATCCCTCCATAGTAATTCCTGACATACAACCCACTGCTTGCATCTCTGAAATTGCAATCCAAAACTTTGACCGTGCTTCTTGCAATACTTTATCTCAAGAGAAGTTCAACCATATTCTGGTACATCTGGATGATTCTAACACTACATATGTAATCTATGATAATGACTCCATAGTAGTTCCTACTGAAAATCTCAGAGACATGGTAAAAACTAATGGATGTCTCACCATGACAGTTGTTTTAGCTTACATCACCATCCTACAACCAAAGATTGGCTTGTAATGGATTGCACACCCAATGCACTTCAATGATGTTTGCCTCGACGATGAATCTGGCACACACAGCCTATTTCAACAATAGCTAGAAGAATGTCTACCTCCCTATATTTTCCTGCCTATGTTGCACGACAACCACTGGACACTTCTAGTCCTTGCCACCAATATTTGTGGTGGCATCTTCTACAATAGTTCTAATTCTCACCAATCAGAAGAGCTAACCTTTGACCAAGAATTGAAGACACCTCTAGAAATGCTAGCATGAAAGTTCTATTGTGAAGCGTTTGAGATTGTGAAGCCATATATACCAGACCCAGCAGCAGCTTGGTGTGATCTTCATTTCTATCACCATAGTTTGCAACAAATTCCTCTATCCAATGACTACAGCCTCTTCATACTGTACTGGATATACTCTGTCGCTTCTTTGAACCAGCGCCCTGAATCCTGCCATGACGTCAATTATCATAGCCTACATGGACAATATGTCATGGAGCTACTCTCTTCTGATGGGGTAAAGACAAACAACCCTCGCTGAGCTATACTTACCCTTTCTCTTATCCCCACACCACTCTAGGATAGAGCTTGGGGTAATTTTGGGGGGAGATAGTCCCTATATCTCCCATGAGGGAGGTATTCCTACAACTCTTTTCTTGTACATTTCTAAAACTATTTAAAAACACTTTGGATAGTAATTGAAAAAAAATTCTTACCCAATCTGCTGCTTATAAATCATTAGAATTTCACATTTATTTGAAATGCACGGTATAGCCTTTGCTTGGTCTCTATGTGCTTAAAAGTTGTGAATATTTTGATTTGTTCTCTTGAAGAATGAAAATCTAAACCACGAGAACTATAACTTTGCCCTTTTTGTACTAGAAAATTAATCTAGCAATCTAAGATGTGCATCTATGAAGAAAAGAGCTACCTAAACATTGATTATCTCACCTCTTATTATATAAAAAAATTGTTCTTTCAATAGAAATCATTTTTAGGCATGGAAAATCTGAAGCAATGATATGTAGGATGTTCAATTACTTCTCTAAAGCCTTCTGGCTTGGATTGCAAGGACCATTTTACATGTTAATGGACCCATACTTGAATGACCCAATGAAAAATAAGAAAAACCCAGAAAAGCCTTCACATACTTGTTCTCTCAATGAAAATCATTTTTTGGTATGAAAAATCTGAGGCAATGGTACGTAGGATGTTAAATTACTGCTCTAAAGCCTTCTGGCTTGGACTACAGGGACCATTTGCCTGTTAACAGAACCATACTTGAATGACCCAATGAAGAACAAGAAATATCCAAAAATCCTTAAGCCTTCTCCAAAAATTCCCACCTTTTCTTATTACCCATGATATAAAGTTTGGTGTGAAAACTAGCTTCATCTGACATGCACAAAAGTCTCACAAAAAGATTAATTTTGCTCTGTCAAAAATTAAAAAGAAAATTCAATACACTTATGGCCTGACTTAATTCTTTTTAGACTTTTCAAAATTCGACACATAATTTTTGCACCTTTCCAGAAAATTTTGAAACTTATCTTTTAAATGAGGATAAGCAAATTGTTAAGTTTTTTTTGGGGGGGGGGGGTTGATAACACCCATTTTATGGATGTTAGAACCTATTCTTTATATCAAAAACTATCTCAAGCTTTCACTTCATCCTAATTTCTGCTCAAATATTAGACCAAATATGCTTTTTGTACCTTCTGATCACTTTTCTTATCTTTTAAAGGACTTTTTGACACTTTATGACAAAAAGGATGCCCATCTAACTGATGATTTTATATACAGACAAATGTATCAGGTTCATTACCAACAACCCGATACACCCTCCTAAGCGAGACCAGAAGAAGTAGGTTGGCACCAGTATGAGCACCCTAATATACAAGCAAAGAATGACCGCATCGGTTGTTGATCATAACCTGGGATGACCAGAACCCGAGATGACCATAACCCTGACACGGTTGCAACCCAGCACCCGACAACAAGTGAAGAACCATGATGAGCTACAAACTGACACGGTCATAGTCCATTACATCCAAAGGCCTTGACAGTTATTAAAAGTAGAAAATTGAGACCACCACCCACCACGGGTACCAAAACGGAGTCACAGGACACGTGGACCAATTAGATGGGGTCTCTAAAATTTTACGTGGCCTATAAATAGCTCGCACAGTGCACGGAAAATGGGGTTGGATTATGGAGGAGCTTGTCCTAAGAGAGGAGACGATGTCAAGTAGGGTTTAGAGGGTTCACCTAGTGATCATTTAGGTGAGTCTGCTCTTATTCTGAGAAGGATGGAGGGCTCATTTAGGGATCACTCCCATAGTAGCAGGAAGAAATAGAGTTGTCCATGAGAGAAATGTCGGTTCTTGGCCTCGAAGCTTCCTGATGCGTGTCGGACTTCCTATCGACCTCTAAACCCAAGAGGGTGGTCCAGATAGAACATCCTGACATGGGGATGACAAGAATTGAGACAATGTTAGTCTGACATAGTCACAACCCGACATGGCAATTTCCCGACACAGTCGTAACCCAACACTATCACTGCCTGACACCGGCATTACCCGACACAGTCGTTGCCCGACATAAGTCGTTACCTGACACGATCTGGATCTTTACCAGTCCCCGTTACCGGTCTAGCTCAGTCACGGGTTTCAGCTACTATGCATATTAGTTTCCTACATAAGGCAAACTAATACCTATCTTCCCTTTTTCATCCTTTATCTTTTATTCAGCAATGCATTGTAATTAAACCATTACATTTCTGTATTAGTGCAATTTAGTGATTATTTCTCACCATGTTCTTTAGTATGACTCTTTTCAGCTGATTGGTATCTCTTGCATCTGAGTTTTGTGGTCTCTTTTGCTTCGCATTTTTTACTAGCTACCACAAACTTGATTCCTGACCTGACCATCTTTGAGAGAAGAAAGTCACGTACAAATAGAATTTGGTGTAAAAGCTGGTGTATGAGAATACCCAGAATTAGATATTTCTTCCATTTTTCTTTCGTGTGAAATCTTTGTTTAAGTTTCCTTGAGAGAGGATCCTATGATTTGGTTTTTCCTTAAAATGTTGTTTTTGAGAGAAAATGGTGTAAGAAATGAATCATAGAAAGGTTGTAAGGACATTATATTTCTTCATGTTATACCAGACATCTGAAAATTAATCCTTTAGTTCCATTTTCTAAAAATCTAAAAATCGTCAAAACCCCAAAAGCAGCCTAATCTTTCTTTTAGTAAACCCTTCTTGGAGTTAGCTTTTGTTTCATTCTTCATTCTTTTAGTGACTTGTGTATGCTTCACCCCCTATCAACTTTCTAATGACTTTGACAAACTAAACTTGGTTTCATGACGTTTACTCTCCTCGTCCTTGTGTTCGACCCTGTACTAGTTGCGGGCATCACTAAAACTTTTAGGAATTATAAATTGTATAAGACAAATTTCCTAAGAACCATTTCCCCTTTTTGGACCCGCTTTTGAGGACGATCACATGCCATTCAAACTCGTGTATGATAAAAGTTGACATCTACCTGTGGAGATGCAACACAAGGCATTATGGGCATTGAAAGCCATGGATTTGTATGGAAACACCGTCGGATTGAGAAGAAAGTTGCAACTACATGAGATTGAGGAGATGAGACATGAGGCTTATGAATTATCTAAAAGTTACAAGGAAAGGACCAAGTTCTTACATGATAAGTTGATCAAGAAGAAGGACTTTGATCCCTGACAATGGGTATGGTTGTACAACTCTAGGATGAAGTTTTTTCCCGGGAAGCTTCAGTCTAGATGGGAAGGACCTTATCTAATCAAGAATGTATACCCATATGGAGCTATTGTGATATGTGAAAATGACAGAGCAAGAGAGTTTACCATCAATGGGAAAATATTGAAAGTAGTTGTTGAAGTAGGTCTGGATAAAGCCAATCAAAGTTTTGATATTATGATGTAAATTGAAGAACTCCCGCTTGATGAAGAGATGTGCTTGAATGCACATGAGAGGGGCATATACTACTAGGATTCTTTGAAATTTCCATGAGGATGATCGAGTTCAAGAATCAATAAGCCTGACTGAAGTGTAAAATTTAGCACTAGTGGGAGGCACATAGTTGTAGCTAAACCTGAATCTGCTTGGTACAACGTGTACATGTCTAAAAAAGAACGGATACATTTTGTCACCAGTGTCCATGGTGGTGACAAGAAACAATTGGTAATGATGGAAATCACCTACTGGCATCTTTGTAAGAAGAATGACATCATTCAGGATGAAGGCACTGCTCAAATCCATCTATTCCTTCATCAGTGACAAGAAAAATCATTTTGGAGATGAAAATCCTTCAAAATAGGGCTACTTTGGGAGTTTGTAAATAGGGTATCCCAAACCAATTGTTGGCAACTGATGTAGAGGTCCAAGTATGTATAATTAGTCTTCTTATTTGTTGAAAGCGAGATAAGACATCAGTATCCTTTGTTTGTGAGTTGTTGTTGCTCCAATAGTTCCCATTGTTGTCCAGTGGAAATCACAATCTTCACACCAATAAATAGACAAATTTAGGGGTTTTTGTGATAGTAACTTTAGTTATATGTTGTGCTATTGTCCTAAAGTTCTCACTAAGTTTCCGTGATGGCTAAGTTTGGTCACTACCCATCCCACCATTAGTCCATGCTACTGTCCCTATGTGGCAACTAATGTCACAGGAATTTTTTCCAATCAGAGAAGACATTCTATACTCTCTTGATTGTGGTTGACACCTCCATCAGAAAAAAAAATATAATCATATTCCATATAACAACCTCATCAACATTATTCAGTAGGAAATCACCATATAAGACCTTACTCACAAAGGAAACTACATGCCTTGAATAAATGAAATGAATTACAATAGTGACCAACCTTCCAAACCATCTCATCTGTCCTCACATAAGGAAATTTGATCACAAATGATTATATGTTTTCCTGTGTTCATCTTCATCATTAAAACCTTAGTAAGACCCTATCTTAGTCAAAAGTTACAATTCTAGGGTTAGAAATTAGAATCTTCCAAGAAAAATAAAACACAGTAGAAAACAAATATCTAATGATATGAGAAATCATATACCTTCAATGAGTAGCTACTTAAGTCACTCTCAATCGATTGAACTATAGAATTTGGAGTGCCATAATGATTGTTCATATTTTCATCATTAGGGTCCACAAAATCTATAGAAATGGTGGCTTTAGTATTTCACTTTGGAAGCTAATGTTAAAGCTGAAATTTTCATGATTGAGAACCTAGAGAAGAAATTAATTCATTAACATTGCAAGTAAATGCCAACCTGTATTAACAAGATAATCATAGGGTAACCAATATAAGAAAAGAAATGAAATTATAATCCTAACTCAGTGTCAAGGATTATATTAGCTTACCAGAGATCATATTTCTCAAGAACATCATTTGCTATGAATTCAATGAATCACACTCAAAATTGGTTGTTCACCTTGTTGCTGCTTTTTACATCTGTCTCAAAGACTACTTAATTGTTAGATACGAAACTCATGAAAGCTATTATGTGAAATGGCAAACTTTCCAGAATGGAAGGGATGAATACCAAAGTTGTGAACTAGGTCAACATTACTAGTGTGACAATGGAGAGACTTAGGTCTGATAAAGTATGATTCAATATTGATTTGATAAACTGAGGTATAAAGTTTCTTATGACATTCCCTATGATTCTATTAAGGTTGAAGTATTTTGAAATGTGAGATCGATCATGCATTGAACTTGGACTTCACATGTTGTAAATGACAAAAATGATTTTCCCCCATGTTTAAAATGATGTAAATGTAGTTTTCTTGTGCTTCACATCAACTACTTGAGTATCCTGCATTTTGATATCAAAATCTCATTATTGAACAAACCGACCTTTGAAAGGGTGACATCTTCATATATCTATTTCAATTTCGTTCTTTTTTTTGTGTGTGTGGGGGATAACAACACTTCATGTAAAGTTATTGGTGTAGGGACATATATGTAACACTTCATATATCTAGTTCAAGTTTGTTCTTTTTTTTGTGGGGGGCATATATTAGTAAATTTATTGGTGTAGGGACATATATGTAACACTTCATGTACTTATGTTCCGGAATCTCCATCTTTAACACCTGTAGTTTATCCAGCAAGCTCAATAAACCTCATTTTAAAATTTTAGTAATCGTTAGATCACTATGAACATTAAAAAGTTTTTCTTGTGGGGACATACTCCATCTTCAACACCTATAGTTTATCTAGCAAGCTCAATAACCTCGTTCAAAAATTCAATAATCATTAGGACACTATTGTCAACTAAAAGAAGATCGTTTTGAGCATGGAGATAATGGCATGATGAGCAATACTTAGAGATTCAGTGCACGAACCCTCAAGGTGAGGTAAAATGAGTTTGTGAAGAAGGTAAGACATGGTGTTTGGATATCAAAGATGGAAAAAACATAGAATGAGGATGGATCAGTAGCATATGATCCTAAGATATTAGTATATTTAAGGTTTCATCAAAACCTCCTAGTTGGTAAAAAAAATCGGTTTTTAATAAGGAGGTTTTGGATTCAAATTCACAAGTACTACCAAAAATGAATTGTAGTGAAACTAAGAAAATTAATTGGAACTAGGGAAGAACACCCAGAAACAACAAATAAAATTTCCATCATTCTACAATCTAAGCACTCATTGTTGTTCAACTATTTATACACAGATGTAGTCCACCATTGCCACACACACTACTTGACCACTTTAAGAAACTCAATCTGATTGAGCACAACATGTCTAAATGTAATGCATAGATGAAACATCCGATGGGAACTGAAACATGCAATGGATTGGATTTTGACACAAATTTTTAATTTCCTATTGTAATAAATAGAAAAGCATGTCAACAAGGGAAATGAAAATAGGCTTGCAGAAGCTCTTAGCATTACATCATAAACAAATTTTAAAAAAAATGTGATGTCATGGCAGTCATTCCCATTCACACTGGAATGTGATAGCAAAGGAGCAATAGAGGAGATTAGGAAAAATGAATCAACGGCCCAACTGATCTGATCAAGAAAGAGCCAAAATGTTGATCATGCCCTCCACCGCCCGAATTACTGCATACCATCTTGGCCCTTTCTGTTGTGCATGTCGACATCCTCCTAAACGAGGTTCTTGGGTGTCATCTTATTGACAACAATGAGTTCGTGCATCTATAATATGTGGTCCAGTCCCTCTGCGGTGGTTCACTATGGAAAAATGATGATTTTACTACAATTTTTTTGGCTGCATATATTGTATTTGTAGTTAAAAAAATACTTTTCTTTATAAATTATAAATGTGTAAATAAAAAAATATAGTTAATTTCATTAGCTATAAAATTAACTAGATATTCCAATTGACTACAAATTAGACTCTTCCCAACTCAACTCCCTACTTACCTCTGCCACCCTCCCAAATATGAAAATGCCTAAGTTTTTTGAAATTTTCATTCACTACTCCTCTGGCGCGGTTTCACGCTTAGCCCATCCATCCATTTCGATAGTGCCAACTGACATATCTCGCACTCTCTCTTCTCATCCTTCACAACCCTAATTCTAATCATCCTCTCTATTCTCACCCTCTTATCCTCCCCATCATGTCAAGCCTCTATTGTTGATTAAGTAAGATAAGCAGAGGAAAAGAATGTAGGATATGTCATGGTTAATGCAGAGGAATTGGTTGAACATGTTCTTTCATAAACAAACACACACTCTAGTGTTATGTGCTATTTCTATCTATCAGCTTCCACAATAACAACTAACTAGGGACATAACAAGAATGTATAAATTGTTAACATATATATGATGTCATTGTTCAGATCCTCAACCTGAAAGCATATTTCATTGAGTAGCATCACTCTTTAGATATTTATTATGTTACATCATTAACTCATAACTGGATAAAATAGAAAAAAAATGGAAGATTACTTTTATTATTAATCAAATTGTTTATAAGATATACCATTACAATCATCACATGACTGACTCTCTGGGCATACATACCAACACCAACCACCTCCACTTTGAACTTAAAACTTTGCCCATCCCGAGCAAAAACTTAAATTTGGAATGGAGGGAAAAGTTTCAATGGGGTCACCAGGCGGTCCTGGTAACTTGAAAAATGTCCCAGTTGAATGGAATGCTGACGAGGATTGAAACCTTGTAAAGATGAGCTTCATAGTAAACCCGATGATTGGGTGGTCATGGAAGATCAAAGGGCTTTTAGGTAGAGAAAATTGATTTTGCTTTTTGTTTCGTAATTTTTCTAGTAAGATCCACATATCCTCCTTCAACAGTGAAGGAAGTGCTATCGATGTATGTGGATCAGGATGGATTGAGCCGATCTAGTAGTACATGAGGTTTCGGCTGTGCAAGATTAGGTGGAGGATATGACTCGGGGTTATTCTTATCACCTATATCTGTACACAGGAGAAGTGGTGTTGATAAAAAAGGAATGAAATCACTAAAATCAGCATTATAAACATTTGTATTCTCTTAAAAAATCATGCAATCAACATTGTGGTTAAAAATATTAGCAAGTTTCCTTATTGATATAGCATGTGTCTCAAGTTACTCTATGCAAGATGTTCCCAAGGGTTTAGGATGAAATAAAATGGGAATATTATCTTTACACTTAAGGAGTGGGGCATGTGACTTTCTTTATGTGGTGGTGGCTCTCCATCTGGATCAGCTGTATGTGAAAAAGAAACTAGTTGTGATGGAGTGCAAGGCTCATGATGAGGAAGCCTTTCTCTAGAAATATCTACTAATTTATCATGGAAGGGTGATAGGTCATTATCCAGAAAGGGTTCGACTCAAGTGGATTGGTCATTGATACCATATGGATTTATGTCAATGATAGGAGTAGTTGTAGGATCTTTAGGATAAGGAAGACTCTCTTGTTGTGACTTTGCATACTCAGATAATAAAGCCTCTAGTTGAAGGGTCGAAATACTAGAGTATTCACCGCATGAACATTGTGACTCCTTGGTTAGTTCTATTTTGATAGGAAATGACATAAATATGGGATCACCATCATCCTCGTTGGGAAAAAAACATCTTAGGCTACTGTAACTTCTCTAGGGGTCTCTTTGATTGGGTCTCTAGTAAGGTAGCTAACCGGTCTTGTCAATTTTCTAAATTTTTTTATTGCTCTGCTACTATTCTTTCTAGGGATTTAATATGTTCCTCCTACTGGGGTGTATATTGGCTTTCACAATAAGGTTCACACCCCCCCCCAAATTGTTGTTTATTCTCACCATGTTCCCCATAACATTCTTGGTCATAGCATCTCTCACATTGATATATGTAGCATTGTTCCTCATAATAGTCTTCACAAGTTTGTAGATTGTAATTTCAATTTTATACACCTTGGTAGGAATACTCAATATTACAAGGTGCAACCATAATTTGAGGGGACACATTTGGACAATCTATTGATGTATGATTGTAATAACCATACAATTGACATTGTGAACCATAATGTGTTGACCATTCCATTTCATTTTTTATGAAATAAATTACAAAAAGGAATCTAAGATAGAAACAAAGGAAAAAGATCTAAACTAAAAGAGATTAAAAACTAAAAATTATGAAAATAAACTAAATTTTACTAAACAAATTAAGGAATTAACTAGAAAATAAAAAAGAACTAGAAATTACAAAGGTAAACCAAGAATCTATAAAAAAGACTAAAATTTACAAAATAAACTAGAGAGTAGAACTGTCAGAATGGAAACTTGGTAGAAGGAGGAGATACACTACCGCAATGGGTTGGGTAGGAAAATAAATTACAAAAATGTAAGAAAAGAAATATAGAAGAAGATTAAAAATTATGAAAGTAAACTAAAATAATCAAAGAGATTATAACAGAACCAAAAATTATAGAATAAGTAAAATTACAAAATAAACTAGAAAGCAATACTATCGGAATGGAAACTCGACAGAAAGAGGATAATCACTACCAAAATGGAGCTCAGTGGGAGAAAGAAAGAAGGAACAAAATCGTAGAACAAGTCTAAAAATTATAAACAAGCTAAGGAAATATGAAACAAGATCAAAATTACGGAACAAACTAAAATTTATAAAACTAAACTAAAATTATACACAAGTGATAAGGTTTGAAAAATAACATGTATTGTCCCCAGCGATGGCGCCAAAATTGATGTGGGTCACTTGCACATCAAATCACTAGAAAATTCCTAGAGTTTAACCTTCTAAAGAGGCAGTCAACTCATTGCAAGCAACAAGTCAACTTTTTGGTACTAAAGTATAGACTCAAGGGATGATAAAAAATATGGTTGAAATCCAAAACCAAACTCAAGAACAAGAAAGTAAAAATTTAGATTGTGAGAGTTTGATTATGCTAAGAACAAAAGTAGCATTGTTGAAATAAAATTTAACCAATCAATGATAAAAAGAATTGGGGGTATGGGGATCACCACCAATGGCCAAACTTTTACTCAAAAAATCAACTCCTAAGTTTCAATGATCAAATTAGGACCATGTGGATTCATATTCTTTCAGACAAATCTCATACGGGTCAGACTTCCTGCAAACCCATTGATCTTAACATTTGCGGGTCCTTGTCCAACCATCCAACATATCCTTGTTAGAGATCTCATTGAGGAACATGTGAATAATATTCTGGCATTCACACTTATGATTCAGATGATTAGTTCTCTATAAGCTATAGTAAATGAGTCAAATAGGTACCAAAAGCATAAAATCTATCAATGTTAACCGTCAATAAATAATGGGTTCTTTCTTGGAGAACCTGAGATATTGACACCCCCCACAAGAATATAACCGTTCTACCAGAAAATAAGTACAAGATCAAATGGATAAAAATATAACAATCGCAACTAAGGGATCATTGTTCATTCTTGTGGGAACCAGAGATCACATCACCCCACATGAATACATCGATTTAACCAACAATCAAAGTAGAAAAGGAAGGAAAGAATTCTTTCATTAAAATAAAGGATTCAAACACATTGAATAATAATAGGATAAGGGGATAGTCCCCATGCCCCAGTAGAAAAATGTTCAAACATAATAACAAAGAGAACAAGAATCTAGCCTAGAATACAAGGAGAAATCCCAAAAGAATTGATATCATTTGCTTTGGACCCCCCCCCCTCTTATTAGGGGAAAGAGAGGCAAAAAAACCCTAAAAATGGCTTGGAGGTAGTGTGTGGGTCGGTTGACTAAGGGTCAGGTTGATTGATTGGCTTTAATGTATGTGTTGATTCGATGAAACCCTAGAATGGATGTTGCGGCAATTTGGCTGATTCTTTGCACAAGTAGATCGATTGGGAATGTGAGTCAGTCGACTAGTGATTTGAGTCGATTCACTAGTGATATGATTTGGTCGATTGGGAAACTAGGGATGAGATCAAATCCTCTAATTCTTGGCCTTTTTACGACATTAATTACTTGGCCCCAATGGAGAGATTTATTGAATTGCCTTCTTTAAACATCTTGACCAATATGACTATTTCTACTGCATATCCCCACTATGAAGAGTTGATCAACTCATAAGGCCAGTCGGTTGACTAGAAAATCCATCCAATATATATTTATCATTTAGAAATATAAATTCTCTTTCCAATGCATTCATGCTCATTACATTCTGCCTTGGGATGCAAAAGTTATGATTGTTTGGTGCAGGGTATATATATCAGGACTGTAGGAAGTTGAAAGATCGAGTGCATGTGAGTCGACCGACTAGATGAGTCAGTCGATGGATTGAGAGTTATAGGAGGAAGCATATAGACAATTGAGTCATCATTTCATGGGCTTTGCATGGATTTTATCATTTCCCTATAAATGTCAGCAAAAACTAGTGAAAACTCCAAATAAGAGGGAGAAAAACTAAACTAAAAATTGACTTTAAAACTAAATAATAATAATAATGAAATGCTCCTAGAGAGAGATCTAAAATATGCAATTAGTATGGATAAATATGCACTTGTCAACATTTGGTCTGGTCGATTGTGGGAGGTTGATCGGCCTGATGCGATGGAGTTCGATTATTTCAGATTGTTGAAGGTGTATGGATAGCAGCTCTGCTAAGAGGTTGATTGTCCTTGAATTGTAGAGATCAATAACCAGAGGTTGATTCACAGAGAGATCGAGCAGTTGGAGGTCAATCGATGTGGAGTTGATGATGACTCATCATTGATGCAACCCTATTTTAGGGCTCCATTTTTTGTCTTTTTGCATCTTAATCACATTTAAACATGTTAAATTGTAATTTAGAACCCTCAATATGCATATTTATGTTAAATGCACTTATGGATGTTCTTTGCATGTTTTTTAGGTACTTGGACCGTGCCTTGGATGTACGAGTGAGAATGAAGGTGTTTTAGGATTCCTCCACCCATGGAGGGATCCAAAGAAGGCCTCAAAGCTCCCTCAACCTACCCCTAGTGGCCAAGAGTCAACTCAAGCAAAAAAGTTCAAAGATCTCAAAGAATGAAGTACAAAGTGTTGTTGAAGACCGAAGCACGACTGTGGTGCCAAGGAATGATTGTGCTGACAAGAGCAAAAATCACAGTGAAATCAAAGATTCAACAAATCTACAGCAACCCCAGTAGCACGGTTATGTTAGCCAGTATGACCGTATAGCATGGTCGTGCAACCAAAGATCAAAACATGTGAGTTGAAGAGAGTGACCTCCATCCAAGTCACCCAACACGGTCGTGCTATCAAGCCCCCACCACATTTGTACTGCCCAGTATGGTCGTGCTACCAGCCTTTGTTTCCCCACTTTCAACCTGACATTTGTCCACTTCCTAGCGCGGCCATTCCCATCCACCATGACCATTCTCACTCAATATCAGAACGATCATTCTACCCAGAACAGTCGTTCTATACAGAACGGCCGTGCTACCACCCAAACCCTACATTTTTCTGCACTAAAATTCCTATAATGCACCCACTTAACCTAGTACTTCCCCACCACCTATATATACTAGGGTGGTGGTTATAGCATGAGGGTTACCATTCGATACAGTCCCCCCTTAGCTTTCAAGAGATCTCACCTACCTTCATCCAGCCCCTACTCCATTTCCACCGTCCACTACCTCAAAACCCTAGTTTTCTAGGGTTTCCACCACAAAAGCCCATACTTCCATGCCACCCATCCACCTTGGAGGAGGTAGCTCGTGCTACAATAGCAAGGAGGTGAAGAAGAGGGAGTCTTCATCACGTTCTATTGCCACACACTCCTCTACTCCTTATTATCTCTCTTCTTTTTCTTATTTTATGTCTTGCTAAGTCCCCTTGGTGGGATGTTTGGGGGTTAAGTGTCACTTTGATACCATGTTGGGGTAATATAACTTGTAATGAACATATTTTTGTTCTATTATGATTATCTCTTACATTTATCTTATTTCTCATTATTCTACTTGTGGTTTATGCTTCTAAACATGGATTGCTTGTCGTTTGATGCTTGATAACACCTAGATCCTAGGGGAAAACAAATTGTATGTGGCTATCTTAGGAATTGCTCTTAGGTCAAACTAGTGGATACCTAGCTAGAACCCTATCTTCATACATACAAATCTCTTCTCTTACATCTAAGTGTGAGAACTAAGTATCTAGTGTAAGAGTGATTAGTGAAATGGCCTAGAGTTTGCTAAAGGCTAGATGGTGAGTAACATGAGGTGAAACACCCTCATCTCTACTCCTCCTTTCTACCCTTAGCTCTCAATTTCCCAGTAACCCTTACCCTAGAAACCTAGATTAGTTAAATCCAATTGAAATCCAATCTAGACATTGGTCTAATGGAGCCTCATAAGGATAGATAGGGGGTGTAAGGGTGTAGTCCCCCTCACACTCTCTATCCTATCCATGGCCAACCAATAGTCTAGAGCAATTTCATAACATTGACCTATTATTTGGTTTGGCATATAGAATGAAAAGATAGGATTTGATGTTATATCAACCCTCAATTTGGATTCATGTGCCATTCCCCCAAATGACCAACTCTTCCCGTTACTTTCTTAAAACCCATCTTACTCTCTTAGCTTTATTATGCTAGTGTAGTTGCTTGCTTTAATTTCTCTTTAGCCAATTGCTTAGTTCTTATTAGTTAGTCCTTGCTAGGGTAGTTAGTGCATCTTTGTGCTTTCTTAATATAGATAGTGGTAGTTTAGGTCTCTAACTGCCTTAGTGCCTTAATTTCTAGTCTAGTGTAGTTTTGTGCTCTTGCTTAAGTAGTTGCTTTCTTGTTGTTTAGGGTTAAACTAGGCTTATTGCTTGTCTTGTCTTCCTTTCTTATTTAATTGGTTGCATCTTTGTGTAATCAACTCCAAATCAAGATTAAACCCTAAAACCCTAATATCCACTTTAAGAACGTATCACACACTAACTAAGATCTAGTTCCCCCTCTCTCAGTGCGGATCGACCCTTTTCTTACCACTTGCCTATACTACAACATGACCCCATGTACTTACGGGTGATGTGTGACTATTTTGAGTGAGTGTGTTAGATTAGGTCCATTATAAATTTTAAAGATCCAAATGTGTTCGATCCCTAGGGTTGCATCTGATCAAATGCAATTGATTAGGTGTAGTCTAAGGCAAGTAGAAATAAACCAAGCTTGCTGGCACCGTGCCAGGGAGTAGAGGTGCTTGACCGAGCTAGTTAGTGTAGCTTTGCTCTTCCTACTGCCCTTATCAATGCTATTATTTATTCTTTGTCTTACTTTTTCATCTTGGTTTGCTAACTTGCACTCTTTTGTTTGGTTGTGTCGTGTGCATGTGTCATGCAACCCTTTGAAGTCAAGATGGTAGACCGAGATGCACAAACTCCTACAATTCCTCAACCACCCAAGATATTGGCAGACATGGTAAATCTCATGAAGATTCATGTGGGAGGTTCTTTTGATCACTCTGCCAACTCCATCAAGTCTCTTTGTGAAGATGTAAAATTTATTCAATCATGTGGCATCTAGAACAACCAAGGCTCCATATTAAGCTCTTACACCATAGAATGGAGAAATCATCCAAACTTTTCATGGGAGAAACAAGGAGAGCAAGAGACAAGAAATAACTCCATGTTTGAAGAAGAAGTTCTTGTGAGGTTAAGAAATCTTGATGAAGTGAAGAGAGAGGTGTCCTTTCATGGAAAAACCATAGATTGTCTTAAGCAAAGGTTGGATCATATTTCCCTTTTACTTGCCCGTTGTGAGGAGGGAAGAACCCTTTCCTAAACCATGGCCAACCCAAACAATGCAAATGGTTCTATGGATGCTCCTCAAGGCATCTATGCTCCACCACAAGGGCAACTATCTACCTTGCAACAATATCAAGATCCCATTAACCCTTATGATCCACCACCTCCTCAACCTTCATACAACTTCCAACACATATTACAACCACCACTACAAAATCAACCACAAGAACCACTCCCATATCAACCACATCCACAACAAATATCCAACATCCTTCAAAATCCTAATCCACCATACCAAAGATCATCACCACCACAACCATCACATGTTCCCCCTCTTCCCCATGAGCAAGTGAAGATCATTTCCATCTTGAGGCGTGATAAGGTGGTTGAAAAGTCCAAAAATGGGGGAAAGAAATTTGACAAAGAGCATGGTGGAGTACCATTGCCACAAAGTCGTTGTGAGAGACTGCCAAGTGCACTAGAGATTTTTTCATACCACCTTCTATTAAGAGTGCCAAGGGCACCAGAAAATATGTTGTCCCAACTTCTTTTGAAGAAATGATACCGAGTGTCCCATCTTACTTTGAGATTAAACCACCAAGTGCCCCAATCCTTGATCCAAGACATCCCAATGTGATATTTCAAGGTTCTCAAGTGTCCTATATGATTGAGACCCCTATCTTTGATGCCTATGAAGGCCCATTCCTCAAGGGAAAGCCAAACTATGGCATGAAAGTTTTGAAGGTCTTAAGGTTGATTAGGATAAACACCTTATTGCTAGACATAATCAAGCAAAACCCAACTTATGTGAAGTTCCATAAGGGTGTGTATACCTCCAAGAAGAAGATACGAGAGAAGCTGCCTAAGAGGATCATTTTGAATGAGCTGAAAAGTTTTGTTGATGAGGATTCGTACTTTGAGTTCTATGATGATGACCCCGAGGAGAGAAAAATGAAGAAAAACACTTAAGAAGCTCACATGAACCTTGGGAGGAACATCAAGTAGTGGAGGCATTTGAGAGGATTTCCTATGATGGGGATGGAAACATTTTTCTTTTGGATAACGGGTGATTGAATCAAAGAACAACATGCATGGTTGAAGTCTCTAAACTTAGTGCAATGGGAGGCAACCCAGGTTGGTTTGATATTCTTTCTCTCAAAACCCTTTTTCTTAATTACACTTTTGTTTCTTCAAGAAATACATACACACCATACTTGATAGTTTTTCTATTTGTGAATCATGTTAGAGCAGGTAAAATGGAGGAAAGATGACACATGAAGGAGCTAGACAAGGAGAAGATCAAAAATTGAAATGAAAAAATGAAGATCAAAGCTACATGAAAGCGTCCAGCACAGCCGTTCCACACAGCACGTCCGTGCTGCTAGCAAGTCAGAATGGCTGTGTTGCTCAGCATGACCATGGTGGCCCTACCATGCTCACTTCGTGCTACATTGATTACTCCATCTCTTGGCGATTCTCTACCAAGACTCCATACCCTCTACAATACTATTCTAAACCTCTATTTCATGCTAAGGACAACATGATTTAAAAGTTTGGGGTGGTAGGGTGGTAAGCCCTTCCTCTACCTCATTTGCCTTTATATTCCTTGTTCTACAATTTTGTTGAGATGATCAAATAGTATAACTAACCCTTATACTTGCCTTTCCTGACTTTGTGTGCTTGTTTTGCATTCATGCATATCATGTAGTTCAATTTCACACATTTTTGCATAATTTTTCAAAAAAAATCTCTTTTTGCCATTCCATCCCATGCATTGCATTTCATGTAGATTTTTAATATTGTTTGTGTCTCAGTCAGGATTTGCTTGCTTTATGTTGTATTTTCCCTAAAAGTAGGTTTGGATGTGATTGAGTGCAAGTTGGCACCATTTTGTCCAATTTTGCCCAAATTTAGAACCTCTTTGTTCTATTGCTAAATGGCCTTAATATTGACTTTCTACATGTGAGTCACTTTCTTAGATTTGTGAATGGTTTGGTTGAATTGTGACTTTAGCAAGATATGAACAGTTAGGGCTTATGGAATCACATGATAGCAGTTTGAATCTCATGTTGTTCACTCATGTTGTGTGATATTATTTGATGAAGAGTTAGAATATCTTTCATGCATGAGATTTTATGTTGTGAGCCACACTAGTGACCCCTCTTTGACCTGACCTTTCTTCCATCATCTTGTTACCTCTCTGCCTCATGATAGGATGCCAAATTGCACATATTCAGCCGTGGCCACTCTAAAAGTTTGGAGTGGCCACATTTATATCGCCCCAGTTCACTCTCACCACCATATGCCCTCCCTACACATGAGCAAAGTAAAAGGAAAAAAGAAAAGAAAAATAAAATGCAAAAAGAAAATAAAGATGCCCCTATGTAATAGTATTCAAATAAAGAAAAGATGGGTGCTCTATATAATATCACTCCAACCTCATACTGCAATCCTTTCTTCTATTTTCATGCCCATTGAGCTAGGAAACAACAAATCTAGCTCACTTCATCCTTTTTCTACAGCCATATGGGTCACATAGTTTGGTGAAGTATAAAGTTGAATGCATGAAAGTGAAACAACACTTATGGTCATCTTTGATTAATCCCATCACGAAACGGTCTACCCGGAGCTACATGAAAGTCATGTGTATTGATTGTGTGTCGCATGCCCTATGTTCAAAGTTTGTATGCTTAGTTCTCTTTTCATGATTAGTTTGTGAAAGTGGAGAGGAGAGACGTGGAATACATGTACTTGGTCACCTTTAAGCTCATTTAGTCAATAATCATTTGTTGTAATGCATTCTTCATTCTTGTTTGTTGAAAGAAAATGAAGAGAGATTAAGTTGGAGCATACTTGACAACAAGTATGTTTTAAGTTTGGGGCGGTGATGCAACCCTATTTTAGGGCTCCATATTGTGTCTTTTTGCATCTTAATCGCATTTAAACATGTTATAATGCAAGCTAATTCCCTTAATATGAATTTTTCTATCAAATTCACTTATGGACGTTCTTTGTATGTTTTTTAGGTACTTGGACCACACCTTGGATGGATGAGAGAGAAGGAAGGTTTTTTAGGATTCCTCCGCCCATGGAGGGGTCCAAAGAAGGCCCCAAACTCCCTCAACCTACACCTAGTGGCAAAGAATCAACCCAAGCAACTAGGATCCAACAAGAAGCCCATGGATCCCAGAGAATGAAGTACAAAGTGTTAATGAAGACCCCATCACTGACGTGGTATTAAGGAATGAACGTGCTTACAAGAGCAAAAATCATAGTGAAATCAAAGATTCAACAAAGCTACAACACCCCAGCAAAATGTCCATGATAGATAGCATGATTGTACCAAGGAGCCCTTAAAATTGTTGTGCCAGCCAACACGATCATGTTTTCAAAGATCATAATGGGTGAGTTGAAGAGAATGACCTCCATAAAAGTCACCCAACACATTTATGCTACCCAGTACAGCTGTGCTACCTAGCCCCCACCATGGTTGTTCTGCCTAGCATGGCCACGCTACCAGCCTCCATTTCCCCACTTTCAACCTGACATTTTGCCACTTCCCAGTACGGCCATTCCCATACATCACAACCATTCCCACTCAATACCATAATGGTCATTCTACCCAGAATGGTCATTCTGCATAGAACGGTCGTGCTACCACCCAAACCCTACATATTTCTACACTAAAATTCCTACAATGCCCCCACTTAACCTAGTGCTTCCCCACCACTTATATATACTAGAGTGGCGACTATAGCATGAAGGTTACCATTCACTACATCCCCCCTTAGAATTCAAGAGATCTCACCTACCTTAATCCACCCCCTACTCCATTTCCACCTTCCACTACATCAAAACCCTAGTTTTCTAGGGTTTCCACCACAAAACCCCATACTTCCATGCCACCCATCCACCTTCAAGGAGGGAGCTCGTGCTAAATTAGCTAGGAGGTGAAGAAGGAGGAGTCTTCATCACATTCTATGTCCCCACACTCCTCTACTCCTTATTCTCTCTCTTCTTTTTCTTATTTTATGTCTATCTAAGTCCCCTTAGTGGGTTGTTTGGGGATTAAATGTCACTTTGATACCATGTTGGGGAATATAACTTTTAATGAACATATTTTCGTTTTATGATGATGGTCGCTTGCTTATATCTTGTTTCCCATTATTCTACTTGTGATTTATGCTTCCAAACATGGATTGCTTGTTCTTTGATGCTTGATAACACCTAGATCCTAGGGGAAAACGAATTGTGTGTGGCTATCTTAGGTATTGCTCCTAGGTCTAACTAGTGGATCCCTAGCTAGCACCCTATCTTCCTACATACAAATCTATTCTCTTACAACTAAATGTGAGATTTAAGTAACTAGTGTGAGAGTGATTAGTGAAATTGCCTTGAGTTTTCTAAAGGATAGATGGTGAGTAAAATGAGGTGAAACACCCTCATCTCTACTCCTCCTTCCTACCCTTGATTATCAATTTCCCTAGTAACTCTTGCCCTAGAAACCTAGAGTAGTTAAATCCTATTGAAATCCCATCTATACCTTGGTCTAATTGAGCCTCGTAAGGCTAGATATAGGTTGAAAGGGTGTAGTTCTCATCACACACTCTATCCTATCCATGACCAACCAATAGTATAGGGCGGTTTCATTGCATTTGACCTATTATTTTATTTGGCAATCTAGAATGAAAGATAGGATTTGCATGTTATATCAACCCTCGACTAGTATTAATGTGACGTTCCTCCAAACAACCCACTCATCTTGTAACTTGCTTAAAACCCATCTTCCTCTTTTAGCTTGCTTATGCTAGTGTAGTTGCTTTCTTTAATTTCTCTTTAGTCAATTTCTTAGTTGTTGTTAGTTAGTCCTTTCTAGGGTAGTTAGTGCATCTTTGTGCTTACTTAATCTAGATATTGGTAGTTTAGGTCTCTAATTGCCTTAGTGCCTTATTTTCTAGTCTAGTGTAGTTTTGTGCTCTTAAGTAGTTGCTTTCTTTACCGTTAGAATTTCTTGTCTAGAGTTAAACTAGGGTTCTTTCTTGTCTTGTCTACCTTTCTTGTTTAATTTCTTGCATCTTAGTGTAATCAACCCCAAATCAAGATTAAACCCTAATCTCTGCTTTAGGAACATATCCCACACTAACTAAGATCTAGTGCCCCTCTCTCCCTACGGATCGACCCTTTTCTTGCCACTTGCCTATACTACAACATGACCCTATGTGCTTGTGGGTGATGTGGGAATGGTTTGAGTGAGTGTGTCAAACTTGGTCCATTATAAATTTGAAAGATCCAAGTGTGTTTGAGACCTAGGGCCACATCTAACCAAATATGATTGGTTAGGTGTAACCCAAGGCAAGGAGAAAAGCACCAAACTTTCTAACGTCGTTACCGAGGATAGAAAGAACCATAGTTAATTAGTAGTTGTGGTATTGACTCTCCCATTTGGTACCATCTTTTGCCATATTACTTGTCTACATTTGAGAAACACACCAAGCCTTTTGGCACCATTGTCAGGGAGTAGAGGCACTCAGCCTAGCTAGTTAGTGTAGCCTTGCTCTTCCTATTACCCTCATCATTGTTATTCTTTATTCTTTGTGTTACTTTTGCATCTTGGTTTGCTAATGTGTCCTATTTTGTTTGGTTGTGTCATGTACATGTGGCAAGCAACTCTTTGAAGTCAAGATGGTAGACTGAGATGCAAGAACCCCTTCAATTCCTCAACCTCCCTACATATGATGAAGATATTGGCAGACATGGTAAATCTCATGAAGATTCATGTGGGAGGTTCTTCTAATCACTCTTCCAACTCCATGGAGGCTCTTTGTGAAGATGTGAAAGTTATAAAATCTTGTGTCATCTGGAACAACCAAGGCTCCATGTCAAGCTCTTACACTACAAAATGGAGAAATAATCCAAACTTTTCATGGGAGCAATAAGGAGACAAAGAGACAAGAAACAACTCCATGTTTGAAGAAGAAGGTATTGCGAGGTTAAGAAGTCTTGATGAAGTGATGAGAGAGGTTTCCTTTTATGGACAAATCATAGATTGTCTTGAGAAAAGTATGGACCATATTTCCCTTCATTTGCCCAATGTGAGGAGGGAAGAACCCCTTCCCAAACCATGGCCAACCCAAATAATGCAAATGGTTCTATGGGTGCTCCTCAAGGCATCTATGCTCCACCAAAAGGCAACAATCTACATTGCAAAAATATCAAGATCCCCTTAACCCTTATGATCCACCACCTCCTCAACCTTTGTATAACTCCCAACACACCTCACAACCACCAGCACAATCTCAACCACAAGAACCACCCCCATACTGACCACCTCAACAACAACCATCCTACATCCTTCAAATCCTAATCCACCACACCAAAGATCACCACCACCACAACCATCACATGCTCTCCCTCTTCCCCATGATCAAGTGAAGTTCGTATCCATCTGAGGTGTGAGAAGGTGGTTGATAAGTCCAAAAATGGGAGAAAGCAATTTGACAAAGAGCACAATGGAGTACCCTTGCCAAAAAGTCCTTGTGAGAGTGTCAAGTGCACTAGAGATTTTGTCATACCACCTTCTATTGAGAGTGCCAAAGACACCAACAAACTATTGTTACAACTCCTTTTAAAGCAATGATACCAAGTGTCTCACCTTCCATTGATATTAAACCACCAAGTTCCCCAATCACTGACCCAAGACATCCCAATGTGATATTTCAAGGTTATCAAGTGTCCTATATGATTTAGACCCCTATATTTGATGCATATGAAGACCCATTCCTCAAGGGAAAGCAAAACTATGGCATGGAAATTCTAAAGGTCTTAAGGCTGATTAAGGTAAACACCTTATGGCTTGACATCATCAAGAAAAACTCAACTTATGTGAAGTTCCATAAGGGTTTGTATACCTTCAAGAAGAAGATAAGAGATAAGTTGCCTAAGAGGATCATTTTGAATGAACTGAAAAGTTTCATTGATGAGGATTCATACTTAATTTGAGTTCTATGATGATGACCTTGGGGGAGAGGCAAATGAATAAACACACTTGAGAAGCGTGCATGACCCTTGGGAGGAAGATGAAGTAGTAAAGGCATTTGAGAAGATTTCCTATGATGAGGATGGAAACATTTTACTTTTGTAAAATGGGTGATTGAATCAAAGAACAACAAACCTAGATGAAGTCTCTAAACTTAGCGCTAGTAGGAGAAAATTCATGATGGTTTGAGATTCTTTCTCTCAAAACCCTTTTTCTTAATTACACTTTTGTTTCTTCAAGGAATACACACACACACAATACTTGATAGTTTTTCTATTTGTGAATCATGTTAGAGTAGGTACAATGGAGGGAATATGACACATGAAGGAGCTAGCCAAGGAGAAGATCAAAAATTGAAATGAAAAAATGAAGATCAGTGAAAAAGCTACAGGAAAGCGGCCAACACGACCATGATGCTGGAAAGACAAAATGGTCATGTTGCTCAGCATGGCCGTGGTGGCCCTATCATGCTCACCTAGTGATATTCTAAACCTTTATTTCATGTTGAGAACATCATGATTTAAAAGTTTGGGGTGGTAGGGCAGTAAGCCCTTCCTCTACCTCATTTGCCTCTATGTTCCTTGTTCTACATTTTTGTCGAGATGATCAAATAGTCTAAATGACCCTTATACTTGTCTTTCCTAACTTTGTGTGCTTCTTTTGCATTCATGCATATCATGTAGTTCAATTCCATGCATTTTTGCATAATTTTTAAAAAAAATTCTCTTTTTGCCATTCCATACCATGCATTGCATCTCATGTAGGTTTTTGATAATTTTGTGTGTTTTAGTTAAGATTTTCTTGATTTATGTTGTCTTTTCCCTAAAAGTAGGTTTGGATGTGATTAAGTGCAAGTTGGCACCATTTTGGCCAATTTTGCAATTTCTTGCATAAAAAGTATGTTTTGACTTAATTTCCACCTATTGAAGTGAAAATGTTGATCTATGACAAATGCATGCTGAATTTCTCTTTTCTATTGCTAAATGGTCTTAATTGTTGACTTTCTACATGTGAGTCACTTCTCTTAGGTTTGTAAATAGTTTAGTTGAATTGTGATGTGAGCAGGCTATGAACACTTATGGCTCATGGAGTCACATAGTAGAAGTATGAATCTCATGTTGTTCACTCATGTGGTGTGATATTTTGATACAATGTTGGAATAGATTTCATGCATGAGATTTTATTTTGAGAACCAAACTAGTGACCCCTCTTTGACCAAAATTTTCTTTCATCATCTTCTTACCTCTCTACTTTGTGAAAGGATGCCAAAGTGCACATATTCAGTCGTGGACACCTCTAAAAGTTTTGGGTGGCCACATCTATATCTCCCCACTTCACTCTCACCACCATATACCCTCCTTACACACAGGGCAAAGAAAAAGAAAAAAAGAGAAGAAAAAGAAAATAAACTTGTTCCTATGTGATAACATCCTAATACAGAAAAGATGAGTGCTCTATGTAATATCACTACAACCTCTTACCGCAATACTTTCTTCTATTTTCATACCCATTCAGCTAGGAAACATCAAACCTAGCTCACTTCATCCTTTTTCTACAGTCATGTGGGTCACATAGTGTGGTTTGAAGTATATATAAAGTTGAATGCATGAAAGTGAAACAACTCTCATGGTCATCTTTGATTAATGCCATCATGAAACGGTCTACCCAGAGCTACATGAAAGTCATATGTATTGATTGTGTGTTCTATGTCCTATATTCGAAATTTGTATGTTTAATTCTCTTTTCATGATTAGTTTATGAAAGTGGAGAGGAGAGAGGTGGAACACATGTACTTAGTCACCTTTAAGCCCATTTCGTCAATAATAATATGTTGTAATGTATTTTTCATTCTTTTTTGTTGAAAGAAAATGAAGAGAGATTAAGTTGGAGCATACTTTACGACAAGTATGTTTTAAGTTTGGGGGTGGTGATGCAGCCCTATTTTAGGGCTCCATCTTGTGTCTTTTTGCATCTTAATCATATTTAAACATGTTAAAATGCAAGTCAGTTCCCTCAATATGCATATTTATATCAAATGCACTTATGGACGTTCTTTGCATGTTTTTCAAGTACTTGGACCATGCCTTGGATGGACAAGAGAGATGGAATGTGCTCTAGGATTCCTCCACCCATGGAGGGGTCCAAGGAAGGCCCCAAAGCTCCCTCAACCTATCCTAGTAGCCAAGAGTCAACGCAAGAAAAGAAGTCCATGGATCTCAAAGAATGAAGTATAAAGTGTTGTTGAAATCCCAACACAGCTGTGGTACCAAGGAATAATGGTGCTGACAAGAGCAAAAATCACAGTGAAATCAAAGATTCAACAAAGTTGCAGCAATCATAGCAATTTGGTCATGCTAGCCAGCATAGTCGTTCCAAGGAGCCCCCAAAATGGCCATGCCAGAAAGCACAATCGTGCTGCCAAAGATTGGAATGGGCAATCTGAAGAGAACAACCTCCATCCAGGTCACCGAACACGGTTGTGCTACCTAGCACGACAGTGCTACCTAGCACCCACCGTGGTCGTGCTTTCCAGCACAATCATGCTACCAGCCTCCATTTCCCCACTTTCAACTTGACATTTTTCCACTTCCCAACACAGTTGTTCCCATCCATCATGATCATTACCACTCAATACCAGAACGGCTGTGCTACCACCCAAACCCTACATATTTCTGTACTAAAATTGCTACAATTCCCCCACTTAACCTAGTGCTTCCCCACCACCTATATATACTATAGTGGCAGCTATAGAATGAAGGTTAATATTCATTACAACCCCCCTTAGATTTCAAGATCTCTCACCTACCTTCATCCATCCCTACTCCATTTCCACCTTCCACTACCTCAAAATCATAGTTTTCTAGGGTTCCCACCACAAAACTGCATACTTACATGCCACCCATCCACCTTCAAGGAGGGATCTTCACTACTACAGAAATGGCTTATAAAGTCACTTTTCAAGGTGTCGGTTGTATACAAAAACCGACACATAAACCCTACTGTGTCGGTTTGGAACAGAAACCGACATCCAATCCGTGAAGGTCGACCAGACACGGGTACCGCTTTTATTAAGTGTTGGTTAATTAATAAAAAACTGACACCTAAAATCAACCGCCAAACCCAAAATTCCAGCGAAAAAATTGGCTCCAATATTTTACATATTGTGTCGGTTCGTAACTAAATAACCAACGACTAAAGGGTATTCGTGAGATAGGAATAGTTGTCGGTTGTCATTTAATCAAAAACTGACGACTATAATCTAGTATAGTTGTCGGTTTGTGGCAAAGAACCGACACTGTTGGTTTAGTTGTCGGTTTTTTAAAGAACCGACACGTATTTTCAACTTAATAGCTCACCCTGCCCAAACGATTCTTCCCATTTCCCTATTTCGTTCCCGATTTCCCTAGCTCCGGCGATTTCCCTTGCTTTCTGCCGCCGCCGCTCCTTCCTCCGTGCTCGCCGCTCGTCGCCGTCGAGCGAGAAGCAGTCGGCCTCCCTCTCCGCCCGCCCGCCGGCCTCCCTCTCCGCCTGCCGGCCTCTCCTCCACCGTCGGCCTCTTATCCGCCCGCCGGCCTCTTCTCCACCGTCGCCGGTAGCAGCTAGGTCTCCTAGCCTCGACGCCCTCTCCGCCGCTCCTCTCTTCGCCGTCGGAAGCTGCTAGGACTTTGCCTCAGCCGCTGCTCCTCTTCCCTCAAGGTGCCCGCCCTGCCTTCTTCTTCTTCCTCTGCTCGTCTTCCCTCAAGGTGCCGCCCTGCTGCTGGGCATTTTTTTTTAAATTTATTTACTTCTTATGAGAATCAGTTTTAATTAGGGCTCATACACATATTGATGTCTAACACCTAAATGAATATCTATTTAGTGTATTTTCTGAGTATCGTGAAAGATTCTCAATCGTGTGTATCAAATGGGATTCTTATATATATTCAGATCTTAATGTTATAAATGGAAGACTCGAATGTTATAAAATCCCATCAAAGTAGGTAGAAACAACTTATATATATTCATATCTTAATAATTCCATGAAGTTCACATTATCTTACTCAGGAAAAGTATGTGTATAATGTAGGATTAGTTCCATATAATGGTTCTATTTTAGTAAGCACCTAGAAACCCGTCCAAGATTTACTCATTAGGAGCATTTCCTCGTTTGTTCTCTAAGTACATTTGTAGACTTCTTTTCAAGCTATCATGTCTACCACAATAAAGTTGGTTATGACAAGCAATAAAAGGTTAACTGATGTTATACAACTTTTTCTGAAAATATATAACATCGTTATATGTACTTACACTTTGTTAATACTAATATTGTGCAGTCTTTGTCCACCCATAACAGTCACTATGAACTGGGCCTCTATGTCAATGTTAACGTTCCCTATTGAAGAACAATTGGACATCATCCTAGATGATCGTTCCTTAAACCAATTGGTCATACCCAAACATTGGCGTTTTCTAAAAGGAAGACACTACATGCCTGGTAAAGTGACCCTAACTTTTGGTAATTATTCACATGTTATCGAGGTTGAGTATGATTTGGCGGGAAATCTTATATCAAAATCTAGTTGGCGTGATTGGATTGGAGAGATGGATGTGGTCCGTTGGAACAGGCTTTTTCTCCGTCCAGTTGGCGATAATTCCATCAAAGTTTGGATAACCAACAGCAACTGCGAGACCCCCGATCATCTTCTACGGTATGAGCGCACGGCGTCGCATATCAGCTCGGACAAATCTGAATCCGAGGCCCCTGTCAGTTCATATTTGTCTAAATACAGTGAGGAGCTTCGTGACACAGCTTCATCATCAAAAAGAAGTTACTGATGCATGAGGGACCATGTTGGTGTAGTATTTAGTTGTCTATCTATCTAGACTTGTCTGTAGTAATAGTTTTTTTAATTATGCACATGTTTAGGGGTACACCAACCCCTTTGTTTAGTTATTGTTATAACTGAAGTGTGTGTTCCCATGAATGGAACTGAAAGTTGCTACATGAATGCTTATAACTAAAGTGTGTGTTCCCATGAATGTTCCCATTTGCATGATTACACTACTATTTTCTCATATTGTTTAGTCTATTTTAATATGACATACTTGCTTATATCTTGCTTAATGATGAACTGTAATGCACACATGTGACATGCTTGGAATGTAAATGATGAACTTTTCCCTAAATTGCCAATCATGCTTTTAAAGACATCAATAATCACCCTAAATTGAAGAACTAGGATTTTAGGTATAAGAATGACAATACATTATTTGTTGGCCTAGAAACCCGTCCAAGATTTACTCATTAGGAGTAAATCTTGGATAGTCCCCGGTTTGGGACTGTTCTTGAACACCTAATCTCACTTAGGATGTAAGTGTATAATGTGTATTGGGTTTTCAAGAAAATTTTGGCAGCATTTCCCCGTTTGTTCTCTAAGTATATATGTACTTGGAAAACAGCGGGGAAATGCTGCCGAAATTTTCTTGAAAACCCAATACACATTATACACTTACTAGTGAGATTAGGTGTTCAAGAATGGATAGGTGGTACACATTTATTATATATAATAATGACATCACATGTATTTGTTAACCCTAGACCCTAATCTTGTCCTAATATATACTTGTTTTCTCTTTGATCATAGAATGGATAGATCATGGATGTCCATTCACAATCGCTGCACCCCAGAGTTTATTTCTGGTCTTCACCAGTTCATTAAATTTGCCGAGGAACATAGGAAACAACTTGGAGATAGGTTCTACTGTCCATGTAGACATTGCGGTAACAACTTGAAAGTCAACACTGGTGACAAAATCATGACTCATGTCATGTGCAACGGGATTATACAAGGCTATACAGAATGGCACTGGCATGAAGAGATTTCAAACCCGAAACCAGTGGATGTCGATAGCAGTGCTTGTATGGAAGAAGAAATTGCCTACGATGATGTAGATGTGAATGAACCAGTTCCAGTAGACATCGTTGATGCGATGCTGGATAGTTGTGGGGTAGAGCACACCGATCCACCTCCCATTTTTAGAAACATTGTGCATGATATTGAGATGTCGTTATACACAGGTTGTACTAAGTTTACGAAGCTTAACGCTGTGTTGAGATTGTATAAGTTGAAAGCTAACAATAGATGGAGCGACAAAAGCTTCACGTCATTGTTGTCTTTGTTGAAAGAAATGCTTCCTGAAGGAAACGAGCTGCCAATCTCAACATACCAGGTAAAGAAATTGTTGTGCCCAATGGGAATGGATGCCAAGAAGATACACGCATGCCCTAATGATTGTGTACTATTTCAAAAGGACTATGCAGATTTGAAAGATTGTCCAAAATGTGGTGCGTCACGGTATAAATTGACGACTTTGGGGGAGTCCAAAACTGGTTCTCCTGCCAAGGTGATGTGGTATCTACCTATAATATCACGGTTTCAACACTTGTTTGCCAATCCGATAGATGCGAAGAATTTGAGGTGGCATGCAGATGTTAAGAAAATTAATGATGGGATCCTACGACATGCGTTTGATTCCCCACAGTGGAAGAAGATTGATGTATTGTACCCTGAATTTGGTGAAGAAGTCAGGAATCTAAGACTTGGGCTTTGTACAGACGGGATGAATCTGTACGGGACATTGAGCAGCCAACATAGCACTTGGCCAGTCATGCTTGTTATATACAATCTTCCTCCCTGGCTGTGTATGAAAAATAAGTACGTAATGCTATCGTTGTTGATATCGGGCCCTAAACAACCTGGAAATGACATCGATGTTTATCTTGAACCTCTGATTGATGACTTAAAGAAACTCTGGGGTGAAGGTGTGATGACCTATGATTCTTCACGAAGAGAGACATTTTGTTTGCATGCTATGTTGTTTTGCACTATTAATGACTTTCCAGCATATGGGAATTTGTCTGGATATAGTGTCAAAGGAGCTAAAGCGTGTCCTATATGTGAAGAGAACACTGATTCAACAAGACTAAAACATGGCGGTAAGAATGTATATCTCGGTCATTGAAGGTTTCTTCCAAAATTCCATCCGTATCGTAGGAAGCGCAAAGCATTCAATGGATTGAATGAGGAACGCAGTGCACCTAAACCTATACCAGGGGAGGTTGTTTATGAAAGAATAAAAGACTTTGTCAATGAATTTGGTAAGAGATCACAAGGTACTACACAGAGAGACAATTCTTCATTCAAGAAGAAGTCAATATTTTAGGATCTTCCTTATTGGAGTTCTTTGACAGTCAGACATTGTATCGATGTAATGCACGTTGAGAAAAATGTCTGTGATAGCATCATTGGTACTCTGTTAAATATACCAGGTAAGACTAAAGATGGGATAAAATCCAGACTGGACCTACGTGAAATGGGAATAAGGTCAGAATTAACATAAATACGTGAAATGGGTAGTAAAAGAACATACTTACCTCCCGCATGTTACATGTTGTCTAGAAAAGAGAAGAAAGCTTTTTGTGAATGCTTGATAAATGTTAAGGTGCCAAATGGTTACTCATCCAACATCTATAGATTGGTATCAATGAAAGATCTGAAGTTGATAGGACTTAAATCTCATGATTGTCACACTCTAATGCAACAAATATTGCCCGTGGCAATTCGATCTATATTGCCGAAGCATGTAAGGTTTGCAATCACCAGACTTTGTTTCTTTTTCAACAATCTCTGCAGCAAAGTTATTGACCCTGAGACTCTCGATAATTTGAAAAGAGAAGTGGTTGTTACCCTATGTCAGCTTGAGATGTATTTCCCTCCTTCGTTCTTTGATATCATGGTACATCTTGTTGTCCACTTGACTAGGGAAGTGAAAATCTTGGGCCCGGTTTTCTTGCATTGGATGTATCCCTTTGAACGATACATGAGCGTTTTTAAAGGTGATGTTCGAAACCGTTATCGGCCTGAAGGGAGTATTATTGAAGGTTATGTGGCGAGAGAGGTTATGGATTTCTGCAATGACTTTCTCAGTGGTAATGACACTCCTGATAATGACAAGAATATTGACGAGCTATTTGGAAAAGGAATTTTGGGATCACGTGTGAAAGTAATCAGCCGTGAGCAGTTGGAACAAGGTCATTTGTATATTTTACACAACATGGACGAAGTGAACGTTTATATCGAGGAACATACCAATTTCATCAAAAGACAATATCCTCGAGCCAATACAATGTGGCTTGCTAGAGAGCATAACAAGACTTTTATTAAGTGGTTTGAAGATAAAGTCTTACATCAACTATCTCAAACACCAGATGATATTACTGAAACTATCAAATGCCTCGCCTTTAAACCAAAGTTGACTTTTATGTCTTATGAAGGGTATGACATTAATGGATTCACATATTACACAAAGCACCAAGATGATAAGAGTGTCGTCCAAAACAGTGGGGTCACCCTTCAAGCATCGACTATGTTTTTTGCAAGTGCAAAGGATAAGAGTCCACGTGAAGCTAAAATGTCAAATTACGGTGTCATTGAAGAGATATGGGAATTTGACTACATAGATTTCAGAATTCCGCTCTTCAAATGTTATTGGGTTGATAACACCAAAGGAGTTATAGTGGATGAATTGGGTTTCACTTTAGTGAACTTTGAAAAGATTGGCGAGAAGGCTGAACCATTCATATTGGCATCACATGTGAAACAAGTATTTTATATCGATGATCCTGCAAATGATAAATGGTCGGTTGTTCTTCATGGTAAAAGACAGTTCATTGAAGATCCTATAGATGAAGAAGAGTACTATGATAAATATGATGACTCCAGTCCATTCTCAGTTGGGTTGCCAACTCCAGAAAATATTGAAGCTAATGATGACTTATATGTGCGTGGAGATCACAATGAAGGATTGTTAATTGATAAAAGATCACAATTTTAGAGGCATGCATGTTTATATTTTTTATTGAAGCTAAATGTTTACTTTTTTAATATCAATATCATTTTCTGATTTGATGTTTCATTATCTTCTAGTTAATACAAATGCTAAACATTGTGGGACGGTGCTAAAGAACTATAGGACCAACCTCACCCGAGTTTACATACGCGATGCTGAGAGTAGGTTCTTGATCTATTCCAATTCTAGACATTGATCAGTATTTCACTAACTCTACACTAATAATTTTTGTTTGTATTCTCTTTGAAAAATAAATATAGGAAGAAGGCTATGCAGGACGGACATGACATAGCTATGCAGGATATGCAGGAAGAAGCCCCAATGAAGAGAAGCAGGATACAGATACAGTACATAAAGTGCAGCACACACAAGTGGTTCAGATTCATATAACAACATGACAGACTAACACATATATAGTGCATAACAACAGCAGCTCTGAATTTACATACAACACTAACTTAGTACATATATAGTGGACTAAGGTGACGATACCACCTGCTAAAACAGGTGACCGACTACATGTTACGACTGGGAGGTCGTGATTCAACAATGTATGCATTAGCAGGAGGACAAACAGATCACCATATGAGGACAAACATATGGTGATCTGTTTGTCCTCCTGCTAATGCATACTGTTGCTGAATCACGACCTCCCAGTCGTAACATGTAGTTGTCGGTAACCTGTTTTACCAGGTGGGATCGTCACCTTATAAGTCCCACTATATATGTACTAAGCTAGTGTTGTATGTAAATTCGACGCTGCTCTTGTTATGTACTATATATGTGTTAGTCTGTCATGTTGTATGGACATCGATTGTATTGCTCAGGTATTATATAGTCTCATTAGATAATATGAAATATATCAATCTTATTTATAGCTCATTAATTATATATATACATCATTATCTTTACATGTGTTTAAAGCTGACCCCACTACAGGAACGGACTTACCAGATGTACATGCTCCCTATACGATGGGAGAATTAAATGAAGTAAGAGAAGAATGGGCAACAACCATACAAATAGTGGGGATTTTGTAAATGAATTTCTGAATTATAATATGTGTGAATGTTTCTACATGTCTAGATGTTTCTACATGTGTCTGAGTGAAAATGAATGAAAGTGTTGGTTACTATATGAATGTTTCTGCATGTGTGAATGTGAATGAATGGAACTACAGATTGCTAGCTACATGAATATTTCAAAATGTGTGAAAATAAAATGGAACTGCAGGTTGTATTGCTAAATGCATGTGTGAATATTTTTGTTGTTAAATTTGCAGGTTTGTGGCCTGTTGTTGGCTGATATCAATGGATGTCGTAAAACCTGCAGTTCAGTTAACTGAACTGCAGGTTTCTCATCCTGCGACCAGCCACAGCAGGTCTGCAGGTCTGTAAAAAAAAACAATAGGCGTCGGTTATTTAGATATAACCGGCGCCTATTTCCTGTGGCGCGAACATATATGGTGTCGGTTTCTTAATACAAACCGACACTGATAGTGCCCAAGCTGGCGCCAATAACAGGCGTCGGTAATTGTAAACAACCGACACATAACTTTACAGTGTCGGTTATTTAAATGTAACCGACACATATTCTTTTGGTGCGAAGACATATTTCGTCGGTTGTTGGCTTATAACTGACACTGATAGCGCCCAAGATGGCGCCCTTTCTGTGGCGCAAAGGGTTTGGGCGTCAGTTTCTTATCTAATAACCGACGCCTATAGTCCCCTGATGGCGCGTTTTCGGTCGCATGCGAAGAGTTTGGGTGTCGGTTCTGGAACCGACGCGTAATGGGTGACCTTTTAGTGTCGCCCACATAGGCGTCGCTCGGAAACTGACACTAAAGGCTATAAATTACCGACACTAAAGGTAGGTTCTGTAGTAGTGCTTGTGCTACAATAGTAGTTTAGTGCTCTTGCTTAAGTGGTTACTTTATTTGTCTTAGAATTGCTTGTTTAGGGTTAAACTATGGTTTTTGCTTGTCATATCTTCCTATCTTGTTTAATTGCTTGCATCTTAATGTAATCAACCCCAAATAAAAATAAAACCTTAAAAACCTTAATCTCCACTTTAGGAACGTATCCCACACTAACTAAGCTCTAGTGTCCCCTCTCTCCCTACGGAACGACCCTTTTCTTGCCACTTGCCTATACTAAAACATGACCCCATGCACTTGCGGGTGATGTGTGATCGGTTTGAGTGAGTGTGTTAGACTAGGTCCATTATAAATTTTAAAGATCCAAATGTGTTCAATAACTAGGGTTGCATCTGATCAAATGCAATTGATTAGGTGTAACCTAAGGCAAGTAGAAACACACCAAGCTTTTTGGCACCGTTGTCGGGGACAAAAAGTGCCAAGCTACTTAGTAGTTTTGGCGTTGACTCTCCCCTTTGACATCGTCTTTTTCCAGTTTACTTGTCTGCTTTTGAGAACACACTAGTCGTCGTGGAACCACTGGAGATCAATTGCTATTTGGTGGAGAGGTCGATTGCTCTTGAAAAGCAAATCGGTCAATCACTATATAACCTCATAAGTCAATTTCTCTTGCTAGAATGGTCGATTACTTCAAGTGACAACATGTCAAGTTTGTGTCCTCTCATGGAGAGATAAGTGTGACTTGAATGTGCAAGGTTTGAGAGAGATCCTTTAAAGTTATATGATGGGTATTTTTGAGGATCCACATTTGGGTATTAGTTGATGGAATTGCACCACGTGAAAGGTTGAGATCATTGCTCGGCGGCAAAGGAGCTTGGGTGAGGTTGATAGGCAAGTGGTCGATTTATTATTGCTCGAATTGAAGATCGAGATGTTGTAGGTTGATTGAGTTGCTCAAGCTTTGGCCATTGATGTTTTGATCATCAACCTTGAAGGTTGATGGGATGCTTGAGTATTGAGGTTGATAGTCCTCTCAAAGTTTTAGTGAAGATTGATTGACCTGGAGGTCGATGATCAAAATTCAATCATGCAACTTGATAGCTGATGGTATTTGAAGGTCGTGTTGGTTTGTCTAGTATGAATGGATGAAACTCTAATATGCAAGGAGAGTCTAGAAAAGTATCAAATTCTAACAAGTTAACATAAAATCTAAATAATATGAAATGAATATATTCCTAATGAAAATTAAGAGGTCTAGGTGCAAAACTTGGGTAAACACCCACTAAAGTTATGATGAATATGCATTCATCAGAAACCTCACCCTCCCCTTTGATGTTGTCCACCATTGTGGTGGACATAACCACCCAACAACCCCTTTGATCTTCCATCTCTTGGAGAACATTGTCAAAACCTTTCATATTTTCCCTCTAGGCAAATTCAAACATAATCTTATTTCATTAGTTGTGTGATTTTGTATTATTAATTTCCTATATCCTTTTAGTTCTTGTATTTTCTACAAACTCTTGTGGAACTAAACTACTTTTTCTTTTTTCAACAAGAACCATGCATGGTTCAGGCTCAATCTAGTAGACATTCTAAAATCCTTGACAACCCTAAGGTTATGCTAATCCATAGGAATCTGTGAGCATGGAGAAGAAGCAAAACAAAGAAAAGGAACCTGACACTACTTCAACTTCAACCATGGTAGCCAAAAGTGCATTGCTTAACTACACCTACCCTCTTCATAATGAGGTGTCTAGTTTGGAAATTGTAAGACCTAATCTAGGTGTCACTTATTTAAGGTTAGGCATGAGTGTAGTTAGCATCATGCATTTGTTTCCAAACTTGTCTAGTGAAGATCCAAATCTTCATGTGGAGAGCATCCTCAAGCCTTTTGACATCATGAAGATCAATAGGATGGCAAGGTAACAATTTCTGTATCTACCTTTTTCCCATTTACATATGATCTCTATCCAAGGAATTGATTAAATGCATGCAAAGAGGGTTAATTCAAACCTAGAACACCTTGATAATGACATTCTTGAAAAAATTATTTCCTCCTAACAAGAATGATGATTTCAAATAAAAACTTTAGATTTGAGGAAATATCTATGGAGATAATAGTTGACACTTGGGATAGGTACAAAGTTTGTGATGACCGTTATCAAACCGACAACATTATGGCACAAAACTATGCATAATTAATCATTAACAGTGGATTACTAAAAGTTACTAAAAACTAAAACATTTTTGCCAAGAGATCCATTACCAGGAAATTCTTTTCAGAAAGAACCAAAGCATATATACATCATGGTTCACTTTGTACATACATTGTTCCATCACCTTACAAGGATATGAGATAACAGTTGTTTTACCAAAACATACACAAAAGCAACATTATGCATTGAGGTGTACTAGCCAAAATCTCAGATTGATTATAAAACTATTACGCACTATCTCCCAAAGGACCTGAGAGTACATGGACGACACATAGGACTATATATCTACAAGACACATAACAACACATTCAACCTGAGCTATTACTATTGTTCTTACTGTTGTTTCCCTCTCTCTGATGCACGATCTCTACCTCTTCGTGTGTGTCTACCTAAAAAGTTGTGGAACCCATGGGGTGAGACAACGAGTCCCAATGAGAGATATAACTCTCCGCCAATAGTATTACTATCACAGTTAAACCTTTATGAATGAGAGCTAAAGAAACCTTTATTTAATTAAACAAGTATAACTGTTGATTATATGAGCACTCTCATCATCTTATTAGTTTAGATATCTACAACTGAGTAATAGATCATTTAATCACTTTTAAAAGGAATATGAAGAACATGTATAATTGTTACAAACTAAATAGTAAAAAAAAGCAAGGCTTTAACCAATATTTCTGTATTTGATCCTTAAAAAATATGCTACACAGCTAATTACATCTTTAAACAATCCATCTTATGCCCTACAGAGATGGAAATATACCTTTCATGCTCCAACTGACCACTGCAAAGTAAGCCTCAATGCCATATAGGTCTATAAAAGAGTTGGAATCTACAACCTCTCCTTTCTCGGTTAGTATGAGATTATTGGCAGTGACATCTTGAGTCAAACTATATTATAGCTAGCCCGGTGTATATATGCTCTTTGCTATAGAGATACAATGTGTAGCATGTTCTCTTATCAGGATATGACCCATAATCAATCATGATTATATCAGGGCATGGTCTGTAACCAATCATGATTGTTTATTGAGTCACAGTAGGGTATGAACCAAAGTCAATCCAAATCTTCAGGTATGGCCCATAACCAATCATGTAAGTTAAGGATACAAGGAGATATCTCAACTTGCACCCCGCATATTCAATAACATGCATTATGAGTAAAACTCGTTTCACCATTCAACAAATCCTGACACTAAATGGATCTATGACCAGGGCAACTACATTTTTAGTTCACTTGATAGATTAAGTGTGTTATAGTACCTTTTAGCATCAATAAAATTACAAGTATGAATTATATATAAATGTTACATAGAAAGGTATAACATATCTTTCAAGAAATCTTGTATCAATTGGAACATATCTTGTTACACTCATCCTGGGATCTCAGTCCCTTGAACACTTTATTGGGAATTTCATCCCTTCAACATTATCATTATTATGATCACATGTTTGGGTATAAACACTTAGTTCATTATTGAACAATGTCACCTTTTACCAAGCAACAATCATTTCTAGGTCATCAAACCCACATATATATCATACTCGTTGTAAAAGTATATCACATGGCTTACAAGGCCTTATATAATCTATATTATGCTAAATCATCATAGCTTATACCTGGATATGTTCATCATTTCATAACACCTACATGGTTAGGATTTCATAGTAAATGCAATATCAAGTAAATATCATGTCCATGCCATCAAGAGAATCATTCAAATTGCAACCCTCTCATAATTAAGGTTAGGGTTTTCCCTTGTAACTGATTTAGGGTTTTCAAGTGCATATTTATCAATCAAACCCTAATTCACATCATAAGAGTTATACTATTGACATAAGTGTTCAAGCATACTTCATCAAAAATCATCCATTGATTATCAACATGAACTGTTACCTTTCTCATGTGAGTAGTACAAGTTTCTCTCTCATCCTTAATAGGATATTGACTCCAACATACTTATTACATTGATTTAACCTTCTTTAGGGTTATCAACCTACACTTATTAAAGTGTATCCATATTATTACATTCAAGATGTATCCATAGATTATATTCAAAGTGTATCGGCCTACACTTATCAAGGTGTATTGGCATCCACTTTAATCCTTGTGTCGGCCTAGACACATCCACTTGTGTCGGTCTAGACACAACTACTTGTGTCGGCCTAGACACGTCAAATGATATTGATTTAGAAATTCTTAGAGTAGTATCATTTGTATGGTGCTTGAGGTATATCAGCCATAGAGTATCCTTGTGTGTGTCGACCATACCATCATATTGTGTATCTGACACTCACTCAACTAGTGTATCAACCACACCATCAACTAGGGTATCGACCACACCATCAATTAGGGTATCGGCCATACCATCAACTAGGGTATTGACCACATCATCAACTAGGGTATCGGGCCTATCGGCCACACCATCAACTAGGGTATCGGCCTCACCATCAACTTGTAACATACTGAATCCTGGACATTTTGTCTTTTGACCCTATTTCCCATCTTTTTCTTTCAATTCTATCCTCTTTGGCCTTTCTGTTTAATTTGTGGAGAATATAGTGGTTTAGTGAACATTATTTCACCTTTTATGCCAATAAAGGGTTTTATGCATAAATACCTCAGTAAATATTTTAATAAGGATCTAATATGCAAATTTACCACTCATGTGACATATTAATAAAATATATTCATTCTAGATCATTCCTTAGCCTTATGGAGCAAGGAAGAGAAAAAGGAATGAATAATGTTGCTTTAAACATGTTAATGTGATATTGAATTATTTAATATGAGAAATTGTGGTAATAATGGATAATAGATTAAAATAATTAAAAAGGAAGACTAATTAGTTAAAAATAACTTGAGATTCATTTTCCTTGAGTTAAAGTTTGCTTGAATGACAAGTTTCTCAATTTTGGAAAATTAATAATTATCTTTGCATTAATTGGAATTGGAAAATATGAGTTTTTCTCCAAATTTTTAAATAAAATATTAAATCACTTCAAAAGTGGAAACAACCCTCAAATTCGTAATCTACATGTCAAAATGAGTCTATGTGTGAATTTGCATCTAATTTGGTCAATGTTAAATATTTTATTTTATTTAGGAGAGAGAAAATGATTTAAAGACCAAAAATATTAAATATATGTTTATAAAAATTAATTAATGTCAAAATCATGTTCCTCACGTTTAGTATTACATGTATACCAAGTTTTATATATTTTGAAAGTTTATAGTTGCCTTTAATAAATTAGAAGGATAAATAAGTGATAAAATTTAAATGTACTAAATAAAATAATAAAAGTATTCAAAAAATAAAATAATGCCAATTTCGTGTTCTATATGTTAAAATAAACCTTTGAATGAATTTGGAATCAATTTGGAAAATATTTTATAAGAAGGTAAATTTTGGAGAGAGAAAGTGTGCAAAATATTCAAACCATTAATAATAACTGAGGAACTGGGTCCTCCAGTTGGAGCCTGTCTCAGGACATTTTGGTACTGTGACTGGGAACCCTGTGATGCTGAGTGTTGTAACTGGGAGCAATTCCTCTTGATATGTCCCATCTGTCCACATTGATGACATCCTTGAAACCCTATTCCCTAACACTGTCCTGAGTGTGGTCTTCCACAGATATCACATGCTCACGTCTCTCGCCTCGGTGGACCTATATCTAACACTTAAGATCCTGAAGACCTAGTTGGAGGTGTCCATGTAGACTGTGTACTCCATCTTTCGGAATTGAGTCTTCCTCCACTGATGAAAACTAGATCCTTGTCTACCAAAACAACCAAGTCCTCGTACTATCTTCGAAAAGAAACCACCACCTCCTCTATATCCACCACTACTTTGTCCCCTTCTAATAAAGTCTCTAGATCTTTTCTTACTCTCAGACTGCTTATCATCATTAACCAACTCTTCTACACGTCTCGTTGCTTCTACAAATTCCCCAAAGTTTTCTCTATCTCTTCGACCAATGGCTGAAACGGTGTGTCTAATTTCTGACCTTAATCCTTCTTGAAATCTTCTGTACTTTTCTGCATCATTAGGAACAAGTTGCGGATAAAAATTTGCCAACCTCATGAAATGTGCCTCGTATTCACTAATTGTCATACTTCCTTGTCTGATATTCTGCAGTTGTCTTATTTTCTCACTCAAAAAGATAGGTGGGTAGTACTTAAGATGGAATTCATCAACGAAATCCTTCCAAGTCAATATCGTGTCCCTCCTTTTATCTTCCACTCCACGCCACCAGAGCTCTGCATCACCTTTAAGCAAATAAACTACGTTTTTGATATGTCTTTCCTCAGACAGCTCCATCAGATAGAACACTTTCTCTAACTATCTCATCCATTCATCTACTACTATAGGGTCTGTAGTTCCATTGAACTCAGTACCTCCAAGCTTCTTAACCAGCTCATAGGATCTCATCAGGTCCTTGCTACTCAAGGTAGAAGCTTGCCTCTCCATCTTATACTTTTCCCTGGTCTCAAGAAACATCATGTACATCCTTGATGCCTCATCCACATCATCTCCACCACCTGGACCCATCACCTGAGGGTCAGGTCCAATGTGGCTCTCAGCTTGGTCCTCATGACCACGTCCTCTTCCTGCCATCTGCAATAGTATAACAGAACACTTCCTGTTAGAAAATTGTAGTTAGAAGGAAGACACCTAAGTCCTAATCATATTGGTCTCTTATCGTCCCCTGACCTTGACTTAGAGTAACTACGTACTCAACCTATGCTTTGATACTAAATTAATTGTCACTCCCCGATCCCACAATTACCTCAAATCATGAGATTAGGGCATGACTATGAGGATGACACTTAATACAAATACACCCTTAACTTTTTCTTTTCTTAATCACTTAAAATTATCTTTAAAGAAAGTCTTATAACTTGAAATAAACTGAAATCTTACTAAACTGCGGAAGCAACTACTATTTACATTCCTAGATAGATAAAGCATATTTACATGTCATATTACATTGTTCATGTAGAAAGTAAAACATAATAGATAACTGAAATCTAAACTACATATTATATTACATTCTCTCTCTACCACACCACATGCCCAAGGACTGAGGGGAAAGGAATAAGAGACCTCTAACTAACTACGAACTACCTTCTAAGAACTTGGGTGATACGATCCTTCAACTTCCTCATGCTAACACTGACCTGAAAAATGTTTCAGTAGGTTGGTGAGCTACTGGCTCAGTGAATAGAATTTCACCCAACCATCGCAGATAACTCATTTATGTTTATTAATTGGAATATTAATTCAAGATAATACTATATTGAGCAGATATAAAAAATATAATTTAAACGACGGGAGATATCAACATTTCATTAAGAAAACAACTGCTGCAAGGCTGTAGATATGATTAAATAACAGAGAATACTAAAATTTCATTTAAAGGACAACTGCTGTGAAACTAACTCAAATCTTTCTTAACTCTTTAACTTATAAGAAACTCTGTGAACCTATATGAACATATTTTATCTTATGCCCTAATCATATGTAGTGTATGACCCGTCCCCTCGCTGCCTGTCGTTCTGGCGATTAGGGTTACGAGAAGTGGACGTCTTCCCACCCACCTAGGGTTATTTCTCTTGCAGGTTCAAGCGTTGGGTTGTCTTTTGGTCCCGTCCCCAGGATGGCGGCAGAGCTAGTAGACAGATATGTAGGTCTTTAGTTATCGGATGAGGAGGATCCCATCGATGTTCAACCAGTGGGCAGCGGCGATGAGGAGGACCATACAGAGTTGGCGTTGATAGGGAAAATGTTGACAGGTCGCACCTATAACTTGCGAGCCATGGAGCGCACGTTAACACAGGCATGGAGTCTTAAAGAGAAGGTTGAGTTCAAGCAACTAGAATGAGAAATCTTCTTAATTCAGTTTACTCATTGGCGTGACACGGAACACATTATTGACGGAGCTCCTTAGCACTTTGATGGATGATTATTGATGTTCAAAGAGATCTGCAAAGAGGAACAGCCAGGGCAGGTTACCATTAACATGAGTCATTTCTGGATACGATTGTATGGCCTCCCCCTAGGTTATCGAGGGGAAGGTACGGTCCACAAGATTGCTGGACGGGTCAGAGACATGACTAAAGTGGATGCTGACGGCTCGGGGTGGGATGCATCCACCCGTGTCAGGGTCCTGCTCGATGTCACCAACCCCTTGAAGCAGGCTTTGACGATCAGGGTGAAAGGGGGCAATTTCGTGGAGATAGAAGTGAAATACGAATGCCTATCTAATTTTTGCTTTTTGTGTGGAGTGATGGGGGCACATAGACAAGGACTGCCAGGGCGCCATCGCTGAGCAGGACCATGTACAACGGTGGGGGAACTGGCTGCGGGCGTCACCGTGGAAGCAACGGCGGCTAGATCATGACAGCAATGGACACAACAGGACAACAAGGCATAAACTCACATTCAGAAGGGAGATTCAGGAGACGTAATCCCAATATGGAAGCTATGCTCGTAGCGGATCTATGGAGAGGCAGCTAGAGAATTGAAGCAAGAGCGGGATAGCAGGTGCAACCCGAACCTCGCCTTGGCATGGCGTCAGGGATGCATCGAGCGGAACAGAGACCTCTATGGGGGCCGAGGAAGATGGCGGGAGATCAATGATGGGTAAGGGAACGGGTGCTACGCGTCGTCATGATGGGCACAACGTTGGAAGGGTGGAGAGGGGCACAGGTGGGAAGAAGGGCATGAGGCGAGTGAGGGTAGAATGAAGCGGGGCGGGATCGACGGGGTCTCACAGCGCCAACTGGGATCCCCCAATGGGGAGGCGGAAAGGGGTAGCGTTCACCTAGAAGAAGATTTCTGGTAGGGCGACGGGGGCAGTGTTGGGGGAGAGAGGAGCGCTGCAAGGGTAGATGGGCTGGAGGACGATGGGCGTCGAACGTTTGCAATGCAGTGCCAATCAGGGCGCGATGTTGAGGAGGCTGTGGGGGATGCGGGGATGGGAAAGATCCACAACATACAGAGGGAGGATCACTGTATGGGAGTAGAGGGTGAACGACATGTACGTGTCTTTATAGATGAAGTTGCATCAGTATTACAGGAGGAAGAGGGTGACGGGGATGTGGTAGAGTTGATATCTAAGCAACATTGTGGTGAGGGGAAAGGTAAGAAAGATGAGGGCATCTGATCAATGACACCTTCATTGCAACACCAAGATGAAGAAGGATGCAACATAGCCAAACCAAAGGGGGGTCATCGTTCTATCACTAGAGCACAAAGAAGGAAGGCATCGGGCCTAAAACCTAAGCCAGGTGCGAGCACAACCCGAGCAAAGAAGAAACATAAACCTTGGGTGTATAAGATGAGTAGAGGTGCCCGATTTGGCATCCCAGAGGAGGAGGTGGTGTGGGAAAAAAGGCAGGGAAGCGTGACAAAAAATCAGACTGATGTGACATGGAGCTTGATGATGTACCAACGACTGGAATGGGCGAGAAAAAGGCAAGGCAAACTTCAACAGGGGGATCTACCTCAACCAGGGTCTGTGAGACCCAAGTAGCAGAGATTGGCAGTGTCCAATCCCATGAAGGACAATGAAACTCTTCAACTAGAACTGTCAGAGATTGGGCGACCCTGACACGTGCACAGCTCTTCGATCGTGGGTTTGGAGAGAGCGCCCGAATATAGTTTTCATTATGGAAACTATGGTTGCTGGAAAGAAGCTGGAAGGGGTTCGAAGAAGTTGCAGCTACAAAGATGGCTTGTGCATCTCTAGCACAGGCCAGGGGGTATCGGATTTTGGTGGAGAGATGCAGAGGTGGAGGTACTCAATTTGTAACGTACGGGCCCACTGCCCAAGGCTCTAGTAGAGTTTTAGGAATGACGACTGGCCCCACACACCACCACTAGCCTTAACTGCGCGCTTTGTCCTCACTCACATGCATGCCAGGATCAACTTCCCGACAGGTCACCCATCCCAATACTACTCCAAGATGAGCATGCTTAACTATGGAGTTCTTAGTGATAGTCTCCCGGAAAAGGAGGTGCACCTTGGTGATATGGGTAGTCCAATCATTCCTTTTAAGATCAACTTATTTGATGCCTCAAATCTTGGGATGTAACAATCTCCCCCACTTAGACTCTTGATGTCCTCATCAAGTCTCAACTATATGGCCTCATAATTTAACCCCATTTCAGTGCAGACCCATAATGGCCCATGGACACCCACCTCCCGATCATGAAATACCAGTGCAAGGGTGGCTACGTCAACCATGGACAACCCTTTCCTACATGCCTGGATTGCACAGCTCAAGATTGGCATGCCATGCCCATGTGGGCCCCACCTACTTGAGGGGTTATGGCTCTGATACCATTTTTAATGCCTGGGCCCATTGCCCAAGGCTCTAGTAGAGTTTCAGGAATGACGACTGGCCCCACAGACCACCACTAGCCTTAACTGCGCGCTTTGTCCTCACTCACACGCATGTCAGGATCAACTTCCCAACAAGTCACCCATCCCAGTACTACTCCAAGTTGAGCATGCTTAACAATGGAGTTCTTAGTGATGGGCTCCCGGAAAAGGAGGTGCACCTTGATGATATGGGTAGTCCAATCATTCCTTTTAAGATCAACTTATTTGATGCCTCAAATCTTGGGATGTTACACAATTACTCTAATAGACATGTCGCCAGTCTAGTCAAAGACAAAGCTACATGGGCTACATGGCGTGCCATTGGGATATATGGGTGGGCGGATCAGCAGAGAAAATCTAAGATGTGGGACTTGATGAGGAGGCTAAAAGTAGAGCCAGAGGAGCCAGTTCTCTTCTTTAGTGATTATAATGAGATAGTATCAAATTCTGAAAAGAAAGTGGGCCACCCAGAGAGGAAAAGGTCATGCAAAATTTTCGGGACACCATTGATGACTGTGAATTGGTGGAACCTGGCTTTGAAGGAAATGTCTACACTTGGAGACGAGGACTTTCTGTGAGAACACTTGTGTAAGAATGACTTGATAGATACCTCCCGGAGCTCAGGTGGTGGGATCTTTTTAGCTACTGCAAGGTCATTCATCTACCAATCTATGAGTCGGATCATGCCCCTATTATCTTGACAGCTGATAATAGAGAAAGGAAAGGGAGAAGGAGAAGAAAGTATTTTGATTTTGAGCCCATGTGGGCAGGAGAGGAGGATTGCAAAAATATTATTGGGGAAGCATGGAGAAGGGGTGGATATCTAAAGTCAAAGATAAATACTTGTAAAGATCATCTAAATATGTGGGCTGCAAATAAGTTTGGGGACCGAAAAAAAAAAGATCCATGATCTTGAAGGAAAGTTAAAGAAAATCCAGGCACATCCACCAGACCAAATATTCCTTCAAAGGGCTAAAGAGATATCTAAAGACCTCCAATACTGGCTCAGGAAAGATGAGGAGTACTGGGCAGCAAGGGCACGAGTCAAAGAACTCAAGGAAGGGGACGGCAACACAGCTTATTTTCATCAAAAGGCATCTAGCAGGAAAAGAAGAAACTAGATAGAGGGTCTTGAAGATGAACAAGGGAATTACAAAACACATATAGATGGTATTTCAGCCATCATCACCACCTTTTTCTCCAATCTTTTCCAAACTAGCAATCCCACGGGTTTTGAACAAGAAACAAGTGATATTAGGAGGATGATCAGTGACGAACAAAGAAAAGATCTAGAAAGAGAGATCACAAATGAGGAGATATGGGTATCCCTTAGACAAATGCATCCTAATAAAGCGTTGGGTCTAGATGGAATGAAAGTGATGTTCTACCAAAAATACTGGAATATCATGGGTCAAGATGTGGCTAACTACATTAAGGGGTGGTGGAAAGGGGAAAGGAGCCTAGAGGAGGTAAATGAAACATTGGTGGTGATGATCCCAAAAATGACAAACCCAAAACAGTTGGAGAGTTTTACCCGATTAGTCTTTGTAATGTCCTATACAAGCTTGCCTCTAAAGTGATGACTAATAGATTAAAGCCGCTCATGAACAATATTATAACGGAGAATCAAAGTGCTTTTATCCTGGGGTGCATGATTACCGATAATGATCTCATCACCTATGAACTCTTCCATGCTATGAAAAGGGATAAAGGAAAGAAAAAAGGCAGCCTTGCTCTGAAGTTAGACATGTCCAAAGCCTATGATAGGGTTGAATGGAGTTTCCTAAATTTTGTGATGGAGAAAATGGCGTTCGGGTGGTTTGGAGGGAGAAGATCCAAGACTGCACAACATCTTTCCAGCATATCTTTGCCATCAACGGGGACCGGACCAGGAGAACAAAACCATCATGGGGACTTTGCCAGGGTGACCCTGTCTCTCCCTATCTTTTCATCATATGTGCAGAAGCTTTTTCTACCATGTTAAGTATTGTTGTTCGTGACAACCTTGTACATGGTATCACTCCATGTAGAGGGGAACCATGCATATCTCACCTTTTCTTTGCAGATGACAACATCCTTTTCGCTAGAGAAACCTCATCAGAATGCTTGAAGATAGCTGAAATTATCAGCCAATATGAACAGGCATTCGGTCAACAAATTAATCTATCAAAGACGAAGGTAGTTTTTAGCAAAGGGGTGACGGCCACAAAGTGGGAAAATCTCAAAGGTTTACTATAAGTAAAGGAGGTAGACAGGCACGTAAAGTACCTAGGTCTTCCAACAGCGATAGGAAGATCAAAGAAACATATATTCAGTTTCGTGAAGGAGAGGATTTGGAAAAAACTACAAGGTTGGTCTGAGAAGTTGTTGTCCAAGCCCGGCAAGGAGGTCCTTATCAAGGAAGTGGCACATGCTATCCTGACACATGTGATGAGTATTTTCCAGATACCAACGGGCACACTTGATGAAATTCAAAGTATCATAGCAAGGTTTTGGCGGGGCACAAAAGGAAATGAAAGAAAGTTAGCATGGACAAGCTAGGAAAACATGTGTAAACCAAAAAAGGTGGGAGGGCTCAACTTCAGGAATTTCCATACTTCAACCAAGAACTACTAGTCAAACAATTATGATGGTTAGGAGTGAACCCGCATTCACTTGTGCATAAGGTTTTGAAGGCCAGATATTTTCCTAAATCATCTATTTGGGATGCAAAGAGAGGTTATAATCCTAGCTATACATGGAGGAGCTTATGGGGATCAAAGGCACTGCTGAAGGAAGGGATGGAGTGGAGGGTAGGAAATGGGAAAGACGTTGACATTTAGGAAGATTAATGGTTGCGGGAGAGGAGGACACTCTTGCACGCTTCAAGATCTCAGATGACATATCCAACGGGAAGGTGTGTGAGCTTATGACACCGGATGGTCTTGACTGGGATACTAAAAGACTTGAGGCTTGTTTCCCACCATCTTACATAGAAAGGATAAAAGCTATCCCGCTTAGTCTACATGAACAGGATGATATATGGTCGTGGTGGCCGGCAAAGAAAGGTATATTCACGGTGCGATCAGCATACTGGCTAGGCATGCTTGGAAAAGAGGAGGCCCGAAAGCAAGTAAGGCAGTAGGGTGACGCCTTATGGAAGTGCATTTGGAGAGGGGGTGGGCACCCAAGATGGAGCACTTCATTTGGAGATTGTGCATTGGGGGGCTAGCAACCAAGGGGAGGTTGTTCGACAGACATTGCATTGGGGATGGTACATGACAGTTGTGCATGTCGGAAAAGGAATATATTCCACATATGCTATTCCGGTGCCCGAACGCTACTGAGGTCGAGGAAAAACTGGAAAGAGGGATCCAAGAATGGGTGGAAGACTACAAGGATGAAGATATTATCATCACCATGGGGGCAGCATTGGAGAGGGCAGACAAGGAGGCGATCATTGCATCCATGTGGGCCGTTTGGAGGGGGTGCAACATGTGTGTCTTCCAAGATGGCGAAGTACACAGTGGCTACCTATACCATTCGGTGCTGACATGGGCCAAGCATGATGGGGGAGAAAAGCAACTAAGGAGAAATAGCAATGCACATCGGGGTAGTGAAGGAACACCACGATGGGTCAAGGAAGCACATGGACGAATGAAGATTAATGTCGACGCTTCATGTGGGCAGGACGGAGAGACAGCCATAGGGATGGTGATGTGTGATAGTGAAGGGGTGTTGATCGGGGTAGCGGGCAAGAAGATTAGCAGGCACACAGGGATAGCAATGACAGAAGCCATAGCCATGAGGGCAGCACTCCTGTGGGTGCACAGCCATGGTGCCGAATAGGTGGAGATGGAGACGGATGCACTTGAAGTTGTCCAAGCTTGCAGCGACTCCTCTACAAGGAGGGACTACATGGGGATCCTTGCGGATGATATTAGGAACCTGAAACATCTCTTCTCTTTTTGCAACATTTCTTATGTTAGTCGTTCTTATAACAAACTTGCCCATGAAGTTGCCACCATGGCACAAAGGGGACAAGTAGATAGGTTTACTCTTTTCCAGTCTTTTCCTTCATGTTTTGTAAACCTTGCTTTGGCTGATTTAGCCTAATTAGTATAGTTGGTGGGGGGACCTAATCATAGGACCCTCCATTCTCTCTCAAAAAAAAATAACAAATAATTTCAATAAATGGAAATAATGGAAAATTCATAACTAACATACTTAATATGACTTATGGGTGAAGTTTCATTATTTTTGGAAATTATATAGTCATTAATGAGAGAGGAAAGAGAAAATAGTAATTAGCTTAATTGACTAATCTAACTTTCTTAAAAGACAGATCTAATTTTATATTCGGATTCCTTACCCCAAAATAAGTTAACCTACCAAATTTGAGTTTATTTGGACTTTTTTTTGCACACTCAAATAATTATAAAAAAATTATATATTAAATACATCAAAAGACCAAAGTTAGAAAGTTGTATTAAATGATCCGGTCATCTTCTACTTCGAACCTATATGAACAGTAAACGTGGACCAAAGTGCTTCGATATTTTGGGTATATCTCCCTCGTTTCTCCACGAAACTTTATGAAATAACTTGCATTGATTTCCAAATCAAAATATGCATCTTTTAAACCATTATTTATGAGATTTCATCGTGATTTGAGGAAACACTCAACTCTCTCTTCAAAGCACCTTGTGGCCACTTCCCTCCTCTCTACTTTCCTCATCCTCACCTATAAATATTCATACCCAGAGCATCCTCATCATCTTTGCAACCCAACGAAACTTTCAATTGCTCGATTCATCACTGTTTTGACCCCCGACAAGCTTTCAAAGGCACAGAGATTACGATGGACTTCTCTCTCTTCTCTCTTCGTCTCCACACAAATTAAAGGTACCATCGAGTTTGTATGCTTCTCTTTCTTTTGACTACTTCTACGATGGATTTCATCACATATAGCGACTTTCACCCAAACCACCCGAGCTACAGTCGGCTACTTCACGCAGCCATGGATGGACAGGTGAAGGGGATGATTCCCCCACAAGAAATCCCCAGATTACCCCTCGTCCTCTCTTCTTTTCTTTAGTTCCACACTTGGATATTTTGGTCATTTGAGTTTGTTTTCCTTTTCTATGATGAGGTTGACTTGGTCATTGACCACGCGACATGGCTGCTCCAAATTGGGCCATGTCAGTGGGCCAGCCCTCTCCCTCTCTCTCTTCCTTTCTCACAATTTCTTGCTTATTTGGCATTTCTGGATTTTCTGATTTATCTAAATTTTAAAAATCATATCTTTTGACTTGCTTGTCCAAAAATTAAAGTAAAATATGTTCTGAACTCGAAAAAATGTGCTATTTATAATATAAATATCTCCAAGCATAGGTTTTGAGTTTTGTCAAAGGTGATTTTTTAGAAAATGAATTAATTAGTTAAAAATCACTAAAAATACATCTAAAAGTCCATATCTTCAAAATACATAATATTATATACTATTTTGATTAGAAAACCCTAACTAAGACAGTGGTGATGGTTTCAAGGTCTAAATTGATGGTTTGTGTAAAAAGTTGGTAACTTTGGGGTTTTAAGTCCCTAATGAATGAATATAGTGCTAATACGTGAACATGGTTATGATATTAGGACATGTGGACCCTGATCTCATTTAAAGGTTCTGAAAAGTGATTTCTAGGACTCTAAAGAAGGGGTATGTGCATCTAACACCTTAGTTGAGATATTTATGCCTTAACCTAATCTTCCCTAATGAGGCTTAATTGAATCTAACTCTTTTCTTGAAACCCTAATTTCTTGTGCCTCAAATTAGATCATAGTTTCTTATTTTTTGTGTTGTAAACCCCGGTATCATGCTTATTGATTCCAATGATTATTCTTGACATAACTACTTTTTCTAGCATGTAGATTTATGCTCTATTTAATGTTAAGTAGCGGTACTTATGTACAACCACCCACAGAGGGCATGTATTTATTCACCCTGGGGAATGTTTTATTCTCCCCATATCATTTTTGGTGATTGGGAATGTCTTATTCTCCCCTCACCTAAGGTTAGAGGTCATGTAGGTGCCTCAACCCTACTTAGTTAGGTAGACATAATTATCTTACATGCAAACCCCTTTTTAATATAATTGTTATTGGCAAGTTTCTTTTTATATAGCCTCATACTCTTGTTGTCTTCATCTTATGATGAACCCTAGCCTATTTTTATTTGCTTTACTTTTCTTGTTATCCTAGATTAGTTTTATGACACATACTTTTCTTCCCTTTCCCTTTTGCTGGGTATCCTCCCAACCACCTAGGTGTTGAGCAAGGTGATGGATAAGACAAGAAGATCATAGCTTTTGGCTTGGACTTGGTTGATGGAGATGTTACTTTGGAGACAAGATTGTAGTAGTTTAGACTTCCCTTTATCTAGATCTTGTTTGTGTATCTTTATGTAAACCCTAATGGGAGAATTTGATGTATTTTTTGTAAATCTTTTATGAAATTGATTATAGTATTTTTATTCTGCTACTTTCCAATGGTGTTTTGTTTATCAAACTTAGTAAAGGGGTGATTTCACTCTTTTACACAACTAGTGTATCAGCCACAGCTTCCAAGAGTGTATTGCCCATACTTTCACAAAGTATATCAGGCTAAATATATTTCTCATCACACATGGATCGGGCTAGGGGGATATCGGATTGTGAGTGTATCAGATTAGGGTTACGATTGGCTATATCGACCTCCACACTTAACTAAGGCATCATAGTTTGATATTCCATCTTTATTAGACATCTCTTGGTCATGACAAGCTAATGCCTTTGAGGCATATCATTTTTAGAGCATCTAACATATCGACTTATCAACAACATATCGTTTTAGAGTAGCACAAGTCATATCGGCCATCCATGTGATGGTGCAAGTATGTGTATCGACTTGGCTATCTTCTAGATATTGGTATGCCTTATTCTTAGCATGAGGTGATAGGTTAAATAGTGGAGAGCAAAATATTCCTACTCATGTTGCAAGCCAAAAGGGATAGGAGTTCTTGTATATCGGTTTCCATGTCTATACCCTTATATCGGGTTAGGGTTTTTCACAAACCAATATCAGTTTGTGCATATCGGCTTCATCATCTTTAAGCTCCAACTTTTCATTCATTACTATTCTATTTCATGGACAACAGCCCCAGATATTCATAACAACTCATAGAACCATCATTTAATCAAGGAAAGTCGAAATAGAAAAGGAATCACCAAGTATTGCATGATAGAAGGTGAATAATAATAAAGTTGAGTTCAAGTTATATAACCCTCCTCAAGATCAACTCAAGAGCTTCAAATTCTAAAGATCCACATTCCCAAGGTTGAAGATGACTTATCAAAAGTCCAAGCCTTGATCACAACACTTCTCTATGAAAGAAGATATCATAGTAAGGAACTTGGTGAATAAAGAAGAGAAGGAAAGAATCATGATTTGAGAAGCATAGTCTTTCTAAGGTTGAAGAAAACCATGGCTTCACCTTAGGCAAGATGCTCAGTCTTCTCTTTGATGCTTGAGCTCCTAGGGTCGTCCTCCAAGCAAGAGATATAAAGGAGTCAAAAAAAATACTAGGAGGTGAAAAGAGAGGTATATATAGTTGAGGTATAAGAGAGAGAGTATGTGTAAGGTGTCATCACCTTGTGCACTTAAGTGACACATGTCCATTGATGTGCACAAATCATATCATCTCTTAGATCATGTTTGGTTGCATATCCATGTTGTTTTGACTCAATTATCACTCTCATTCATTCTAGATTCTATATTTTTAGCTATTCTTACTTGTCTCATGGTTTAGATTGTAGGTACTACATTTTGCAATAAAATGATGAGGAATATATCATATTATCACTTATTGGATCACTCCTCAAGTATCTATATGTTTTGGGTTTCGAATTATGTAAATACCACTTTTTACGGCATGTAAATCTGACCTACACGTCGAAAGTTATGAGCAGAATACACAGCAGCCCAGAATAGCCATTGACACGTCGTGTCTTAATTAAGACACCTCGTGTCTTAAAAAGACACGACGTGTGTTATTAAAGACACCCCGTGTCTCATTCCAGAAATTGAATGCAGAACTCCATATTTGCAGCAAAACGCTGTATTTTATTAAAGACATGTCGTGTCTTAATAAGACACAACGTGTAACCTCCCAGAATTCAATCCAAACTTCAGTTAGTGCATAAGACGCACTGTGTCTTATAAAAGACACATCGTGTGACCTGCAGATTTCGCCCAAATGTGAATGTAACTATCTCACACTTATATATATGACCCTAAGCCATCTTTAGACAGTTATGATGACATATTTCGGACCTTTTGGAGCAGGACTCAAGCAAGGAAGAGCCAAGGAGGAGTTGGAGGCGTTCTAAGGGAGAAAAGGTGGTTTTCTGAGAGGAAAACTTCTTCTTCTTCCTTCTTCTCCAACAATTGTAGTAGGAATCTCTTTCGTTCTCTTCTCTACACTTTGGCGTGAAGTTTTATGGAGAGTTTCTAGTAGCAAGGACAGATTTGTGACTCCTTGGTCGGAGTTCCACATCTATCTTCCTTCTTCCACAGACATCCAAGTTTATTTCCTTCTATTATGATGTCTAGCACTACTTTCTACTGCTTGTATCTACTTTCTATAGCCATAGATGAGTAGATCTCTTGTTCTTTGGCATGGGGGAGTAACTCCCATGTCATAACATGTTTGAACATAAATTTCATATATAATTCTAGCTGTTTCACTATTCTAAGATTCATTGGTGTTTAATTCTTCTTACATGCTTTGTTGGCCACTTTGTATGTTTGATTTCTGCTCTTTATATAATCTGGGAAGATGTGTATAGGAGTAAGGAGATGTACCTTAGCTGCACTACCTTGACCATGGGAGTGGTTGGGATGTGTAGGGGAGTAAAGGTTTTATAGTCTGAATCTTAGTATATCCATGGGAGTGGTATACCAATTTAGGGTTGTTCTACACTATCGGGAGGTGGGTGTAGGATACAAACCGCCCTTGTGTTATTGCTAGTGTTCTTGATCAATATTGTTCTTCATGTTGTGATGTGGATGTAAAACCCTGTCCTCAAGAATCTCTAATCCAAATTGATCCTTAATACAAGTGTTTTCTATTTTAGTTCATTTCCTTTTAATTGCTTAGTTAACATAAAAAACATATCTTATTAAAAAGATCTAGATTATTGAAAATCATAACTCTTGCGCCTAGCTAACCAACGCTCCTTGTGTTCAACCTCGACTACAACTACTCTCGTATACTTGTGGAAAATTGCTAGTTGAGTAAAAGATCATTCTTATGATTGAAACTCGTTAGTGTAACAAACAAACAAGTTTTTGGCACCATTGTTGGGGAGCATCGATATTCCTGTTAGAGTAAGAGTTGTTGATAAGTAAATGAGACTATATAACAACCTTCATATCCACCATCATATCCATTAATCATAATTCATCGTGATCATCATAATTTTTTGTATCTTGCATATTTGTTTTTATATCTCACTCACCTTATTTATTTGCAGGAGCATATGGGGTGTTCATAAAAAGATCCTTGAACCGTGCATATCTCTACATTTAGAAAATGAACACATCGTTTGCAGCCCTCATGGAGCAAGGAGTGAAACCCAAACATGTATGGAAGAATCACAATCCAAACGACGTTCACCCATGCCACCTTCATATGCACCACCCTCATCCACGCATCCTTCATCCACACCACCATCATTCACACCTAATTCACCACCATCATATACACCACCAACACCCATACCACATACACCACCACCATCTACGCCACATCCACCTAATCCTCGGATCTACATGAAGAACTAGTCAAGGAGGATGACCTTCCTCTTAAGGACTAGTTTGGTACAGCTGCAATGCACATGAGTGGGCCTATTAATATTTCAGAATTTGAGGCAGAGGAGTTTTCTATCAGCCCAGCCATCATACAATTGCTACAGCTGAATGCATTTGGAGGGACACTAATGGAGGATCCAAACCTCCACATTGCTGAATTTTTGCAGTTTCCAAGCACCATAAAGATATATGGTGTTCCTACTGATGGGATACGCCTAATCCTTTTTCCATTCTCTCTTAGAGATAGAGCCAAGGCATGGCTCTATAATTTTCCAAAGAAGTCAATCGGCACTTGCGAGGAGCTTCTAAAGGTCTTTTTGGCAAGATATTTTCCACCTAGCAAAACTTTACAGCTGAGGAGTCAACTCATCAATTATTCTCAAAGGGATGGAGAAACCTTGTATGATACATGGGAGAGGTTCAAAGATCTTCAACATCTTTGTCCACATCACGGTCTAAGCAATTGGCTTCTATTGCAATCTTTCTATAATGGTTTGTGCTACAATACAAGGATGTCTATTGATGCAACTGCAAATGGAGCTCTAATGAACAAATCTTATGGAGAAGCCTATGATATTATTGAAGATATGGTAGCAAATCATTGTCATTGGAGTCCGACTACAAGCTACCACACATCCTTTTCACATACTACTTCCGGAATGCAAGTGGAAGATCACACAGTTGGTGTTGCAGACTTGATTGTAGCAAGGCTAGACACTTTGTCACAAAGGTTTGAGAATCTAAGCACACAAATAATTCAAACAACCAACAATATTTGTGATGCATGTGGGTTTCTTAGACACTCATCTTCTACATGTTATGCTTCTTCTATTTATTCTCCAATGGGCTACACTCCACCTGACTTCTACAACAATGACAACTTGAATTTCATTCAGCCACAACAACCACAAGTAACTTCTAGATTAGAGTCCATGCTTGCAACATTTATTTCAACTCAAATGCAGCAAAATGAGGAGTTCCATCAACAAAGACAATCAATGAAGGGTGCCATTTTCCAACTCTCTTCTAAGGTGGATGATATTGCCACTCATGCACACATCTTGGAGAAACAAATTGCCCAGCAAGCTCATTCGAGCAAAGAAACATTTCCACCTTTCTTGCCTAGTCCACCGGAGATGAATCCTACATATTTCAGGCCAGTGACATTGAAGAATGGTGTTGTCATAGAAGTATATCCTTCAAGGTATGATGATGTGGATACCTATGAGGATTATGAAGCTACAAATCAAGGGGAGAAAGATACAACACATGATCTACTTTTAGATTCTTTTAGCAAGCCACATGTCCTTCCTCCTCACTCTCTATATGACACATTTCTTTATAATGAGAACACTCTTCCCAACTCATATTTTGATGATACTTCAAAGGAGAATGAAAAGACAAATAGTATTGGCGTATAAAACACTATTCTTACTGCAGCTCATAGGTGCTTTCGCTTGCCCCAAATCAAGGACATATTTGTAAGGAGGCATCAATCTTTAGCACAACAATTTCCAGCTGCAAATCAAAGCAACGGACCTCCATCTCCATCATTCACCATGACAGGTATCCGATTGCAATCCTCTTGAGTTTGTTATATGCAGTGAGGACACTACAAATTTCAAGCTTAGGGGGAGAGCAATCGGTCGGTAGTGTAGTTTTATTTCCCTTTTTTCATCTTTTTCTTAGTTGTTGTTTTCAGTTCTTCTCTTCTGGTGGCAAATCTAGTATGATATGAGGTTTATCTTTTATATGTGGATAGAACTTCTATGATTAACTGATTGTCCTCTTTGGATGAGAAATATCATTTGGAGAAATTGTAAAAGGCATGCATTAATCAAATGAAACCTTTTGTCCATCAACATGTGTTTAACTCTGGTTCATGCTTCTAGCCTGAACATTCATCTTTGACATCCTTGATTGCTTAAAACATGTAATGGTTTCAATTTTTGTGATTAAATCAACTTTACAACATCATTTAGAATATGGGATGCCCTTGTCAAGCTCTTAGTGCATTTTAGCCACTCTTTCAGTGGGAAAAAATTCAAAACAAATGAATGAAATCTAGCTAATGTTGCAATTTAGTTGACTCTCCTATGTTGTGGAATTTTTTTAAAATTTTCTTTTTGCTTATTTCACCCTCATACCCCATAAAAGATGGCTAAACCGCCCACATATTATGCTAGCCTAGTGTAAGTCTGATCTGGCCACGATGGTTAGGTGGTATGTCTTAAAAGAGGATAAAATACCCCAACCGGCACTCCACGTGTGCATAAGCCTACATTAGCAGCAGAGTGCCGGAACATATAATCCATTGTCACATCATTTTTGGAAAGAAGGAGAGTACAACTAAAATTGTTAATTTTAAATAAGATTTCATCATTTGTATCCTTAATAGTTGAGAGTTTGAGTTGTACATCCACTAATTATTTGGCTTGGTCATCCAAATTCTACTTAATGTTGTTTCATTGATTGATTCATTTAATTGTGACCACTCTTGCTGAACTAAAATCTCTTTCTTGGGTGTTTAAGTTGAATTGATGTCTATGAGTATAAACATGTTGATCATGTTTGGTTTGGTCTTATACACATCTTTCTTTTCATTTGATCTATGCATGAACTTGACAATTCTTCATTTGTGTTTCTATGCTCTTTTTGCTTGAGGACAAGCAATGGTTTAAGATTAGAGGGATTTGATGTGAACAAATCATATCATCTTTTAGATCATGTTTGGTTGCATATCCATGTTGTTTTGACTCAATTATCACTCTCATTCATGCTAGATTCTATATTTTTAGCTATTATTACTTGTCTCATGGTTTGGATTGTAGGTACTACATTTTACAATGAAATGATGAGGAATATATCATATTATCACTTATTGGATCACTCCTCAAGTATCTACATGTTTTGGGGTTTCAAACTGCGCAAATACCACTCTTTACGACATGTAAATCTTACCTATATGCCAAAAGTTATGAACAGAATACAAAGTATCCCAGAACAGCCATTGACACGCCGGGTCTTAATTAAGACACCCCGTGTCTTAAAAAGACACGACCTGACTTATTAAAGACACCCCATGTCTCAGTCCAGAAATTGAATGCAGAACTCCAGATTTGCAGCAAAACACCGTGTTTTATTAAAGACACATCATGTCTTATTAAAGACACATCATGTAACCTCCCAGAACTCGATCCAAATTTCAGTTATTGCATAAGACATGTTGTGTCTTATAAAACACACGTCGTGTGACCTGCAGATTTCACCCAAATGCAAATGTAATTGTCTCACAATTATATATATGACCCCAAGCCATCTTGGGACAGTTATCACGACATATTTTGAACCTTTGGGAGTGGGGCTCAAGCAAAGAAGAGCCAAAGAGGAGTTGGAGGCTTTCTAAGGGAGAAAAGGTGGTTTTCTGGGAGGAAAACTTCTTCTTTCTTCTTCTCCAACAATTGCAGCAGGAATCTCTTTTGTTCTCTTCTCTACACTCTGACATAAAGTTTTTTGGAGAGTTTCTAGCAGCAAGGATGGATTTGTGACTCCTTGGTCGGAGTTCCACATCTATTTTCGTTCTTCCACAGACATCCAAGTTTATTTCCTTCTATTATGATGTCTAGCAGTACTTTCTACTGCTTGTATATACTTTCTACATCCATGGACGAGTAGATCTCTTATTCTTGGGAATGGGGGAGTAACTCCCATGTCATAACATGTTTGAACACGAATTTCATATATAATTCTAGTTGTTTCATTGTTCTAAGGTTCATTGGTGTTTAATTCTTCTTACATGCTTTGTTGGCCACTTTGTATGTTGGATTTCTGCTCTTTGTATAATCTGGAAAGATGTGCATAGGAGTAAGGAGATGTACCTTAGTTGCACTACCTTGACCACAGGAGTGGCTGGGATGTGTAGGGGAGTAAAGGTTTATAGTCTGAATCTTAGTATATCCAGGGGAGTGGTATACCAAGTTAGGACTGTTCTACACTACCGGGAGGTGGGTGTAGGATACAAACCTCCCTTGTGTTATTGCTAGTGTTCTTGATCTTTATTATTCTTCATGTTATGATGTGGATGTGAAACCCTATCCTTAAGAATCCCTAATCCAAATTGATCCTTAATACAAGTATTTTCTATTTTAGTTCATTTCCTTTTAATTGCTTAGTTAACATAAGAAAACATCTCTTGTTAAAAAGATCTAGATTATTGAAAATCATAACTCTTGCGCCTAGCTAACCAATGCTCCTTGTGTTCGACCTCGACTACAACTACTCTCATATACTTGTAGGAAATAGCTAGTTGAGTAAAAGATCATTCTTATGATTGAAACTCGTTAATAACAAACAAATAAGTTTTTGAGAGAGCAACCGGCCGGTAGTGTAGTTTTATTTCCCTTTTATCATCTTTTTCTTAGTTGTTGTTTTCAGTTCTGCTCTTCTGATGGCAAATCTAGTATGATATGAGGTTTATCTTTTATATGTGGATAGAACTTCTATGCTTAACTGATTGTCCTCTTTTGATGAGAAATATCTTTTGGAGAAATTGTAAAAGGCATGCATTAATCAAATAAAACCTTTTGGCCATCAACATGTGCTTAACTCTGGTTTATGCTTCTAGCCTGAACATTCATCTTTCACATCCATGATTGTTTAAAACATGTAATGGTTTCAGTTTTTGTGAGTAAATCAACTTTATAACATCATTTAGAATATGGGATGCCCTTGCCAAGCTCTTAGTGCATTTTTAGCCACTCTTTTAGTGGGGGGAAAAAATCAAAACAAATGAATGAAATCTAGCTAATGTTGTAATTTAGTTGACTCTCCTATGTTGTGGAATATTTTTTAAAATTTTCTTTTAGCTTATTTCACCATCATACTCCATAAAAGACGGATAAACCATCCACATATCATGCCTAGTGTAAGTCCGATATGGCCACGATGGTTAGGTGGTATGTCTTAAAAGAGGGTAAAATACCCAAACTGGCGCTCCACGTGTGCATAAGCCTACATTAGCAGCCGAGTGCCGGAACATATAATCCATTGTCACATCTTTTTTAGAAAGAAGGAGAGTACAACTAAAATTGTTAATTTTAACTAAGATTTCATCACTTGTATCCTCAATAGCTGAGAGTTTGAATTGCACATCTACTAATTGTTTGGCTTGGTCATCCAAATTCTACTTAGTGTTGTTTAATTGATTGATTCATTTAATTGTGACCACTCCTGCTGAACTAAAATCTCTTTCTTGGGTGTTTAAGTTGAATTGATGTCTATGAGTATAAACATGTTGATCATGGTTGGCTTGGTCTTATACTCATCTTTCTTTTTAGTTGATCTATGCATGAACTTGACAATTCTTCATTTGTGTTTCTATGCTCTTTTTGCTTGAGGACAAGCAATGGTTTAAGCTTAGGGGGGATTTGATGTGCACAAATCATATCATATTTTGGATCATGTTTGGTTGCATATATGTATTGTTTTGACTCAATTATCACTCTCATTCATGCTAGATTCTATATTTTTAGCTATTCTTACTTGTCTCATGGTTTGGATTTTAGGTACTACATTTTTCAATGAAATAATGAGGAATATATCATATTATCACTTATTGGATCACTCCTCAAGTGTCTACATGTTTTGGGGTTCGAAACTGCGCAAATATCACTTTTTATGGCATGTAACTTTGACCTACACGCCGAACGTTATGAGCAGAATACACCGTAGCCCAGAATAGCCATTGACACGTCGTGTCTTAATTAAGACACCTCGTGTCTTAAAAAGACACGATGTGTCTTATTAAAAACACCCCGTGTCTCAGTCTAGAAATTGAATCCAGAACTCCAGATTTGCAGCAAAATGTCATGTTTTATTAAAGACACGTCGTGTTAAAGACACATTGTGTAACCTCCCAAAACTCGATCCAAACTTCAGTTATTGCATAAGACACGTCGTGCCTTACAAAAGACACGTCGTATGACCTGCAGATTTTGCCCAAATGCGAATGTAACTGTCTCACACTTATATATATGACCCCAAGCTGTCTTGAGACAGTTATCACAATATATTTCGAACCTTTTAGAGTGGGACTCAAGTAAGGAAGGGCCAAGTAGGAATTCGAGGTGTTCTAAGGGAGAAAAGGTAGTTTTTCGGGAGGACAACTTCTTCTTCTTCCTTCTTCTCCAACAATTGTAGTAGGAATCTCTTTCGTTCTCTTCTCTAGACTCCAGTGTGAAGTTTTCTAGAGAGTTTCTAGCAGCAAGGACGAATTTGTGACTCCTTGGTCGGAGTTCCACATCTATCTTCCTTCTTCCATAGACATCCAAGTTTATTTCCTTCTATTACAATGTCTAGCACTACTTTCTACTGCTTGTATCTACTTTCTACAGCCATGGATGAGTAGATCTCTTGTTCTTGGGTATGGGAGAGTAACTCCCATTTCATAACATGTTTGAATTCGAATTTCATATATAATTCTAGTTGTTTCACTGTTCTAAGGTTCATTGGTGTTTAATTCTTCTTACATACTTTCCTGGCCACTTTGTATGTTTGATTTCCGCTCTTTGTATAATCTGGGAAGATGTGCATAGGAGTAAGGAGATGTACCTTAGTTGCACTACATTGACCATGGGAGTGGCTGGGATGTGTAGGATAGTAAAGGTTTGTAGTTCGAATCTTAGTATATCCCCCGGAGTGGTATACCAAGTTAGGACTGTTCTACACTACCGGGAGGTGGGTGTAGGATACAAACCTCCCTTGTGTTATTGCTAGTGTTCTTGATCTGTATTGTTCTTCATGTTATGATGTAGATGTAAAACCCTAACCTCAAGAATCCCTAATCCAAAATGATCCTTAATACAAGTGTTTTCTGTTTTAGTTTATTTCCTTTTAATTGCTTAGTTAACATAACAAAACATCTCTTGTTAAAAAGGTCTAGATTATTGAAAATCATAACTCTTGCGCCTAGCTAACCAACGCTCCTTGTGTTCAACCTCGACTACAACTGCTCTCGTATACTTGCAGGAAATAGCTAGTTGAGTAAAAGATCATTCTTATGATTGAAACTCGTTAGTGTAGCAAACAAACAAGTTTTTGAGAGAGCAACCGGTTGGTAGTGTAGTTTTATTTCCCTTTTATCATCTTTTTTTTAGTTGTTGTTTTCAGTTCTTCTCTTCTGGTGGCAAATCTACTATGATATGAGGTTTATCTTTTATATGTGGATAGAACTTCTATGCTTAACTGATTGTCCTCTTTTGATGAGAAATATCATTTGGAGAAATTGTAAAAGGCATGCATTAATCAAATGAAACCTTTTGGCCATCAACATGTGTTTAACTCTAGTTCATGCTTCTAGCCTGGATATTCATCTTTGACATCCTTGATTGATTAAAACATGTAATGGTTTCGATTTTTGTGAGTAAATCAACTTTACATCATCGTTTAGATTATGGGATGCTCTTGTCAAGCTCTTAGTGTATTTTAGCCGCTCTTTCAGTGGAAAAAAAAAATTCAAAACAAATGAATGAAATCTAGCTAATGTTGCAATTTAGTTGACTCTCCTATGTTGTGGAATTTTTTTAAAATTTTCTTTTTGCTTATATCACCCTCATACTCCATAAAAGATGGCTAAACCACCCATATATCATGCTAACCTAGTGTAAGTCTGATCTGGCCACGATGGTTAGGTGGTATGTCTTAAAAGAGGGTAAAATACCCCAACCGACACTCCACGTGTGCGTAAGCCTACATTAGCAGCTGAGTGTCGGAACATATAATCCATTGTCACATCATTTTTGGAAAGAAGGAGAGTACAACTAAAATTGTTAATTTTAAATAAGATTTCATCATTTGTATCCTTAATTGTTGAGAGTTTGAGTTGTACATCCACTAATTGTTTGGCTTGGTCATCCAAATTCTACTTAATGTTGTTTAATTGATTGATTCATTTAATTGTGACCACTCTTACTGAACTAAAAAACTCTTTCTTGGGTGTTTAATTTGAATTGATGTCTATGAGTATAAACATGTTGATCATGGTTGGTTTGGTCTTATACACATCTTTCTTTTCATTTGATCTATGCATAAACTTGACAATTCTTCATTTGTGTTTCTATGCTCCTTTTGCTTGAGGACAAGCAATGGTTTAAGCTTAGGGCGATTTGATGTGCACAAATCATATCATCTCTTGGATCATGTTTGGTTGCATATACATATTGTTTTGACTCAATTATCACTCTCATTCATGCTAGATTCTATATTTTTAGCTATTCTTACTTATCTCATGATTTGGATTGTAGGTACCACAATTTGCAATGAAATTATGAAGAATATATCATATTATTACTTATTGGATCACTCCTCAAGTATCTACATGTTTTGGGTTCGAAACTGTGCAAATACCACTTTTTATGGCATGTAAATCTGACCTACACGCCGAAAGTTATGAGCAGAATACATAGCAGCCCAGAACAGCCATTGACACGCCATGTATTAATTAAGATACCCCGTGTCTTATTAAAGACACCTTGTGTCTCATTCTAAAAATTGAATGCAGAACTCCATATTTACAGCAAAACACCATATTTTATTAAAGACATGTCGTGTCTTATTAAAGACACGTCATGTAACCTCCCAGAACTTGATCCAAACTTTAGTTATTACATAAGACACGTTGTGTCTTATAAAAGACACGTCGTGTGACCTGCAGATTTCACCCAAATGTGAATGTAACTGTCTCACACTTATATATATGACCCCAAGCCGTCTTGGGACAATTATCATGACATATTTTAGACCTTTTGGAGTGGGACTAAAGCAAGGAAGATACAAGGAGGAGTTGGAGGTGTTCTAAGGGAGAAAAGGTGGTTTTCTAGGAGGAAAACTTCTTCTTCTTCCTTCTTCTCCAACAATTGCAATAGGAATCTCTTTCGTTCTCTTCTCTACACTCTGGCGTGAAGTTTTTAGGAGAGTTTCTAGCATAAAGGATGGATTTGTGACTCCTTGGTCGGAGTTTCACGTCTATCATCCTTTTTCTACAGACATCCAAGTTTATTTCCTTCTATTATGATGTCTAGCACTACTTTCTGCTGTTTGTATCTACTTTCTACAGCCATGGATGAGTAGATCTCTTGTTCTTGGGTATGGGGGAGTAACTCACATGTCATAACATGTTTGAACACGAATTTCATATATAATTCTAGTTGTCTTGTTGTTCTAAGGTTCATTGGTGTTTAATTCTTCTTACATGCTTTGCTGGCCACTTTGCATGTTTGATTTCTGCTCTTTGTATAATGTGGGAAGATGTGTATAGGAGTAAGGAGATATACCTTAGCTGCACTACATTGACTATGGGAGTGGATGGGATGTGTAGGGGAGTAAAGGTTTGTAGTTCAAATCTTAGTATATCTATGGGAGTGGTATACCAAGTTAGGACGGTTCTACACTACCGAGAGGTGGGTGTAGGATACAAACCTCCCTTGTATTATTGCTAGTGTTCTTGATCTTTATTGTTCTTCATGTTATGATGTAGATGTGAAACCCTATCCTCAATAATCCCTAATCCAAATTGATCCTTAATACAAGTGTTTTCTATTTTAGTTCATTTCCTTTAATTGCTTAGTTAACATAACAAAACATTTGTTGTTAAAAAGATCTAGATTATTGAAAATCATAACTCCTGCGCCTAGCTAACCAATGCTCCTTGTGTTTGACCTTGACTACAACTACTCTCGTATACTTGCGAGAAATAGCTAGTTGAGTAAAAGATCATTCTTATGATTGAAACTTGTTAGTGTAACAAACAAACAAGTTTTTGAGAGAGCAACCGGTCGGTAGTGTAGTTTTATTTCCCTTTTATCATCTTTTTTCTTAGTTGTTTTTTTAGTTCTGCTCTTCTGGTAGAAAATCTAGTATGATATTAGGTTTATCTTTTATATGTGGATAGAACTTCTATGCTTAACTGATTGTCCTCTTTTGATGAGAAATATCATTTGGAGAAATTGTAAAATGCATGCATTAATCAAATGAAACCTTTTAGCCATCAACATGTGCTTTACTCTAGTTTATGCTTCTAGCCTGAACATTCATCTTTCACATCCTTGATTGCTTAAAATATATAATGGTTTAAATTTTTGTGAGTAAATCAACTTTACAACATCATTTAGAATATGGGATTCCCTTACCAAGCTCTTGGTGCATTTTTAGCCACTCTTTCATTGGAAAAAAAAATCAAAACAAATGAATGAATTCTAGCTAATGTTGCAATTTAGTTGACTCTCCTATGTTGTGGATTTTTTTTAAATTTTCATTTGGCTTATTTCACCCTCATAAAACATATAATATGGCTAAACCACCCACATATCATGTTAGCCTAGTGTAAGTCTGATCTGGCCACGATGGTTAGGTGGTATGTCTTAAAAGAGGGTAAAATACCCCAACCGGCACTCCACGTGTGCATAAGCCTACATTAGCAGCCAAGTGTCGAACATATAATCCATTGTCACATAATTTTTGGAAAGAAGGAGAGTACAATTAAAATTGTAACTTTTAACTAAGATTTCATCATTTGTATCCTTAATTATTGAGAGATTGAGTTACACATCCACTAATTATTTGGCTTGGTCATCCAAATTCTACTTAGTGTTGTTTAGTTGATTGATTCATTTCATTGTGACCACTCCTGCTGAACTAAAAATCTCTCTCTTGGGTGTTTTAGTTGAATTGATGTCTATGAGTATAAACATGTTTATCATGGTTGGCTTGGTCTTATACACATCTTTCTTTTCATTTGATCTATGCATGAACTTGACAATTCTTCATTTGTGTTTCTATGCCATTTTTTCTTGAGGACAAGAAATGGTTTAAGCTTAGGGGTATTTGATGTGCACAAATCATATCATCTTTTGGATCATGTTTGGTTGCATATCCATGTTGTTTTGACTCAGATATCACTCTTATTCATGCTAGATTCTATATTTTTAGTTATTCTTACTTGTCTCATGGTTTGGATTGTAGGTACTACATTTTGCAATGAAATGATGAGGAATATGTCATATTATCACTTATTGATCACTCCTCAAGTATCTACATGTTTTGGGGTTCTAAACTGCACAAATACTACTTTTTACGGCATGCAAATCTAACCTACATGCTGAAAGTTATGAGCAGAATATACAGCAGCCCAGAACAGCCGTTGACACGTCGTGTCTTAAAAGACATGACGTGTCTCAGTCCTGAAATTGAATGTAGAACTCCATATTTATATCAAAACGTTGTGTTTTATTAAAGACATGTCGTGTCTTATTAAAGACACATCGTGTAACCTCCTAGAACTCGATCCAAACTTCAGTTATTGCATAAGGCACGTTGTGTCTTATAAAAGACATGTCGTGTGACCTGCAAATTTTTCCCAAACGCGAATGTAATTGTCTCACACTTATATATATGACCCCAAGCCATCTTAGGATAGTTATCACGACATATTTGAGACCTTTTGGAGTGGGACTCAAGCAAGGAAGAACCAAGGAGGAGTTGGAGGCGTTCTAAGGGAGAAAAGGTAGTTTTCTGAGAGAAAACTTTTTTTCCTCCTACTTCTCCAACAATTGCAACAGGAATCTCTTTCGTTCTCTTTTCTACACTCCAATGTGAAGTTTTCTAGAGAGTTTCTAGCAGAAAGGACGGATTTGTGACTCCTTGTTTGATGTTCCACGTCTATCTTCCTTCTTCCACAGACATCCAAGTTTATTTCCTTCTATTGTGATGTCTAGCACTACTTTCTACTGCTTCTATCTACTTTCTACAGCCATGGACGAGTAGATCTCTTGTTCTTGGATATGGGGGATTAACTCCCCTGTCATAAAATATTTGAACACGAATTTCATATATAATTCTAGTTGTTTCACTATTCTAAGGTTCATTAGTGTTTAATTCACCTTACATGCTTTGTTGGCCACTTTGTATGTTTGATTTCTGCTCTTGGTATAATCTGGGAAGATGTGCATAGGAGTAAGGAGATGTACCTTAGTTGTACTACTTGACCACAGGAGTGGCTGGGATGTGTAGGGGAGTAAAGGTTTGTAGTCCGAATCTTAGTTTATCCACGGGAGTGGTATAGCAAGTTAGGATTGTTCTACACTACCAAGAGGTGGGTGTAGGATACAAACCTCCCTTGTGTTATTACTAGTGTTCTTGATCTTTATTGTTCTTCATGTTATGATGTGTATGTCAAACACTATCCTCAAGAATCCCTAATCCAAATTGATCCTTAATACAAGTGTTTTCTATTTTCGTTCATTTCCTTTTAATTGCTTAGTTTACATAACAAAACATCTCTTGTTAAAAAGATCTAGACTATTGAAAATCATAACTCTTGCGCCTGGCTAACCAACGCTCCTTGTGTTTGACCTCGACTACAACTACACTTGTATACTTGCTGGAAATAGCTAGTTGAGTAAAAGATCATTCTTATGATTGAAACTCGTTAGTGTAACAAACAAATAAGTTTTTGAGAGAGCAACCGGTCGATAGTGTAGTTTTATTTCCCTTTTATTATCTCTTTCTTAGTTGTTTTATAATTCTGCACTTCTAGTGTAAAATCTAGTATGATATGTGGTTTATCTTTTATATGTAGATAGAACTTCTATACTTAATTGTTTGTCCTCCTTTGATGAGAAATATCATTTGGAGAAATTGTAAATGGCATGCATTAATCAAATGAAACATTTTGGCCATCAACATGTGCTTAAATCTGGTTTATGCTTCTAGCGTGAACATTCATCTTTCACATCCTTGATTGCTTAAAACATGTAATGGTTTCAATTTTTGTGAGTAAATCAATTTTACAACATCATTTAGAATATGGGATGCCCTTGCCAAGCTCTTACTGCATTTTTAGCCACTCTTTTAGTGAAAAAAATTAAAAACAAATGAATGAGATCTAGCTAATGTTGCAATTTAGTTGACTCTCCTATGTTGTGGATTTTTTTTTTAATTTTCTTTTGGCTTATTTCACGCTCATACTCCATAAAAGATGGCTAAACCACCCACATATCATGCTAGCCTAGTATAAGTTCAATCTGGCCACGATGGTTTGGTGGTATGTCTTAAAAGAGGGTAAAATACCCCAACTGGCACTACACATGTGCATAAGCCTACATTAGAAGCCGAGTGCCTGAACATATAATCTATTATTACATAATTTTTGGAAAGAAGGAGAGTACAACTAAAATTGTTAATTTTGAATAAGATTTCATAATTTGTATCCTTAATAGCTGAGATTTTGAGTTGCACATCCATTAATTGTTTGGCTTGGTCATCCAAATTCTACTTAGTATTGTTTAATTGATTGATTCATTTAATTGTGACCACTCCTGCTAAACTAAAAATATCTTTCTTGGGTGTTTAAGTTGAATTGATGTCTATGAGTATAAACATGTTGATCATGGTTGGCTTAGTCTTATACACATCTTTCTTTTCATTAGTTCTATGCATGAACTTGGCAATTCTTCATTTGTGTTTCTTTGTTGTTTTGCTTGAGGACAAGTAATGGTTTAAGCTTAGGGGGATTTGATGTGCACAAATCATATCATCTTTTGGATCATGTTTGGTTGCATATCCATGTTGTTTTGACTCAATTATCACTCTCATTCATGCTAGATTCTATATTTTCAGCTATTCTTACTTGTCTCATGGTTTGGATTGTAGGTACTACATTTTATAATGAAATGATGAGGAATATATCATAACATCACTTATTGGATCACTCCTCAAGTATCTACATGTTTTGGGGTTTGAAACTGCACAAATATCACTTTTTACGGCATGTAAATCTGACCTACATGTCGAAAGTTATGAGCAAAATACACAGCAGCCCAGAATAGCCATTGACACGCCGTGTCTTAATTAAAACACCCCGTGTCTTAAAAAGACACGACGTGTCTTATTAAAGACACCTCATGTCTTAGTCTAGAAATTGAATGCAGAACTCCATATTTGCAGCAAAACACTATATTTTATTAAAGACATGTCATGTCTTATTAAAGACATGTCGTGTAACCTCCCAGAACTCGATCTAAACTTCAGTTATTGTATAAGAAACATTGTGTCTTATAAAAGACACGTCGTGTGACCTGCATATTTCGCCCAAACGCAAATGTAACTGTCTCACACTTATATATATATATGACCCCAAGCCATCTTGGGATAGTTATCACGACATATTTTAGACCTTTTGGAGCGGGTCTCAAGCAAGGAAGATCCAAGGAGGAGTTGGAGGCATTCTAAGGGAGAAAAGGTGGTTTTCCAGGAGGAAAACTTCTTCTTCTTTCTTCTTCTCCAACAATTACAGTAGGAATCTCTTTCGTTCTCTTCTCTACACTATGGTGTGAAGTTTTCTGGAGAGTTTCTAGCAGTAAGGATGGATTTGTGACTCTTTGGTCGAAGTTCCACGTCTATCCTCCTTCTTCCATAGACATCCAAGTTTATTTCCTTCTATTATGATGTCTAGCACTACTTTCTACTGCTTGTATCGACTTTGTATAGCTATGGATGAGTAGATCTCTTGTTCTTGGGCATGGGGGTGTAACTCCCATGTCATAACATATTTGAACACAAATTTCATATATAATTCTAGTTGTTTCACTATTCTAAGGTTCATTGGTGTTTAATTCTTCTTACATGCTTTGTTGGCCACTTTGTATGTTTGATTTCTGCTCTTTGTATAATCTGGGAAGATGTGCATAGGAGTAAGGAGATGTACCTTAGTTGCACTACCTTGATCATGGGAGTGGCTGAGATGTGTGGGGAGTAAAGGTTTGTAGTCCAAATATTAGTATATCCACGGGAGTGGTATACCAAGTTAGGATTGTTCTACACTACCGGGAGGTGGGTTAGGATACAAATCTCCCTTGTGTTATTGCTAGTGTTATTGATCTTTATTGTTCTTCATGTTATGATGTAGATGTGAAACCCTATCCTCAAGAATCCCTAATCCAAATTGATCCTTAATACAAGTGTTTTTTGTTTTAGTTCATTTCCTTTTAATTGCTTAGTTAACATAACAAAACATCTCTTGTTAAAAAGATCTAGATTATTGAAAATCATAACTCCTGCGCCTAGCTAACCAATGCTCCTTGTGTTTGACCTCGACTACAACTACTCTCATATACTTGCGGGAAATAGCTAGTTGAGTAAAAGATCATTCTTATGATTGAAACTCGTTAGTGTAACAAACAAACAAGATTTTGAGAGAGCAACTGGTTGGTAGTGTAGTTTTATTTCCCATTAATCATCTTTTTCTTAGTTGTTGTTTTCAGTTATGCTCTTCTGGTGGCAAATATAGTATGATATGAGGTTTATCTTTTATATGTGGATAGAACTTCTATGCTTAACTGATTCTCCTCTTTTGATGAGAAATATCATTTGGAGAAATTGTAAAAGGCATGCATTAATCAAATGAAACCTTTTGGCCATCAACATGTACTTAACTCTGGTTTATGCTTCTAGCCTAAACATTCATCTTTCACATCCTTGATTGCTTAAAACATGTAATGGTTTCAATTTTTGTGAGTAAATCAACTTTACAACATCATTTAGAATATGGGATGCCCTTGTCAAGCTCTTAGTACATTTTTAGCCACTCTTTTAGTGAAAAAAAATCAAAACAAATGAATGAAATCTAGTTAATGTTGCAATTTAGTTGACTCTCTTGTGTTGTGGATTTTTTTAATTTTCTTTTGGCTTATTTTACCCTCATACTCCATAAAAGATGGCTAAACTGGCCACATATAATGCTAGCCTAGTGTAAGTCTGATATGGTCATGATGGTTAGGTGGTATGTCTTAAAAGAGGATAAAATGCCCCAACCGACACTCCATGTGTGCATAAGCCTACATTATCAGTCGAGTGTCGGAACATATAATCCATTGTCAAATCATTTTAGTAAAGAAGGAGAGTACAACTAAAATTGTTAATTTTAACTAAGATTTCATCATTTGTATCCTTAATAGCTGAGAGTTTGAGTTACACATCCACTAATTGTTTGGCTTGGTCATCCAAATTCTACTTAGTGTTGTTTAATTGATTGACCACTCCTACTGAATTAAAAATCTCTTTCTTGGGTGTTTAAGATGAATTGATGTCTATGAGTGTAAACATGTTGATCATGGTTGGCTTGGTCTTATATACATCTTTTGTTTCATTTGATATATGCATGAACTTGAAAATTCTTCATTTGTGTTTCTATGCTCTTTTTGCTTGAGGACAAGCAATGATTTAAGCTTAGGGGGATTTGATGTGCACAAGTCATATCATCTTTTGGATTATGTTTGGTTGCATATTCATGTTGTTTTGACTCAATTATCACTCTCATTCATGCTAGATTCTATATTTTTAGCTATTCTTACTTGTCTCATGGTTTGGATTGTAGGTACTATATTTTGCAATGCAATGATGAGGAATATATCATATTATCACTTATTGGATCACTCCTCAAGTATCTAAAATATTTTGGGGTTTGAAACTGTGCAAATACCACCTTTTACGGTATGTAAATCTGACCTACACGCCGAAAGTTATGAGCAGAATACACAGCAGCCCAGAACAACCATTGACACGTCATCTCTTAATTAAGACACCCTGTGTCTTAAAAAGACACGACGTGTCTTATTAAAGACACCTCGTGTCTCAATCTAGAAATTAAATGTAGAACTCCAGATTTGCTGCAAAACACCGTGTTTTATTAAAGACGCGTCGTGTCTTATTAAAGACACCTCGTGTAACCTCCCAGAACTCGATCCAAACTTCAGTTATTGCATAAGACACCCCGTGTCTTATAAAAGACACGTCGTCTGACCTGTAGATTTTGCCCAAATGTGAATGTAATTGTCTCATACTTATATATATGACCCCAAGCCATCTTGGGACAGTTATCATGACATATTTCTGACCTTTTGGAGTGGGACTCAAGAAAAGAAGATCCAAGGAGGAGTTAGAGGCGTTCTAAGGGAGAAAAGGTGGTTTTCGGGGAGGAAAACTTCTTCTTCTTCCTTCTTCTCCAATAATTGTAGCAATAATATCTTTCGTTCTCTTCTCTACACTCCAGTGTGAAGTTTTATGGAGATTTTCTAGCAGTAAGGATGGATTTGTGACTCTTTGGTCGGAGTTGTACGTCTATCTTCCTTCTTCCACAGACATCCAAGTTTATTTCCTTCTATTATGATGTCTAGCACTACTTTCTACTGCTTGTATCTACTTTCTACAGCCATGGACAAGTAGATCTCTTGTTCTTGGGCATGGGAGAGTAACTCCCATGTCATAACATGTTTGAACACAAATTTCATATATAATTCTAGTTGTTTCACTGTTCTAAGGTTCATTGGTGTTTAATTCTTCTTACATGCTTTGCTGGCCACTTTGTATGTTTGATGTCTGCTATTTGTATAATCTGGGAAGATGTGAATAGGAGTAAGGATATGTACCTTAGCTTCACTACCTTTACCATAGGAGTGGCTGGGATGTGTAGGGGGGTAAAGGTTTGTAGTACGAATCTTAGTCTATCCATAGGAGTGGAATGCCAAGTTAGGATTGTTCTACACTACCGGGAGGTGGGTGTAGGATACAAACCTCCCTTGTGTTATTGTTAGTGTTCTTGATCTTTATTGTTCTTCGTGTTATGATGTGGATGTGAAACCCTATCCTCAAGAATCCCTAATCTGAATTGATCCAGAATCCCTAATCCAAATTGATCCTTAATACAAGTGTTTTGTATTTTAGTTCATTTCCTTTTAATTGCTTAGTTAACATAAAAAAACATCTCTTGTTAAAAAGATCTAGATTATTGAAAATCATACTCTTGTGCCTAGCTAACCAATGCTCCTTGTGTTCGACCTCGACTACAACTACTCTCGTATACTTGCGAGAAATAGCTAGTTGAGTAAAAGATCATTCTTATGATTGAAACTCGTTTGTGTAACAAACAAACATCCATGCATGGTGATTTCATGCGACCATAATTATCTTGTCATGCAAAAATCTTAAGGATAATCCATAGGCAAGATATCAATCATTGGGTATCTTGCTTGACAAGATATCACACCCCAATATCACATTATGTGCAAATCGATACTACTTTTGCAAGGAACATGTAAACCAATAGGCTTCACCTACTTGAGGTGCTTAGCTCATTATGAACACTTCCAAAGGTTACCAAACTGATATGGGATGTCCTCTCTAGCTTCCAATCTGATAGGCATTCCCATATACACTTCATAACTCGACACAACCTCATCTAGGGTTCAAAACACTCACACTTCTTTGGTTCTTTAACCACAAAGAGTGTTATCATTCAACCAAGACTCAAACAAGGCGCCCCCTTCTTTCTCTTTCCTCTAGTTGATGCTAAGAGAGAGAAGGAACATTCTAGAGGTGATAAATTTCACATAAGGTAAATTGCAATCTTTACCAAAGTTATCATATAAAGCACAAACAATTTGCAAATAAGTTCAAAATTGAGAAATAAACTCTCCTCAAGTCTTAACTATTTTTTAAAAGATTAAGACAGGGTTCTAAGCAACTTACTTAGGCAAAGATTCTAGGGTTATCCCAAAAACTAGGTCAGGGGTGTTACAAAGATGTTATTCCAGAGATGTGCACACCATACTTATCAGATGGACACAACTAAGCACATTATGTGGAGGTCTATCCCATATACCACCTCCAACATTAACACAACCACCAGAGGATGTTTCTTGACTAAGAATTTAGGTGAAGGCATGAAACTGATCGAGATCATGTCCATGATACGATATTCTAGGGGCATGGATTGTGGTAGCAACAACCATGATGTAGAGGATATTTCTTCTCTCAGTGCAATACTTGACAACTGTATGAAGCAACTTAATTCTATAAGTGTAAACCAAGTACACCAAATCATGGTGTGCAACTTTTGTAATGGCCCTAGTTGGAATATTGTTTGCAGCACCTCACCAACAGAGATGTAGTGACAAGCATGTAAACTTTTTTAGGAAGCACCCAAGTAAAAAAGATATTTTTAAAATTCCTACAATCTTAGTAGAGGAATCATCCAGACACTAGTAGGACAAAGATATGCAACAACACCACCAGAAAAGCCAAGATAACCACCAAATTCAACATGAAGAGAATGATTGTCTTGGAGGAGTTATATATAAGATCATGAATGAGGCTTTAACACTTATACGAATTCAAGCCCAATCAACCAAGGGACTTAGAGCACAAAAAGGGGCAGCTAGCTTCAGTTATTGGTGGACTAAAAAAATTAGGGGGAATTCCTAGTAACACTATGACAAACCCTCATTGGCACGTGAACTCCATAGTAATCAACTATATGAACCAAGTTGGTAAAAAAGAATAACCAAAGAAGCATCCCATGCATGTGTTTTCATATAATATTTTGACAAGCTCTTTCCTAAGAAAATTGACAATAAAAAAATCCAACAATGTTGTTCTAGAAGAAAAGACCATCTCTCCATATGTGCCACCACCTTTGAGGAACAAGTAGTGCATCCAACTATGTATCCAATAAATATGTTCTAAGAAGAGGTGATATAAGAAGAGCTCAATCCAGAAATTACATTTAATAGAAGTTTGGATGATGAAGGATAGAAGGACAAACTTCAAGGCATGGTGCTTGTACCCAATGTAATAACTTCCAACCTCTTACAAATTCTAAGTAGTTGAACCCCGAAGATTTTTACATCTCATGTGATATAGTTAATATACATTTTCCTACAATATTTTGTGACTAAGGAGCTACATTGATTGTTGTTCTGCTAACAGTCTGTGTACTAAGCTGGGAATGCACCCAAGCAATTGATAGTTCTTTTCCAGATAACATACCACTCAAGATAAATCTATGTTGCTATGGTAATGAATGTATTGATGATGATTGATGGTTGTTATGTGCTCTTTGATTTTGTGATAGTTGAAGAAAAGGGAGGTATACATGGAGACATCATATTAGAGTGTTCATTCTTAGAAAGTCTTAAGGATTAATGTAGATAAATATGAATTGAGTATGGATATTTGTGATTAAATAGTTACCTACTATTTTAAGACTTTAGATGACGTCATTCTTAGAAAGTCTTAAGGATTAATGTAGATAAAGATGAATTGAGTATAGAAATTTGTGATTAAATAATTGCCTACTATTTGAAGACTTTGGATGACGATTGTCCAAGACATGAGATGGACATGGGAGGAGAAGAGGGTGATCTCCATGATGACCCTATTGATCAACATATATAATTTTATTCAAGTTGAAGAGAATACAATGTTTGTATGAGGGATTATAAACCCAAATACTCATGGAGGGCATCCCATGTTTCCTATTTTCATCTATATTTGCATGATTTGTTTTTTTGAATTTAACCTTGATATGTGGATGTAAATATTTTTGTGTTAGAACTTCCCTATTCTTTTGTCCATTCATGATGCATGATATTTTTAATATGGTGTTAAACTTCAATGCATATATTATAAAAAAGATCAGGCCAAATTTCACAAAAATATGACATATCTTCCAAGACACATGTTGTGCATAAGTTTAAGAAATATGCATACAATTTATGCAAACATTGGGCACAATGTGTCCTCAACAACATATTATGCCTAATATACTTTAGAAAAATCAAATTCTGCTAAGCTGAAGCACTTTGTGTATGGGTGCCTACACTATGTGTCATCTTGTGTGACACAAAGGTGAAAACTCTAGCATCAAGCTTGACATGCATCATCACAAGCATGACATGCATGGTAGTTTGAAACATCAAGGGAATTATGGACTAAGACACATCCTACCCTCAGTGTGTGACATCATGTCTCATTGCGGCAATTCAAACAACATATAAGAGGGGAGTTTTCACTTGGGTAACAAATTGCGCCCAGGATCAATACCACTCTACCCCTAACAAAGGGGTGCCACTGGAAAGCCCATTCTGCTAGCTCCCACACCAATAACTATGTTTGCCACAACCACAATCCACTACTACTTTGACCTCGCCCTATCCACAAGAAATAATGATTTCTATTGAGGATAAAACATCCATCATCAAATCACATGTGAGATTCATTAGGTATATGCGAGACCACCTCCAATGCCCCTCCTTTGGAGCACACAACTCCATAAAGATCCACCACAAGCCACCTCACCATCACCTTCTCTCATTCCACCCAAAACCACCTTCATTTACCAACCTACCACTCTAGAAAATCGAGCACATGTCATTTACAGACTCTGCAAGATGTCAATACACTAAGCTAGAACATGGTCTTCTTCCAAAAGTACATGTCATGCTCTGACCCAAGATACACATATCACTCATATGCACCAACAGCTACCCAACTATGCTTCAAGCACCACTATGATCTAAAGTAGGGGAGGAGGAAAGTGCTGATGCAGAGCCATCTCACACCCGGGCAGCCCATGTTGGAGGAGGAGGAGGAGGAGAGTGAAGAAGAACATGTCACCTTTATAGCAATGCCTTTAATATCCTATTGAGGGGGGACTTCAATTCCTTGATAAGGTTGTCACCCAACACCTCTGACCCACAAGAATATTATGTGAACAATCCCTATAGGAGTTTGAGCTGGCCAATGAGCTCTTAAAATTCTTAGAGATTCCATTCTTTAGGCAGTCTCCAAGGGTGTCCTTCTCCCTACCCAATGCAAATAGGGTCACCTTTTCTAATTTAAATAACATGAATTGGTGGTAGCCGCAACAATAGTAGATCACAGATGCAGTCACCTCAACACCACTTGATGTCCTTACACCACCTTCTATGAGAACCAAGACAAAGTATACTTGGTCCACACCTAATTGGAAATAGATGTATGGCTACATGTATTCCTCCTCACAACAACAGTCAACCAAGATGGTGTTGATATAGTATGCCCAGAGAGCCAATCATATGATGATTGCAATGAGGCATGTGATACATGTAACCAAGATGGTAGCCGCAACAATAGTAGATCACAGATGCAGTCACCTCAACACCACTTGATGTCCTTACACCACCTTCTATGAGAACCAAGACAAAGTATACTTGGTCCACACCTAATTGGAAATAGATGTATGGCTACATGTATTCCTCCTCACAACAACAGTCAACCAAGATGGTGTTGATATAGTATGCCCAGAGAGCCAATCATATGATGATTGCAATGCGGCATGTGATACTTTATTTGATAATAATAAAGGTAATTCCATATATTATGTTAGTATCAGTCATGAGATGATGACACACACATGATAGATGTATAAAGAATGATGTGACTCTATGACATATGTCTTTAGGTTAAGGACCTGAACAATGAGACCATATGAATGATAAGAGTACATACATTCTTTTTATGTCCCTAGTCATATATTACTGTGGAAGAAAAATAGACAATAGTAATACATAAGACTAGAGTGTGTGTTGAATGATGACATAGTCTCATTAGTCATGATATATGATATCAAGTCAAGCATACAGATATATGTTCGAGAACAACATATCAGACAGACCCATCGTGAGAGTGATACACAGATACCATGGAATGGTAGTCACAATTGTCTCTCATAGTGGGTGGTGATTGTGGTTCTTAGACCTAAAATCATTGCACTCATCACATGTGATTTGATACAATTTTTCATCATCAAACATAGTATTGAAACATGGGTTGTTATAACGGTGATGATTGGGTGACTTTGACACATGGGGACTTGACTGTGAGTGATAGATATGGGATTTGTCCCTCCTACAAGGAGTATGATATCCAGGGCCCCTTGATAAGCGAGATTGAGAATTGTATGGCCATACTCATGTGATTCAATATATGATATGTGAACTCACATGCATCTCAGATAGTCTGATCTAGGTCAAGGAACATGGATTGAATGTTAAAGAGGATGAAATTCCATGCCTCGAGTTCTATCCGGATTTTAGTGACAAAGGAACCATACGATCACTGTAACACTAATCACAAATTGTAGGTTGAAGTTGTTCGTCAACTATCTGAGTTACTTGGGTAGCAATGATGAGTTACTAGATTTTGTTCATTGCTTGTGATGTCATAAGTTGTTATGAACATTCACTGCCAACGGAAATTGGAACCTATAGGGTCACACACATAGGATACCCCTAGAAGAGGAGATTATCTGTGAATGATGTTTATATTGAGACTAAAGGTGTTTAGGTACTCAATTAAACATACAATTAACTGACTGGACTTAGAACTATCAAGTTCAAGTGTTAAACTAGTTGGTGAGAGTGTCAGCTCGATTGGAGACTGCATTGGCAATGTGAGGACTGTCAACCGACCGGTTCACCCTTGTGAGGAAATAAGGATTTGCCCGGTTGGAGGAAAATTTTCACATTTCACTTGTACAATTTGATTGGATTAAGGATTAATGTGATGACCCCAATTTCTGTATACTTTCCTTAGTGACATACACAGATATGCGTGCACTCATATCTATAAATGTCAAAAGGGGAAAATATAAGAAATCAAGATAGTCAACTAAAATCAGAGATAAGCCAAGATCATGTTCACATCATCATTAGTCAGCCACACAACACTTCATTCATTCATAAAAGATAAAGTCATATATAGTAATAATTGAGAAGGAAGAAGAACAAGTCTGTGAGAAAGAAAATATGATTATTACATAGGATCTATAACATCCTATTACATCATCTAGAAGAATAAAAACTATCTAACTAAAATGAATAAGGTGAGAAGTGGAGATCTATCTAATATCCTCCATGCTCATTATTTAGTGGCTTCTGGTACTTTGAAGTGCTTCATATGTTGCTTGCACCTAGAAAATACGAGAAATAAAAACATCAAAAAAATTGGTACGTGGAATTAAAAGTTATACTATGTTGGCATAGAAAATACTTGAAATTGAAGAAAGAGAAAGAAAACGTTATTTAGAGGCGGGAAATCAAGAAATCCCAAGTTATTAACCACATTTAGAATGAATATGCATTACTATGGTGGACTTAGCACAAACATAGATATATTGGGCCCTATCCCTACGTACCTTGTACCATTAGGGATCTCCCCGCGTACCTTGTACCATTAGGGAGGTGCTAGTCAACATTAATACTTTCCCTCTCTAATAGGGAGATTAATGAGCACCACTAGTAACTACGCTTCATTTTCTTATTCGTTTATGTTCTTAATTGTTCAAGGTGGAAATTATCAATATACATACATCTACATCCAATAATGTATTTCAATCACAAGCAACCAAGTACATATATTTAACATCCAGCAAAACTAGTCATATAATTATATCCACGTACCTTTAAATTCAGATATAAACTCCACAAGTCCTAGATTATGAGAAAGAGAGTAGATCACCCTAAAATATAAACAAAAACCTAAAATCACCATGGCTTCTCATCATTCCACATTAGGGTTTCTTGTTAGGGTTTAGGTCATTAAGGGTGTCTCCTTAAGATTTAAGAATTTGAGTTAGATCTAGGGTTTTCCTTAAGTAGTTCATGTCTTAAATTGAGCTAAGATAAAAGGGAGAAGAAATCCAGGTTTTGGGGTCAGGATACGGATGAAGCTACTTAGGGAAGTTTGTCTTTGCTTAATCACCATTAGTGAAGGTGAGAGAAAAGAGAGTCACATAGGTGATATAGGTTTGAACCTCATTATTATAGATCCAAACATTTAGGACATCGAATTAAAAGAATCAGGGTCAAATTAGTGTTTCACTGTTTTACAACAGGTATGGTCATTTGTTACCAACTTTACTTTTCACAAATTTAATTAAGAAAAGGATCATATCACCATGTTAAAGAAATATGTCGCTCTAGGGTATAGCATAGGTTCAGGTGATACTTTTTATAGATTCTCCTCATTTTTCTTAGAACTTTGCTATTTTATGGGGATTTATTGGCCATCGGAGCTATTTTTAATAATTTATGCAAGTTCTGACCAATCAGGTAATTTCTTGAAGAAATAAATGAAAATAAAAAAAAGGATTGTGAGCTCTGCTTTGTGGATCATGCGAGGGATTCGACTAATCAGACCCTTTTGCTGACCTGTGAGCAGGCGCTCGGCTGAAGAGGGGCCAGGTGGGTAGAAGGTCAAGAATACCCATGGCCCTTTGGTTGGATCCATCCTTGGGTATGAGTGAGGTGGTAAAAACACCCCTCTGAAAATTTCCCGCTCGCGCCATGGTTGCAGCGAGGGAGCAGGGGAGGGTAGATCACAGTGCAGGTGGGGTTATAGGAAGAGTTGGGCGAAGATGATGGTTGGGTTGAGTTCGCAGACTCACGACGGTGGTGGGGAGGTCAAGATCGTCGACTACGGATATCAGGGCACCATTTTTCGATCAAAATAGGCTGAAACAAATTGTGGAGTGAAGATGAGGGCTACCTGCACTCAGGTTGAATTGAGGGAGTTGAAAGCTTTGCGGAGGTCTACTGATGAGTTTGTGATCTTCCCGCAGCTCTGAGATGGCTCCAACCTCACCGGCGCTAAAGCTCTTGGAGCTAGGTTGCACGGCTCATCGACCCGACACCCTGGTCTTCCGCAGCTCCAACGAGCAGTGGGGATCTCCTCGCCAAGGTCCCACAATGGTGCAGCTGCATTGGATTGAGCGGAAAGGGTAACTGGAGTGAGGAGGAGGTCGAGAAAGGTGGGGTGGAGCTTGCTCGAGGTCTGGGAGGAAGGGGCGTGCTTCGACCAAATTGAGGGCCAGGGATGATAAAAGGGAGGTCGGAGAAGCAATTGGAGTCCTTAAATAGGCACATGGTGGTCGAGGGAATGGAGCCCTAAAATGGGCGCCACCACCAGTGAGAGCAGTGAGGGAGTCAGGGTTCGTTCTCCCTGACATGAGGACGAGGGGAGTTGAGTGCGGGCTCGTTAGGTTTGGTTTGGGGAGTAGAAGTTGTCCTAAAAAAAAATCTCACGAAGAGGAGGTGAGATTAGAGCGTGAGGGCATTGGATGGATCGTTGTACAGTTGGAGGCAGAGGTTGAGTCTTGTGGGAGGTTAGAGATGACTTGAGAGTCATCAGATCTCGTGCGGTCCACGATCTACAAATCGAATGGCTGGGATGGGCTCCCTTAAGTGATCCGCGCCCAAGTTAGAAAATTGGGGCCGCGTGACACATTATTTTGATCAAATAATGCGAGAACTTAGGTCTTAGACCTTACCAGGTGACATTATATACCTAATATTCAATTGTGAATAACTCCCAATTGGCACATCCAATTGTAATGAGATTTTAGGCATGGTTTAATAATGTTATGATGTAGTTATGGTGCAAGATTGGAGTAAAAAAAATTGATTATTGACTATGTAAATTGACTAAATCTCATATTGCATGTAATATGGGTTTACATGATACTAGAGATGTCATTATATGAAATTGATAGACCATTTAATCAATTTGGTGTGAGAGTTAGTTGAGGACATAATTGGAATAATCACAATTGTAGGAAAGAGAAAATAAATAATATATATATATGAAAAACTCACTTTGTCACATTCTCCCCTCCTTTTAAGAATTTTGTCCTCAAAATTCAAGCATCCTGAAAGAGATGTGGATAATTCTGCTCGACCTCTGACTTGAGCTCCCATGTGGCATCGGTTTGATCATGGTGGCTCCAAAGAACTTTCACCATATCTATATGTCGATTACTGTGAAGCTCCTTTGTCTTGAAATCAAGGATTTTGATTGGTGTCTCAGCATAAGACATATCATCTTTCAGCTTGAGAGGCTCATGATTCAAAATGTGACTGGGGTCTTTGACATAAGGCTTCATATTAGATACATGAAAGACATTATGCATGGCACTATACTGAGGTGGAAAAGCAAGACGATAGGCACATTCGCCAACCCTTTCCAAAATCTCATAGGGTCCAACATAACGAGGACTGAGCTTTCCTTTGTTCTTGGTCAAAGCTCGAGTAGGTCGGATCTTTAGAAAAACATGGTCACCTTCCTTGAACTGACGTTCCTGACAGTGAGCATCTGCATAAGACTTCTGTCTATCCTGTGCCCACTTCATCCTCTGTCTTATCAGTGCAACCTTATCAGTATACAACTGCACTTCCTAGGATTTCATCAGGGTATGTTTTCCGACGTCATCCCAGTGTAATGGCGATCTACATGGTCGACCATAAAGATCTTCATAGGGAGGCATCCCAATGCTTGCCTGATAGCTATTGTTATATGCAAACTCGGCTAATGGCAAGTTGTAGTCCCAGGAGCCTTCCCAATCAAGAATACAAGCTCACAGAAGATCCTCCAAAATCTACATTGTACGCTTTGACTGCCCATCTGTTTGTGGATGGTAGGTTGTACTGAAGTTCAATTTGGTGCCCAATTCCTCTTGAACCTGGTTTCATAGCTTTGAAGTGAATTTTGGGTCCCTGTCCGATACAATGGAGGTTGGAACTCCATGCAGACGTACTATCTCCCATATGTAGAGGTCGACCAACTCAGAAACTTTCACAGTAGTCTTCACCAGAAGAAAATGAGCTGACTTGGTCAGACGATCCACTATGACCCATGCAGCGTCGTATCCCTTCCTGGTCCTGGGTAATCCCACCACAAAATCCATGGTGATGTGTTCCTATTTCCATTCTGAGATCTCAAGGGGTTTTAGTAGACCGCCTGGTCTCTGATGTTCGACCTTGATCCTTTGGCATGTCAGACACCTGGACACGAAATCAGCAATATCACACTTCATGCCCCTCCACCAGAACTATCATTGTAGGTCTTTATACATCTTCGTCGTGCCTGGATGAACTGTGTACTTGGACCCATGTGCCTCATTAAGAATTGTTGTCTGTACAGTTGACTGCTCAGGAACCCACATACGGTCCTTGTATCGAAGACCACCATCAAGACCCACAGACAGATGTGTTTGTAGCTTCGACAGGAGAGAAGAGAGCTCTGCAAGATCGGGACTAGCCTTTTGTGCCTCAAGAAGTTCAAAATGCAGGTTGGACGTGACGGAGATATTGTTAACATGCAATCGATCAGGCAGAAACTGCGGCTTCCATCCCACTAGATCCTCCATATTCCTCCGTTCAGGAACAGAAAGAGATGCACACACTGCCCTTTTCCTGCTAAGGGCATCATCGACTACATTTGCCTTACCCGGATGATAGGAAATAGTGAAATCGTAGTCCTTTAGGTATTCAATCCATCGGCGTTGACGTAGATTTAGGTCCTTCTGAGTTAGGATGTACTTTAGGCTTTTGTGATCGGTGAAGATGTTGAATGTTGCCCCGTACAAGTAATGTCTCCAGATTTTGAGAGCATGGATAATTGCACCTAATTTCAAATCATGTGTGGGATAATTAAGTTCATTGGGTTTTAGATATCTAGACGCAAAGGCCACTACCTTACCATTCTGCTACAGGACACATCCTAACCCATTCCTCAAAGCATCAGTGAATATTACAAACCCTTCGTTTCCAGAGGGTAGAATAAGAATAGGAGTCGACGTCAACTTCTACTTTAACTGTTAGAAACTGGACTCACAAGCAGCTGACCAAATGAAGTGCTCATCCTTCTGAGTAAGCTTAGTTAGAGGAAGTTCCACTTTGGAGAAATTTGGAATAAAATGACGATAGTATCCGGCCAGACCCAAGAAACTCCGAATTTCAGAAGGATTACGAGGAGGTTGCCAATCAAGTACAACATAGACTTTGGCAGGATCAACAGATATACTACCTCCAGAAATGACATGCCCAAGAAACATGACTTTATCAATCCAGAATTCACATTTAGAAAGATTGCCATAGAATTTCTAGGTTTGGAGAATGTCAAGAACTGTTCGCAAGTGTTCCCGGTGTTTTTCCATAGAATCAGAATAGATCAAGATATCATCAATGAAGATGACCACAAACTCATCAAGATAGGGTTGGAAGTCTTTGTTCATCAGATTCATAAATATGCCCGGTGCATTGTTCAACCCGAATGGCATCACTAGAAATTCATAATGCCCATAACGAGTTCGAAAAGCAGTTTTAGAAATATCAGAATCCTTGATTTTAAGTTGATGGTAGCCAGAACGAAGATCAATCTTTCAGAAAACTTTAGCAGTACGAAGCTGATAAAAAAGGTCACCAATATGAGGGAGAGGATACTTGTTTTTAATAGTAGCTTGGTTCAACATGTGATAATCAATACACATACGCATAGAACCATCTTTCTTTTTAACAAAGAGAACAGGAGCACCCCAGGGGGAAACACTAGGATGAATGAAGCCTTTGTCAAGGAGTTCTTGCAACTGTTTCTTCAACTCCATAAGCTCAGCAGGAGCCATCCTATATGGTACCCTAGAAATTGGAGTGGTTCCAGGAAGAAGATCTATGGAGAACTCAATGTCTCTATTTGGAGGCAGCCCAGGAAGCTCCTCTGGAAAAATGTCAGGGAAGTCACGTACCACCTCCATACTTTCTGCAGACCCGCTACTAGGACTAGTCTCTGAGACTAATGCGAGGAAGACTTTACATCCTTGAGAAATGAGCTTTTTAGCTTTAAGAGAGGAGATTATAATATTATTACAGAATCTGCTTTTCCTAGGGATTTCCACATGAGGACTACCATCTTGTTTCTATAATCAATGTGAGCATGGTATGTGTAAAGCCAGTCCATACCAAGTATGACATCAAAGTCTTCCATAGTTAAGAGAATGAATTCAAAGGGCATATCATGATTTTTGTATTTAAGAGAGAGTTCATTGGTTTTTTGTAGAGTTGTGAGTATTTTTCCACTAGGAGTAGACTCATCCAGAATATATCCTAAGTCCCTTATATGAAGATGCAGTATAGATGCCAGAGTTCGAGAAATAAATGTATTTGTAGATCCAGAGTCAAATAAAGCCTTAACATGATGACCATTTAATATTACAGTGCCTACACATGATAATCAAGTTATGAATAATTGCAGGCTTGAACAAGATATTGAATTATAAAGAAATTAGGTTACCTTCATAGAGCTGGTTTGGATTTGCCTTAGCCTCTTCTGCATTCACTGCAAATACCCTGACATTGCGGTGTCCCTGAGGTTGTAGAGCACCTGCTGTAGGATTGCCAAAGATGGAGGGAGTGGGGCACTTGGCGACGAAATGACCCTCCTTCTTGCAGTTATAGTAGACCGGCTTGGTATGGTGGCATACCCCACCATGGAAACGCCCATAAGTCCTACACTTGGGATGATTCGACCATGGTTGGTTCTGGTGGCTTTTCTGTCCTCCCTTTCCTGAACCTCATCTTTTCCCTAATCCCTTATGGTTATGGACAGGATTGAACTTCTTAGACTTATCCTCCTCTGTAGTTGTTAACCCTAAGTACCCCATGCTGAAAGGTTTCTGCATACCCTGCTCTCTCTCCTACTTGAGGTCCATGTCTAGAGCTTCATCCATGCTTCTGGGGCGAGAGGCTATGACTAGGGTTTTTAGGTGGGTGGAAAGGCAATCAACGTAGTGCTCAGTGAGGCGGTATTCAGTCCTGATGGGTGCATAACGCTCCAGAAGCCTAAACTTCCAGGTGTAATCAGCTACTGAAAGACTACCCTACCTTAACTCCATGTACATCTTCTCCTTCCTCTTCCTCTCGGCTATGGGCATAAAACGATCAGTGAAGAGGGATTTGAAGGCTTCCCACCCCATGTTATCTATTTCCTCTCCCCTATTCCCACCATAGTTCTCCCAGCAGATTTTTGCCCCTCCCTTAAGCAGATGGGTGGCAAACTTGACCTTCTTCTCATTGGGTACTTCTAGGGTACGAAAACCATTCTCCATGGATAGGATCCAGGCCTCATCCTTGTCCATGACCTCAAGCTGATCTTCCCCCCACAAGGAATCAAGGTTGAGATTAATGAAGTCTATCACTGTCACTTCCTTTTTCCTAGAGGAGCTAGGTTCAGGGGTTCCTTTTATGGCAAGGGTTTCTATAAAGTTTAGAAGGATTTTCTTCTGTTCCTCCCACCTTTCCTTGGCTACGGCATCGAGATCAGGTACTTCAGAGGTTTCAGGCTCTTTTCTCTTCTTAGAGGATGATTCTTCTGAGGCCTTTGAGTTGCGAGTCTTAGGAGCATCCTAAAATTAATTTGGACATATTAGATTTATTACTCAACAATTATTCTCGTCGTTATTATTATTTTTATCACATGATATTTCATTATTCTCCTTTATCAATTATTAATGTTCATAATGTTATGATTTGTGGAAGATATCCTAAAATCCTTATCAGTTGGTCCTTAAGACTTTCTAAATAGAGAGACTCTTTCCTAACCTTATATCATAAAGGTAAGGGGAAATTTTCAAAAATTGAGATAAGAGAGAAGTATTCCTATAGAAAAGATGAGAGGGAATCTTCTATAGATGAGAAGGATCCTAATTTAAGGTATGCCCAAGAAGTAGGGGACATTTAGGATATCGGCCAGGTAGAGTCACACTGCCTTATAGGTAGCCTCATGATTGCCAAGCAAAGTGGCTCGGAGACTTTAGCCAGACCTTAGGCAGATGCTATCCTAGTCACCTCAACCCTTCACATCCCTAACTCAAGGACTACCCTAGACTCATAATAGGGTGAATGAAAGTCATGTGACTATGATGTGTGAACATTGGCTCTGATACCAACTGTGACGACCCCAATTTCTATATACTTTCCTTAGTGACATACACAAATATGCGTGCACTCATATCTACAAATGTCAAAAGGGAAAAATATAAGAAATCAAGATAGTCAACTAAAATCAGAGATAAGCCAAGATCATGTTTACATCATCATTAGTCAGCCACACAACATTTCATTCATTAATAAAAGATAAAGTCATATATACTAATAATTGAGAAGGAAGAAGAATAAGTCTATGAGAAAGAAAATATGATTATTACATAGGATCTATAACATCCTATTACATCATCTAGAAGAATAAAAACTATCTAACTGAAATGAATAAGGTGAGAAGTGGAGATCTATCTAATATCCTCCATGCTCATTATTTAGTGGCTTCTGGTACTTTGAAGTGCTTCATATGTTGCTTGTACCTAGAAAATATGAGAAATAAAAACATCAACAAAGTTGGTACGTGGAATTAAAAGCTATACTATGATGGCATAGAAAATACTCGAAATTGAAGAAAGAGAAAGAAAACATTATTTAGAGGTGGGAAATTAGGTAATCCCAAGTAATTAACCACATTTAGGGTTTAGCACAAGTTCAAGTGATACTTTTTATAGATTCTCCTCATTTTTCTTATAACATCGCTAATTTATGGGGGATTTATTAGCCATCGTAACTATTTTTAATCATTTATGAAAGTTCTGACCAATCAGGTAATTTCTTGAAGAAATAAATGAAAATAAAAAAGGATTGTGAGCTCTGCTTCGTGGATCATGTGAGGGATCCGACTAATCGGACCCTACCACTGACCCGTGAGAAGGCGCTCGGCTGAAGAGGGGCCAGGCGGGTAGAAGGTCAGGTATACCCATGGCCCTTTGGTTGGGTCCATCCTCGGGTATGGGTGAGGTGGTAAAAACACAACTCTGAATGTTCCCCGCTCGTGCCATGGTTGCAGCGAGGGAGCAAGGGAGGGTAGATCATGGTGTAGGTGGGATTCTAGGAAGAGTTGGGAGAAGTTGATGGTTGGGTTGAGTTCGCAGACTCACGACGGTGGCGGGGAGGTCAAGATCGTCGACTAGGGAGATTTGGGCACCATTTTCTGATCAAAACAGGCTGAAATGAATTGAGGAGTGAAGATGAGGGTTACCTGTCCTCAGGTTGAATTGAGGGAGTTGAAAGCTTCGTAGAGGTCTACTGATGAGTTTGCAATCTTCCGGCAACTCTGATATGGCTCCAACCTCACCGGCGGTGAATCTCTTGGAGCTTGGTTGCACGGCTCATCGACCCGACACCCAGGGCTTCCGCAGCTCCAACGAGTAGTGGGGATCTCCTCGCCGAGGTCCCACGATGGTGCAACTGCATTGGATTAAGCAGAGAGGGTAACTGGAGTGAGGAGAAGGTTGAGAAAGGTGGGCAGATCTTGCTCGAGGTCAGGGAGGAAGGGGCGTGCTTTGACCAAATTGAGGGCCAGGGATGATAAATGGGAGGTTGGAGAAGCTATTGGAGTCCTTAAATAGGCACAGGGTGGTCGAGGGAATGGAGCCCTAAAATGGGCGCCACCGCCAGTGAGAGCAGCGAGGGAGTCGGGGTTCGTTCTCCCTAATCCGAGGATGAGGGGAGTTGAGTGTGGACTCGTTAGGTTCGGTTTGGGGAGTAGAAGCCATCCTAAAAAAAATCTCACGAAGAGGAGGTGAGATTCGAGCGTGAGGGCGTTGGATGGACCATTGTACAGTTGGAAGCAGAGACCGAGTCTTGTGGGAGGTTAGAGATGACTTGAGCATCGTCAAATCTCGCGCGGTCTGCGATCTACAGATTGAACAGCTGGGATGGGCTCCCTTAAGTGATCCGCACCCATGTTAGAAAATTGGGGCCGCGTGACACATTATTTTGATCAAATAATGCGAGAACTTAGGTCCTAGACCTTACTAGGTGACATTATATACCAAATCTTCAATTGTGAATAAATCCCAATTGGTACATCCAATTGTAATGAGATTTTAGGCATGGTTTAATAATGTCATGATGTAGTTATGGTGTAAGATTGGAGTAAAAAAATCGATTGTTGACTATGTCAATTGACTAAATCTCATATTGCATGTAATATGGGTTTACATGATACTAGAGATGTCATTATATGAAATTGATAGACCATTTAATCAATTTGGTGTGAGAGTCAGTTGAGGACATAATTGGAATAATCACAATTGTAGAAAATAGAAAATAAATAATATATATATATATATATATATGAAAAACTCACTCTGTCACAATTAATCTTTACATTAATTGGAAACGATTGAGGAAAGTCAATTGCAGTCAAGTCAGGGAAGTGAAATGACCGGTTCACTAGGTAAACCGGTCGGCTCACACTCCCAACTGACCAGTTCACTGGTGAACCGATCGGCTCACCTTGCCAAATGACCATTTCAGTTATGAAACAATCGATTCGCTTGTCGGAGTACAAACTATTCATGAAATTTCTGAATCCTTCTACTCCCGAACATACTAGGAACCCTGACCCTACCCTCTACTATAAATAGAGGGGTATTGGGGGCTTCTGAGAACACACAACTTAGAACATCAGTTGCTCTACAAATTTGTTGTCCTCTTTGGTTCTGGTAACTGAGAGAGCCCGAGCAGGTGCTACCCTACTAGGGAGACAACTGTAGAAAAGTAGTCTGAGTTCGGGAGAGCAGGTTGGTGCTAGTACACCAATAGGAGAGACGTCTCCTTCCTGCCAGTTCTTCTAGAATGGTAGGAGTTTTAGGTGGTCTGTGTGGACTATCAACAGAGGTGGGAGATGGCTGTCGATCAGTCAGACACGTCAGTCATAGTCCGTGGTAGAGGCCAGAGTCCATGGTGACGACCAGGAGCTGCACAGACACCGTCCAAGACATGGCGTTGAAGACTGCACATGGCAGTGAGGTACTGTTGTTGGGCAAGCCCCAGGACTAGGTACATCTCACTAAAACCATCCTTCCCATTACATAGTTGTTGATGTGATCTCCTATTATAGGTTAATGGCTAGTACTTTTTTTGTTTTCGTTGTCTACTCTGAGGCCATAAAACCCAACAGTTGTATGAGAGCCACATCAACTTAATATGTTTTGGAACAAATTGATATTATCAGATTTTGGTTTTATCATCATTTATTTATTACATATGATGTAAATATTTAAAATGACAAATGTGTATATCCGACTAAATACCACATGCGACCACAAACTAATATACATATATGATATGGTATATATGCAATTGATACGTGTCGCCCTAAAATGATTTTGATGGTGGATGTTAGCATGGTTATGGCCTATAAACCCTATGTGTGCTTGGTTGGTTATGATTGTTTGCATCTCGGTTTGCATACTGAGCCTGTACCTTCTATTCCACATGTAACTTGAGATAACTCGAGATCCTTTCTCTTCTACGTCCTTTCCTCCCCTCGAATGTAAATCGAGGTTTCTCAAAGATTATGTAAAAGTAGGATAGTTTATTTTCTGTTACATCAAAGAAGAAGATGCTCAGCACCAGACGAGCCGGCCTCCTGGAGGACCGAGGAGGATTGCTAAGATGGAGCCGGATCGACTGGCTGATGGCCCAACCGCTGTTGGAGGTGTCCATACATCAGAGGCCATACCGACCAACCAACCGACCAAGAGGCAAGACGATCATGTCATAGGATGAGTCGATCAACCCCGAATGGTTCAAGTACAAATATCATCATCAAAGGCAGGTTGCATATGATGTAGACCTTAGATGACCGTAATTCCTTGTGGCACCAAGGAATTATAATAGGATGGCCATAATCATCACTTTTATCGATATTGCATGTTTCTCGTTGTGGTTATAGCATGTATATGATACGTACTATAATAATATGGTGATTGGATATGTATATGTACTTATATAAAATCCCTCAAATATAAATATTAAGTTTAAGATGCCTTCCAAAAGCAACACGCATGAAAAGCTTGGTCGACTAAGTGTGGGCATGCCTTCGCATGATGCACCGTCTATATCGTGGAAGTGTGATAGTGAGTATGTGGGTCTACCTTCGTAGGGAGCATACTCGTTGTGTTGGCTTCTGGGAACGGACTTAACAAGGTGATCTTAATAGGACCAAGCACCTTGAGGCATGCATATTTTCATGACAAAGAGTTGTGCATAACATCTATCAAGAGTTGCATATGATGTAATTGGCAAAAGTTGCCTACCTGAAAGAATCTAGTTGTGGGTGACAGCCTTCGCTGGTCCATAACTTAGAGGAAGTCAGGATCTTGCTCACTAGGAGGTTGTACACTGCAATCTTCTGAATTGATACATGAGGGTTATCAATTTGATTAAAATAGTGGGAGTGATAATTAATTAAAGACCTAATTAATATCATCAACTTTATCAAATCAAACAAATAAAAAATGTTTTGAAATGTTGCAAAATTCTTTTGTAGAATCCAAATGACACACACAAATACATAATCATTGTGATCAATACATAAACGGGATAAACTTTAAATCTGTTTGGGACTTTTAAGAAGTGTTCTCAATAGTGAATGTAAACTCTAAAGTCCTTGAAAGACTACAGCCAACAGAACCACTCCAAATGTGCCTAAGGTAAAATTGGATGCTTGCTTGAAGTATTCCAATGATGCCTAAGACATCAAGAACCTTATAATGAGCTATATGAACTATGAGTTGCATAAACAACTTAAAGCATGGACATTCTTGAGATGGTTATACATCTTAAGAATCATGTAAAGTGTGAAAGTTATAATGTCTTCAAAGCGATGTTTGGGTATAATTAGACAGATGGAGATCAAGTATAATCTCATATGCTCAATATGATTGTACATATATATTAACTGTGATATCTGATAGGTCAAGAGTTGACCAAACATATGATTCTACAAATCGTTGTGCGAATCATATAGCCAGTTTATCAAATGTTGAGAAACTTGGCCAAACCACTGTCTGAAGTGCTTGGCATGTTGATGCAAAAGCTTGAATGAAGAAAGGACAAAACCTGTGATAATGATCAACAGAGTGAATTCCATAGACTAAAGCAAGGTAAAGAAGTGTTCTGAAGCCAAGCTTAGGTCCAAGTCTTCATCACTCAAGATATTGAGAAGGATAAGTAGGAAAGGGAAATAACCTCTTTATAGAGGATATCGGGAAGATGATAGAGATAGAGATCTCTACTTCAGGACCTCAGAGGAAGTAAGCTATAAACTATGCGGAGAAAGGGTTTCTACCATTACAGTTACAATATGACATTCATGGGCATATAATACAATTAGTGAATTGCTATCATGCATCTGCCATCAATGAAATTGTCATACATCTTGTATGGACAAGAATGTAATGGACTAATATTTCATTTTAAAGATATTGTATTTGATGGAAATACCTATGTCTCACTAACTATACTTGATAGTTGAAGAGACAAATGTGTATGACACATACAATGAATGGCATAAATAACTCAAACTTAAATGGTTATAGTGATGTCATCTAGAGCGCATAAATGGGAATTGCATTTCTGGAATCCATATGATGGATATCTAGACTCTTTTGGTTGTTGAACCAATAGAGACATGCTAATCTCATTTATTATGCAATATGACAAAGGTTCTTCACTAGATACAGTGGGAGGATGATTATTCTATTAAGGATTATACATATTGATGTATATAGACCTTTTAGAATAAATGCTAAAGGTAATCACTAGTACTTCAATGTATTTACCGATAACCTCACTAGTTATGATAGTTTGTATTTAGTGAAATACAAACATGAATCACTTAAAGTGTTCAAGAAGATCAGAATGAAGTACATAATTAACTTGGTATAAGTATTTAACTTCAATATGATTGATATGGAAATAGTATGAACCAAGAGTTTGAGAACCTTCTCGAAGATCATGATAATGTATCATGATGGACTCCACCTAAAACACAATGATAGTGTATCATGAGAAGTGTATTAGAAAGAAGGAATCACACCTTGATAAGTCAGAGTGTGATTACTAGATAAAACTTCAAATTTCCTTTGGGGCACATGCTTTACACTGGGAATAAAGAGAATCACAAAATGTTGTCGAATCTCAAAGTTCCTTAAGTAACACACATAACTCATGGTTTTGGTAGAACATGCCTAGAGCTTGAATGATATATGATATCTTATGAACAAGAAGGCGGTGAGTTGATCATATGATGAGTCAATAGTCTACCTAGAAGCTATTGAGACCCAGAAACTGAGATATGACTTGAAGCCATGAAATCCAAGATGGACTCCATGTATATCAACAAAGTATGACTTTGGTTGATCCACCTGAAGGGGTAAAACCCATAGGGTACTTTTGGGTCTTTCAGAAGAAGACTGACATGTAGGGTAAGTTGGTTGAAAAGAGTTTCTAACAAGTTCAAGGTGTTGAACATGGTGAAATCTTTTCAACAGTTACCATGGATAAATCCATCTGGATAATGCTTGCCATTGAAGCTTAATATGACTATGAGATTTGGCATATTGATGTTAAAACCGCATTCCTTAAATGGAATATTGTGCAGGATGTGTATGTAATACAACCTAAAGGTTTTATAAACCCAATAATGCAAATAAAGTCTATAAAGTTGCATAGATCAATCTTTGGATTGAAGCAAGAACCTCAGAATTGGATCTTCAATTTGACAAGATAGTCAAAGAGTTTGACTTGAGTCATAATAAAGATGTAATGTGTGATTACAAGAATTTAGTGGGAGCATATATATATTCCACATATTGATGCGGAGTATCATCCTTATACTACAAAATCTCACAACAAAGTGTTGTCTAAAAGGTTTTTAGAGAAGCATCCTATGTGATAGGAATCAAGATCTATAGAGATAGATCAAGAGGGCTTCTTGTCCTAGGAAAGAGAACATACTTTGGCTAGATGCTGAAAGGGTTCATCATGATGAAAGAAAACCTATCCATGTTCCATGGAGTTAGTCTCTCAAGAGCCAAGTGTCCCAATTCTTATGAAGAATAAGGAACACATGGATAGATGCTATATGCATTCACAATTGGATCTATCACGTATGAACTCATCTTGTTATCTTGTATGTATTGGACATGATAAGAAAATATTAACTAATTATCTTGTATGTATTGGACATGACAAGAATATACAAACTCATCATCTTGTATGCATTGGACATGACAAGAAGATATGAAATCATCATCTTGTATGACAAGATTATATAAATATCCAATTATCTCATATGTATTGGACATGATGAATGGATATATGTCAAACTCCAGTAAGAGTTACTGGAATACCATGAAGGACATCTTTATGTACTTGTGAAGTACTAAAAGGATTAGTTATTTAGTTATGGTAATAAGGAAGAGTTGGGTGTAAAGAGTCACACCGATGCAAGCTTCCGAAATGACAAAATTGTGTTTAACCTTGGAATAAGAATTGTTAGTTGGAAATGTTCCAACATAAGACAATTGATTAATTCTACAATAAGAAGTCGAGTACCTTAGTGTTATGAACACTATGAAGGATACTGTATGCATCTAGAAGTTCATATGGATGAACTTATGGGAGGTTACGACCATTGGTGACTCAGTAGTAATATTGTGACAACAATAGAGCTACTAGTTAGGCAAAGGAATTTCAGATAGCATTCTATGTCACTTCCATCTCAAACGAGTTGTCGTACAACGAGGGGATGTGAAACATGCAATATACCGACTTGAAGAAAATGTTGCTTACCCGCTACAAAAGCACTTGTACAGCAGAAATATGATGGACATGTGAAGATCACTTGGAATATAATTCATGGGTGATTGGCTCTAAGTGCAAGTGGGAGACTATTGGTATAGTATGCCTAGAGAGAAAATCATATGATGATTGCAATGAGGCATATGATACTTGATTTGATAATAATAAAGGTAATTTTGTATATTATGTTTGTCTTAGTCATGAGATGTCGACACACACACGATAGATGTCTAAATAATGATGCAAATTGATGACATGTGTCTTCAGGTTAAGGACCTGAATAATGAGACCATATGTATGATAAGAGTACATACATTCTTGTTATGTCCCTAGTCAGATATTACCGTGGAAGAAAAATAGACAACATTAATACATAAGACTAGAGTGTGTGTTGACTGATGACAGAGTCCCATTAGTCATATATATGATATCAAATCAAGCACATAGATATATGTTAGAGAACAGTATATCGGACAGACCCACCGTGAGAGTGATACATGGATACCATGGAATGGTAGTCACAATCGTCTCTCACAGTGATGGTGTGATTGTGGTTCTTAGACCTAAAATCACTACACTCATCACATGTGATTGGGTACACTTTGACATCATCAAACATAGTCATGAAACATGGGTTGTTATAACGGTGATGATTGGGTGACTTTGACACATGGGGACTTGACTGTGAGTGATAGATATGGGATTTGTCCCTCCTACTAGGAGTATGATATCCAGGGCCCCTTGATAAGTGAGACTGAGAATTGTATGGCCATACTCATGTGATTCAATATATTATATGCGAATTCACATGCATCTAAGACAGTCTTCTCTAGGTCAAGGAACATGGATTGAATGTTGAAGAGGATGACGTTCCATGCCTCGAGTTCAATCTGGATGTCAGTGACAAAGGAACTATACGATCACTGTAACACTAACCACAGATTGTAGGTTGAAGTTGTTCTCCAACTTTCTGAGTTACTTGGGTAGCAATGATGAGTTACTAGATTCCACCCATTGCTTGTGATGTCATAATTTGTTATGAACATTCACTACCAATGTAAATTGGAACTTGTAGGGTCACAAACATAGGATACCCCTAGAAGAGGAGATTTCCATGAATGTTATTTAGATTGAGACTAAAGGTGTTTAGGTACTCAAGTAAACATACAATTGACTGACTGGACTCAGAACTATCAAGTTCAAGTGTTGAACTAGCCAGTTAGAGTGTCAGGTCGATTGGAGACTGCATTGGTAATATCAGGACTGCCAACCGATCGATTCACCCTTATGAGCTAATCAGCTAGTGTGAGGCAACCGACCAGTTCATAGTTTTGCCAACCAAGGAAATAAGGATTTACCCAGTTGGAAGAAAACTTTTACGTTTCACTTGTTCAATTTGATTGGAATAAGGATTAATCTTTGCATTAAATGGAAACAATTGAGGAAAGTCAATTGCAGGCAAGTCTGGGAAGTGAAACGACCAGTTCACTGGATGTAGGGTTGTCAATGGGTAAGGGTTAACCCATTTACCCTTTACCCATACCCTGTAGGGGAAGGGTAAGGTAGAAATTGTTCTTAATGAGCACCACTAGTAACTACATTTCATTTTCTTATTCATTTATGTTCTTAATTGTTCAAGGCAGAAATTGTCAATATACATACATCTACATCCAATAATGTATTTCAATCACAAGCAACCAAGTACATATATTTAACATCCAACAAAACTAGTCATATAATTATATCCACATACCTTTAAATTCAGATCTAAACTCCACAAGTCCTAGATTATGAGAAAGAGAGTAGATCACCCTAAAATATAAACAAAAACCTAAAATCACCATGGGTTCTCATCATTCCACATTAGGGTTTCTTGTTAGGGTTTACGTCATTAAGGGTGTCTCCTTAAGATTCAATAATTTGAGTTAGATCTAGGGTTTTCCTTAAGTAGTTCATGTCTTAAACTGAGCTAAGATAAAAGGGAGCATAAATCCAGGTTTTGAGGTCAGGATACGGATGAAGGTACTTAGGGAAGTTAGTCTTTGCTTAATCACCATTAGTGAAGGTGAGAGAAAAGAGAGTCACATAGGTGATATAGGTTTGAACCTCATTATTATAGATCCAAACATTTAGGACATCGAGTTAAAAGAATCAGGGTCAGATTAGTGCTTCACAGTTTTACAACATGTATGGTCATTTGTTCCCAACTTTACTTTTCACAAATTTAATTAAGAAAAGGATCATATCACCGTGTTAAAGAAATATGTCGCTCTAGGGTTTAACACAATTTTAGGTGATACTTTTTATAGATTCTCCTCATTTTTCTGATAACATCGCTATTTTATGGGGATTTATTGGCCATCGGAACTATTTTTAATCATTTATGCAAGTTCTAACCAATCAGGTAATTTCTTGAAGAAATAAATGAAAATAAAAAAGGATTGTGAGCTCTACTTCGTGGATCATGTGAGGGATCTGACTAATCGGACCCTACCATTGACCCACGAGAAGGCGCTCGGCTGAAGAGGGGCCAGGTGGGTAGAAGGTCAGGTATACCCATGGCCCTTTGGTTGGGTCCATCCTCAGGTATGGGTGAGGTGGTAAAAACACCCCTCTGAATGTTCCCCGCTCGTGCCATGGTTACAGTGAGGGAGCAAGGGAGGGTAGATCACGGTGCAGGTGGGGTTCTAGGAAGAGTTGGGTGAAGTTGATGGTTGGGTTGAGTTTGCATACTCACGACGGCGGCGGGGAGGTCAAGATCATCGACTAGGGAGATTTGGGCACCATTTTCTGATCAAAACATGCTGAAATGAATTGAGGAGTGAAGATGAGGGTTACCTGCCCTCAGGTTGAATTGAGGGAGTTAGAAGCTTCGCAGAGGTCTACTGATGAGTTTGTGATCTTCCCGCAACTCTAATATGGCTCCAACCTCGCCGGCGGTGAAGCTCTTGGAGCTTGGTTGCATGACTCATCGACCCGACACCCTGGGCTTCCGTAGCTCCAACGAACAGTGGGGATCTCCTCGCCAAGGTCCCAGGATGGTGCAGCTACGTTGGATTAAGCGGAGAGGGTAACTAGAGTGAGGAGGAGGTCAAGAAAGGTGGGGCAGAGCTTGCTCGAGGTCGGGGAGGAAGGGGCATGCTTCGACCAAATTGAGGGCCAGGGATGATAAAAGGGAGGTCGGAGAAGCTATTGGAGTCCTTAAATAGGCACTGGGTGGTCGAGGGAATGGAACCCTAAAATGGGCGCCACTGCCAGTGAGAGCAGTGAGGGAGTCGAGGTTCATTCTCCCTGATCTGAGGATGAGGGGAGTTGAGTGTGGTCTCATTAGGTTCGGTTTGGGGAGTAGAAGCCGTCCTAAAAAAATCTCACGAAGAGGAGGCGAGATTCGAGCGTGAGGGCGTTGGATGGACCGTTGTACAGTTGGAGGCAGAGACCGAGTCTTGTGGGAGGTTAGAGATGACTTGAGAGTCATCAGATCTCATGCGGTCTGTGATCTACAGATTGAACGGCTGGGATGGGCTCCCTTAAGTGATTCGCGCCCAGGTTAGAAAATTGGGGCTGCGTGACACATTATTTTGATCAAATAATGCGAGAACTTAGGTCCTAGACCTTACTAGGTGGCATTATATACCAAATCTTCAATTGTGAATAACTCCCAATTGGTACATCCAATTGTAATGAGATTTTAGGCATGGTTTAATAATGTCATGATGTAGTTATGGTGCAAGATTGGAGTAAAAAAAATTGATTGTTGACTATGTCAATTGACTAAATCCCATATTGCATGTAATATGGGTTTACATGATACTAGAGATGTCATTATATGAAATTGATAGACCATTTAATCAATTTTGTGTGAGAGTCAGTTAAGGACATAATTGGAATAATCACAATTGTAGGAAAGAGAAAATCAATAATATATATATGAAAAACTCACTCTGTCACAATTAATCTTTACATTAATTGGAAACGATTGAGGAAAGTCAATTGCAGTCAAGTCAGGGAAGTGAAATGACTAGTTCACTAGGTAAACTAGTCGGCTTACACTCCCAACCGACCAGTTCACTGGTGAACCGATCAGCTCACCTTGCCAAATGACCATTTCAATTATGAAACAATCAATTCGCTTGTCAGAGTATAAACTATTCATGAAATTTCTGAATCCTTCTACTCCTGAACAGACAAGGAACCCTGAACCTACCCTCTACTATAAATAGAGGGGTACTGGGGGCTTCTAAAAACACACAACTCAGAACATCAGTTACTCTGCAAAGTTATTGTCCTCTTTGGTTCTGGTAACCGAGAGAGCCAGAGCAAGTGCTACCCTACTAGGGAGACAACTCTAGAAAAGCAGTCTGAGTTCGGGAGAGCAGGTTGGTGCTAGTACACCAATAGGAGAGTCTTCTCCTTCCTGCCAGTTCTTCTAGAATGGTAGGAGTTTCAGGTGGTCTGTGTGGACTATCTACAAAGGCGGGAGATGTTTGACGCCCAGGCAGACACGTCAGTCATAGTCCGTGGTAGAGGCCAGAGTCCATGGTGATGACTAGGAGCTGCACAGACACCGCCCAAGACATGGCGTTGAAGACTGCACATGGCTGTGAGGTACTGTTGCTGAGCAAGCCCCAGGACCAGGTACATCTCACTAAAACCATCCTTCCCATTACATAGTTGTTGATGCGATCTCCTGTTATAGGTTAATGGCTAGTAATTTTTTTTTGTTTTCGCTGCCTACTCTGAGGCCATAAAACCCAACAGTGGTATCAAAGCCACATCAACTTAATGTGTTTTGGGATAAATCGATATTATCAGATTTTGATTTTATCATCATTTATTTATTGCATACGATGCAAATATTTAAAATGACTAATGTGTATATCCGACTAAATACCACATGTGACCACAAATTAATATACATATATGATATGGTATATATGCAATTGATACGCGTCACCCTAAAGTGATTTTGATGGTGGATGTTAGCATGGTTATGGCCTATAAACCCTATGTGTGCTTGGTTGGTTATGATTGTTTGCATCTCGGTTTGCATACCGAGCCTCTACCTTCTATTCCACATGTAACTTGAGATAACTCGAGATCCTTTCTCTTCTATGTCCTTTCCTCCCCTCGAATGTAAATTGAGGTTTCTCAAAGATTATGTAAAAGTAGGATAGTTTATTTTCTGTTACATCAAAGAAGAAGACGCTCAGCACCAGACGAGACGACCGCCTAGAGGACCGAGGAGGATTGCTAAGATGGAGCCAGATCGACTGGCCGATGGCCCAACCGTTGTTGGAGGTCTTCAGACATCAGAGGCCATACCGACCAACCAACCGACCAAGAGGCAAGCCGATCATGTCATACGATGAGCTGATCAACCCTGAATGGTTCAAGCACAAAGATCTTCATCAAAGGCAGGTTGCATATGATGTAGACCTTAGATGACCGTAATTCCTTGTGGCTCCAAGGAATTATAATAGGCTGGCCACAATAATCACTTTTATCGATATTGCATGTTTCTCGTTGTGGTTATAGCATGTATATGATACGTACGATAATAATGTGGTGATTGGATATGTATATGTACTTATATAAAATCCCTCAAATATAAATATTAAGTTTAAGATGCCTTCCAAAAGCAACATGCATGAAAAGCTTGGTTGACTAAGTGTGGGCACGCCTTCACAAGGTGCACTGTCTATATCGTGGAAGTGTGATAGTAAGTATGTGGGTCTACCTTCGTAGGGAGCATACTCATTGTGTTGGCTCCTGGGAACGGAATTAACAAGGTGATCTTAATAGGACTAAGCACCTTGAGGCATGCAGATTTTCATGACAAAGAGTTGTGCATAACATCTATCAAGAGTTGCATATGATGCAATTGGCAAAAGTTGCCTACCTGAAACAATCTAGTTGTGGGTGACAGCCCTCGCTGGTCCATAACTTAGAGGAAGTCAGGATCTTTCTCACTAGGAGGTTGTACACTGCAATCTTCTAAATTGATACATGAGGGTTATCAATTTGATTAAAATAGTGGGAGTGATAATTAATTAAAGACCTAATTAATATCATCAACTTTATCAAATCAAACAAATAAAAAATGTTTTGAAATGTTGCAAAATTCTTTTGTAGAATCCAAATGACAAACACAAATACATTATCGTTGCGATCAGTTCATAAACGGGATAAACTTTAAATCTGGTTTGGTACTTTTAAGAAATGTTCTCAATAGTGAATGTAAACTCTAAAGTCCTTGAAAGACTACAGCCAGCAGAACCACTCCACCTAAGGTAAAATTGGATGCTTGCTTGAAGTATTCCAATGATGCCTAAGACATCAAGAACCTTATAATGAGCTATATGAACTATGAGTTGCATAAACAACTTGAAGCATGGACATTCTTGAGATGGTTATACATCTTAAGAATCATGTAAAGTGTGAAAGGTATAATGTCTTCAAAGTGATGTTTGGGTATAATTAGACAGATGGAGATCAAGTATAATCCCATATGCTCAATATGATTGTACATATATATTAACTATGATATCTGATAGATGAAGAGTTGACCAAACATATGATTCTACAAATCATTGTGTGAATCATATAGCCAGTTTATCAAATGTTGAGAAACTTGGCCAAACCACTGTCTGAAGTGCTTGGCATGTTGATGCAAAAGCTTGAATGAAGAAAGGATAAAACCTATGATAATGATCAGCAGAGTGAAGTCCATAGACTAAAGCAAGGTAAATAAGTGTTCTAAAGCCAAGCTTAGGTCCAAGTCTTCATCACTCAAGATATGGAGAGGGATAAGTAGGAAAGGGAAATAACCTCTTTATAAAGGATATCGGGAAGATGATAGAGATAGAGATCTCTACTTCAGGACCTGAAAGGAAGTAAGCTATAAACTGTACGGAGCAAGGGTTGCTACCATTACAGTTACAATATGACATTCATGGGCATATAATAGAATTAGTGAATTGCTATCATGCATCTGCCATCAATGAAATTATCATACATCTTGTATGGACAAGAATGTAATGAACTAATATTTCATTTTAAAGATATGATCTTTGATGGAAATACCTATATCTCACTAACTATACTTGATATTTGAAGAGACAAATGTGTATAACACATATAATGAATGGCATAAATAACTCAAACTTGAATGCCTATAGCGATGTCATCTAGAGCGCATAAATGGGAATTGCGTTTCTGGAATCCATATGATGGATATCTAGACTCTTTTGGTTGTTGAACCAATAGAGACATGCTAATCTCATTTATTATGCAATATGACAAAGGTTCTTCACTAGATGCAGTGGGAGGACGATTATTCTATTAAGGATTATACATATTGATGTATATAGACCTTTTAGAATAAATGCTAAAGGTAATCACTAGTACTTCAATGTATTTACTGATAACCTCAGTAGATATGATAGTTTGTATTTAGTGAAATACAAACATGAATCACTTAAAGTGTTCAAGAAGATCAGAATGAAGTACATAATTAACTTGGTATAAGTATTTAACTTCAATATGATTGATATGGAAATACTATGAACCAAGAGTTTGAGAACCTTCTGGAAGATCATGATAATGTATCATGATGGACTCCACCTAAAACACAATGATAGTGTATCATGAGAAGTGTATTAGAAAGAAGGAATCACACCTTGATAAGTCAGAGTGTGATTACTAGATAAAACTTCAAATTTCCTTTGGGGCACATGCTTTACACTGGGAATAAAGAGAATCACAAAATGTTGTGGAATCTCAAAGTTCCTTAAGTAACACACATAACTCATGGTTTTGGTAGAACATGCCTAGAGCTTGAATAATATATGATATCTCATGAACAAGAAGGCGGTGAGTTGATCATATGATGAGTCAATAGTCTACCTAGAAGCTATTGAGACCCAGAAACTGAGATATGACTTGAAGCCATGAAATCCAAGATGGACTCCATGTATATCAACAAAGTATGACTTTGGTTGATCCACCTGAAGGGGTAAAACCCATAGGGGGCACTTTTGGGTCTTTCAGAAGAAGACTGACATGTAGGGTAAGTTGGTTGAAAAGAGTTTCTAACAAGTTCAAGGTGTTGAACATGGTGAAATCTTTTCAACATTTACCACGGATAAATCCATCTGGATAATGCTTGCCATTGAAGCTTAATATGACTATGAGATTTGGCATATTGATGTTGAAACTGCATTCCTTAAATGGAATATTGTGCAGGATGTGTGTGTAATACAGTCTAAAGGTTTTACAAACCCAATAATGCAAATAAAGTCTATAAAGTTGCATAGATCAATCTTTGGATTGAAGCAAGAACCTCAGAATTGGATCTTCAATTTGACAAGATAGTCAAAGAGTTTGACTTGAGTCATAATAAAGATGTAATGTGTGATTACAAGAATTTAGTGGGAGCATATATATATTCCACATTTTGATGGGGAGTATCATCCTTATACTACAAAATCTCGCAACAAAGTGTTGTCTAAAAGGTTTTTAGAGAAGCATCCTATGTGATAGGAATCAAGATCTATAGAGATAGATCAAGAGGGCTTCTTGTCCTAGGAAAGAGAACATACTTTGGCTAGATGCTGAAAGGGTTCATCATGATGAAAGAAAACCTGTCCATGTTCCATGGAGTTAGTCTCTCAAGAGCCAAGTGTCCCAATTCTTATGAAGAATAAGGAACACATGGATAGATGCCATATGCATTCGCAATTGGATCTATCACGTATGAATTCATCTTGTTATCTTGTATGTATTGGACATGATAAGAAAATATTAACTAATTATCTTGTATGTATTAGACATGACAAGAATATACAAACTCATCATCTTATATGCATTGGACATGACAAGAAGACATGAAATCATCATCTTGTATTACAAGATGATATAAATATCCAATTATCTCGTATGTATTGGACATGATGAATGGATATATGTCAAACTCCAGTAAGAGTTACTGGAATACCATGAAGGACATCTTTATGTACTTGTGAAGTACTAAAAGGATTAGTTATTTAGTTATGGTAATAAGGAAGAGTTGGTTGTAAAGAGTCACACCGATGCAAGCTTCCAAAATGACAAAATTGTGTTTAACCGGAATAAGAATTATTAGTTGGAAATGTTCCAACATAAGACAATTGATTAATTCTACAATAAGAAGCCGAGTACCTTAGTGTTATGAACACTATAAAGGATATTGTATACATCTAGAAGTTCATATGGATGAACTTATGGGAGGTTACGTCCATTGGTGACTCAGTAGTAATATTGTGACAACAATAGAGCTACTAGTTAGGCAAAGGAATGTTAGATAGCATACTATGTCACTTCCATCTCAAACGAGTTGTCGTACAACGAGGGGATGTGAAACATGCAATATACCGACTTGAAGAAAATGTTGCTTACCCGCTATAAAAGCACTTGTGCAGCAGAAATATGATGGACATGTGAAGATCACTTGGAATATAATTCATGGGTGATTGGCTCTAAGTGCAAGTGGGAGACTGTTGGTATAGTATGCCTAGAGAGAAAATCATATGATGATTGCAATGAGGCATATGATACTTGATTTGATAATGATAAAGGTAATTTTGTATATTATGTTTGTCTCAGTCGTGAGATGACGACACACACACGATAGATTTCTAAATAATGATGCAAATTGATGACATGTGTCTTCAGGTTAAGGACCTGAATAATGAGACCATATGTATGATAAGAGTACATACTTTCTTGTTATGTCCCTAGTCGGATATTACCGTGGAAGCAAAATAGACAACATTAATACATAAGACTAGAGTGTGTGTTGACTGATGACAGAGTCCCATTAGTCATGATATATGATATCAAGTCAAGCACATAGATATATGTTAGAGAACAGTATATCGGACAGACCCACCGTGAGAGTGATACATGGATACCATGGAATTGTAGTCACAATCGTCTCTCACAATGATGGTGTGATTGTGGTTCTTAGACCTGAAATCACTACACTCATCACATGTGATTGGGTACACTTTGACATCATCAAACATAGTCCTGAAACATGGGTTGTTATAACAGTGATGATTGGGTGACTTTGACACATGGGGACTTGACTGTGAGTGATAGATATGGGATTTGTCCCTCCTACAAGGAGTATGATATCTAAGGCCCCTTGATAAGCGAGACTGAGAATTGTGTGGCCATACTCATGTGATTTAATATATGATATGTGAATTCACATGCATCTCAGACAGTATGCTCTAGGTCAAGGAACATGGATTGAATGTTGAAGAGGATGACGTTCCATGCCTCGAGTTCAATCTGGATGTCAGTGATAAAGGAACTATACGATCACTGTAACACTAACCATAGATTGTAGGTTGAAGTTGTTCTCCAACTTTATGAGTTACTTGGGTAGCAATGATGAGTTACTAGATTCCACCCATTGCTTGTGATGTCATAATTTGTTATGAACATTCATTACCAATGTAAATTGGAACCTGCAGGGTCACACACATAGGATACCCCTGGAAGAGGAGATTTCCATGAATGTTATTTAGATTGAGACTAAAGGTGTTTAGGTACTCAATTAAACATACAATTGACTGACTGGACTCATAACTATCAAGTTCAAGTGTTGAACTAGTTGGTTAGAGTGTCAGGTCGATTAGAGTCTGCATTGGTAATATCAGGACTGCCAACCGACCGATTCACCCTTGTGAGTGAATCAGCTAGTGTGAGCCAACCGACCAGTTCATAGTCCTACCAACCAAGGAAATAAGGATTTGCCTGGTTGGAATAAAACTTTTATGTTTTACTTGTTCAATTCGATTGGAATAAGGATTAATCTTTGCATTAAATGGAAACGATTGAGGAAAGTCAATTGCAGGCAAGTCTGGGAAGTAAAACGACCGGTTCACTGGATGTAGGGTTGTCAATGGGTAAGGGTTAACCCATTTACCCTTTACCCATACCCTGTAGGGGAAGGGTAAGGGTAAAGGATTTTCTTACCCTTTACCTGCCTACCCGCTACCCTCTAACCCACTACCTTAGTTAGTAAGGGTAAGGGTAAGATATTATCCATACCCTCTAACCCACTACCCACCAATATTTTTATATAATATATAAAATATATTGTCATTTTGTTGTCTAAGTGTATTAAATATTTGATATTATGTGGACATTATTTAATATAATATATAGTGTTCTTATTTACTTTTTATGTAGCTAGTTTGGTCATGTATACATCACCATTTTGAAGATGTAAGACCAACGTGTATGAAGTATTTTTTAGTTTATGTGCCATTTGACATAATGTTGTAGAAGATTACTTACATCATTATGAATAGTTATAGTCATTCTTGAGCATCTTGATATCTGACTTAAATATATAAATATATTAGAAAGCCAATTATTGTTAATATTAGCATACATTTTGGAAAGACATATAAATTCTCTGCCTCACCCTTACCCACCCCATTTACCTTGTGGGTAAGAGGGTAAGGGTAAGGGGAAGGTAAGGATATTGGTGGAGTGGGGAATTATCCATACCCTTACCCACCACTGGTGGTGGGTAAGGGTAAGGGTAAGACCTTACCCTCCTCATACCCTCCCCATTGATAACCCTAATTGGATGAACCGATCGTATCACACTCCCAACTGATCGGTTCACTAGTGAACCGATTGACTCACCTTGCCAAATGACCATTTCAGATATGAAACGATCGGTTCACCTACCGCAGTACAAATTATTATGGAATTTTCAAATCCTTCTACTCCCGAACAGACTAGGAACCCTGATCCTGCCCTTTGCTATATATAGAGGGGTACTGGGGGCTTCGCAGAACACACAACTCAAAACATCAGTTGCTCTACAAAGTTGTTGTCCTCCCTGGTTCTGGTAATCGAGAGAGCCCGAGCAAGTGCTCCCCGACTAGGGAGGAACAACGAGGGAAAGATAACTGTAGAAAAGTCGTCCGAGTTCAGGACAGTAGGTTGGTGCTAGTACACCAACAGGAGGGTCATTTCCTTCCTGCCAGTTCTTCTAGAACGATAAGAGTTCCAGGTGGTCCGTGTGGACTATCTGTAGAGGTGGGAGATATTTTCCGCTCAGGAGGACACGTCAGCCGCAGTCCGTGGTGGAGGTCGGAGTCCATGGCGATGATCAGGAGCTACACAGACACCGTCCAAGACATGACATTGAAGTCTGTATATGGCTGCGGGGTATTGTCACTGGGCAAGCCCCAAGACTAGGTACATCTCACTAAAACCATCATTCACATTACATAGTCATTGATGCGATCCCCTATTATGAGTTAATGGCTAGTAATTTTTTGTTTCCGCTGCCTACTCTGAGGCCATAAAACCAACAGATGGATCTCCAAGATGCAGAGATCCATGCTCTTCATCTCCAACACTAGGCGATTTCTTTTATGTTGAGCATGATGAGTTCCTGACACATCTTTCAGAACCACTACCCAAATATTTATGATCTAAATGTAAACCTAAATGACAAGGATGTTCCTTCATTACCTACTCATCCATGACTACAATGGGAGGTCCTTGAACCCAACACCTTGCAATGAGCACCCAATCATGCCTTGCACAAAAATTTTCTTGTATTGTCGACACTGTATTGAATAAGCTAGGGGTGGGGTGGAAACATGACTTTCTACTAAGTTGTTTGTTATATCTTTCTTTGCATTTCTACTCATCTCTTGTCATGTTCATGCATCACAATCATTCCTCTATCTTTTGTATGTCTCTCATGTTTGAAGTTTGTTATCGTGCTTGCTCTTTGTTTTTTAATGTATTGTAAGCAAGTTTATTTATGTTGCTTGTTTATCTAATTTTAAGTTTACATGTAGCTAGATGTCATAATTTTGTTTTTTAAACCATTTTGAAAATGGCACACATTATTATTGTTGAACTATTTAACCACTTTGTACCATTTCCTACACCATGTTTGCCCTATTATTGAGGCAATGATAAAAAAATACATGATACATTTGTATCTTGATTTTAACTTACTAATGTAAAGTTTTGTAGTGTTGTAGTTAATTTAAAAACATGAATGATGAAAATGACTATTTTACAAATGCTAAAAATGAATTTGGTTATGGATATTTTTTTGAGAAAGAAGAATCACATTTCCTTTTACCGTATCAAACCAACCAATCTAGAGTACCTCACTATGTGGCCCTGATGACTAAGCCAGTTCTAGAAACCAATCGTTAGTATCCACCACAACCTATTGTTATTAATCAGTTCAAAGATTTTAAATTACTCACTTATTATACTAACATATCTTAAAATACCTATATGGTCATAATGGTTGGGTGCTTTGTCAAAATCTGAACTAAAAATTTAAAATTTGAAACCATAAAAATAGGAAATAAGATCCCTCTTAGTACGCCAACCTAGTCTGAGACATTGATCTTGTCTTGATGGTTGGGTATCTTGATATTAATTGAGAATTAGGGAGACAATCTACCCTAAATATGAAATGGTAGGAATCTTTCATAGGAGATCAAGATGTTATATCGTTGTACTTAGATGATGAGCACCTAGGTGGGATGAACCATTGAGTTTGTTATATGGGGGTAAACCTCATAGTGATGTATTCCTAAGGATGCAAGGGAAACTCGGTTGCTTATCTCACTTGAAAAAAAATCACACTTTTGATAATAGGATTTTCCATTCATGCCAGCAATCTAATGAACAAAACAAAAATCCCAGTTGATACTAGTTCAATTTCATTGTTGTGAATGAATGCACTTTTCTTTGAATCTTGATTTGGATCTTATTACTTGAGGACAAGAAATGCTTTTGAACTTGGTATGGGGTGGGAAATATACTTTCTTCTCATTTATATGTTGTATCTTTCTTTGCATTTATGCTTTTCTCCTACCACATTCATGCATTACATATGTTATTCTATTTCCTATATTCATCTCATGTTTGAACTTTGTTATCATGTTTGTTGTTTGTTTTCACATGTAATGTAAGCATGTTGATTTTGTTGTTTGATTATCTAGTTACATGTTTAAATGTAGAGAAATGCTAGAATTTTGAAATGTTTTGAGAAATCATCTCTAAAAGGGCATATGTTATCATTAATAAAGTAGTTTACCATTTCACATCATTGCCTAAACAATGGTTTTTGTCTACTTTTTTATTGAGATGATGATAAGAAAAGACATGTTGCACTTGAAACAGAGGAATTTAACTTTTTATGAAATTTTGGTACTGTCGTAACTGATACAAAGACATGAATGATGAAAATGAGTTTTACAAATCCTTAAAATTAATTAAACAATGAATCTTTTTTTAAAATAAGAAACCAACACTTCCTTTTATTGCTTGATTCAACTAATATAGAGTGCCTCATAACATGACCCCAATGAGTAGACCACATCGAAAAACTCATCATTTGTATCCATCACAACTTGTTTTCATCAATTGGTAAAGAGGATATGCACTTTCCACTTGGCATGTGAACCTAATTTGGTATAAATCTTATCACAATGGTTGGATGCTTTATCATGATTTTAAATGAAATTTTAAATCTTTAAAATCCATAAAGAGGCAATAATATCCCACGAGGTATACGAACCTAGTTTTAGAAAAGTGATACAGTCTCGACGGTCGGGTACCTTATTTTGAGAAAAACGAACCAAATTTTCCCCAAATGTGGAATGATATAATTCTTGCATATGGAAACAATGAGATACCATTATGCTTAGATGAGGAGTACCTAGAATGGGGGTGAATATTACGTTTGTTGTTTGGTGGTAAAACACAGACTGAGAGATTCTTGACAATATGGGAGGTCTTCTCAGTTGTATGTTGTATGTTTCTTTGCATTTTCATCTCCTGCCATGATCATTCATCACATTTGTTCTTTTATTTCTTGTATGCATCTCATGTTTGAACTTTGTTATCACCTTTGTTGTTTACTTCACATGTAGTGGAAGAAAGTGTAATTCTATTGTTTGTTTACCTGATTGTAAGTAAATGTACCCAAATGCCAATTTACAATAATTAAAATCATCTCTAAAAAGGGCATATGTTATCACTATTTGAACTAATTCACCATTTCACACCATTTTCTTACTCCATGGTGTTGTTATTTTTTATTGAAATAATGATAAGAATGACTTGCTACACTTGTAAATTTTCAAGTTGAGCTTGTCTGTCTAAAAAAATTATAGCGTTGAAATTATTTAAATAGGTAAATGACATAAATAACTATTGCAAATGTATAAAATGATTTAATATTGAATATTTTCAATGAAATAATGAACAGTAACTCCCTTACATCATCTTCAATAAAAATATAGAGTACTACATTAGAGGACCCTAATGATTAAACCACTTAGGGAAACTTATATTTAGTGTCCAGTAAAACCTATTCAAATTAGTTGATAAAGTGGTTGCAAATTTCCCACCTAACGTGCTAACCTAACTTAAATTATCGATTTGTTTGCGACAGTTTGGCACTTTCTGTTGAACTAAAAGTTTTAATATTTACAACCCATAAAAGTGGCAATGAGAACCCACTTAGCGTGCCAACCAAATTTAAAACATTGATGCGGTATAGATGGTTGGATAACATGATCATAATTGAGAAAAAAAGGAGCCATTGTGCATCGAATGTGAAATGCCATAATCCTTTCTTATGGAAATAAATAGATACCATTGTGCTTAGACGAGGAGTACCTACAAAGAGGTGAATCATCAAGTTTATTGTTTGGGGTATTAATCTTATAGAATCAGAAAATCCTAAGGAAAGGAGGGAGAACTTGCACGTTTGTCTCAATTGGGACCACACTTATAATAATATGATTTCCTTCATATCAACAATCCATTATAAAATTGCTTGATACTAGTTCAATTTCATCTTTGTAAATGCATGCACTTTACTTTGTATTTTGATATGGATCTTAGTACTTGAGGACATGCAATGGTTTTATCTTGGGGTGATTTGATAATGTAATTCATACTACTTTGTATGCCCTATTTTACTTTGCTTATTGATCAAAATTCTATGTTATAGCTGCATTTTAGACTTGCAATCATGAACCACACATAATTAGCTAAGTTGTTGTCATATTGACTGATCAAAGTTACTTTAATGCAATAACAAGACTTGGTTTATCTAGAACCAATGCTACCTTTTCCATCAACACTTGGGACTCAAAAACTCTAATTCATCTTCCACCCAATGAGATAAGATGTGGTTTCATTAGCATTGTTGTGTCCACCTCCAAGGATGAACCCAACGTTCCTAAAAGAGTACAAAATGTGCCTCACTCAGCACACATTGTGGCCACTCATAATGGTCACACTCAACTTCAACTTTGGTAAGCACGTCGTGCTCCTCCCAAGCATGACATGCATCACATAAGTAGAAATCAAGCAAGCCGATCACATTAAAGCACAATGTGTTTGAACAACAACATGTCATGCAGTCTCATCATCAACACTCAACATAACCATCTACATAGAGTGTCGATCCTTTGACATGCCACGTCGAATTATTATGAAGTTTGTCTTTTGGTAACTGGAGAGAGACATATAGTGCCTCTCCCCATCACCTCGTGTCTTGAAAGTTTCCTAAAAAACTTATAAAGATGGGTAGAGTAGTTATGAGGAGAGATCTTCCATTTTCTCCAACTCTAGCCTCTGAAAAAGAGGAAGATGACGTATACAATTTTATGCTAGAAGAGGCTAAGGCTCCTATTGGTTTGGTGTAAGTCATGAGTTCCATGGAACTCATTTTCTGAGAATTCTAGTTCAGTTTCTGGAACTTAAGTTCCATTAACTTCCATGAGATTGGTTTGTTGTAAGTGCAAATATGGAAATCATTAAAAATATTGTTAATTTTTATTGCATAATATAAATAAGTGAGGTTGGAAATGGTATAAAAAAATCATATTCATAAAAAATCATAACATTTTAAATCATAATAACCAGAACAAGTGATTATGGTGCATATGTTGCTCCTCTAAAATATTTTATTGTGGTACAATTATAATCTTAATAAAAATATTATGATAAAAATCACATCACAATATTTTTATTTCACTTTGTGTATACAAAGTATTGTAATAATATCTACATTTCATGTGTTCGTAAATATAAGTTTGGGTTCATTATTTTTTAACGCAATGTAGAATATTATTTTTTACATTATTTCTGTAGGAAACTTTTACTATATTATTCGTGCATCATCACACTTAATTATCATTTTTCACATCACATTTTTTAAACATGAAGAATAAAAATATATTACATAAATCACATTATTTTCACATGGTGCGGTGTTTTTTTCATGATGTTTGTATTTTTTATTTTGTAGATTGTACTGATAATGATGGTTATAGTGTAAAATATTTTACATAGTACAGTTATAATGTATAATATTTTGTCATATTATGTTGTGGTTTTAGAAATGAACTATATCCACATCGCTAATATTTCTAGTCATAAATATTTTACATGTGTCATTTATAACGAATGAAGAATATAATTGTATAAGAATTGTTGTTACTTGTTAGTTGTCCCGGAATTCATTTTCCGCTCTTTTTAAGAAGAAACTCTGGAACTGTGTTTTGTATGTAAGTCTGTAACTCACCGGAAGTCACGGAACTCAAGTTCCAACACTTCCTTGAAACCAATCATGAAAAACTGCTCAAGGAACTCCAGTTCATAAGTTTTCCGGACCAGTTATGACAAATCAATTGGAACCTAAAAGGGAGATGAAGGTCAAAAGGATAGATTTACTCCTCCCCAAGATAGAGAATCTTCTCATGCAACTCTATTGTAGAGGAATTATCCTATAATGTCTCATGTTTCTCTTCTTCTTCCACTCATTTTCTTTTTATTTACTCTAAGAAACTTGTGAAAAGAATAGTTTACAACCTTGTTGTGGAATCACCTTTGAATATGAAGTAGTTTCACTAGTTTTTGTACCTTTTTGGAACCTATAAATCACGTGATGAATATATTTTTATAATGTTACAAACTTTCTTTCTTTTTTCTCTAGTTATTTAGAATTTCTGATGAGAATCTATGATCAGAATCCCTGACATCCCCTAATTTGGCATACCCATGAGGGATACAGATTTAGTGGAGGATAGTTACAGTTTTAATTTCCTATTACACAGAAGTGAGTAGGAATTATTGTATGTTACTCTCCTTTGCACAAGTAATGAAGGATGGTGTATGATCTCTTTAAAGGAATTTAAGATATATATTACCATATACTTGATTGTTAGTTGGAAGATAAAAACTTATCCACCTAGATGGTTATAGGTGGAAGTCATTAATCATAATCTGATGCGAGATATGGGTACAAAGGTAATTCAATCTATTTTCTGGAATGACCATCATATGATTAAAAGGTGTAATGGCACCAACCACATTCTCCTTTGAATTCATTACTTGAGAGCATTTGTGATAAGATTTAGTTACTTTAGAATTTAACCAAATCAATCATTTTCTTCTTGAATCACATGGTGACTTGAATCAGTTTATGCTTGATATGTATTGTCTTCTTATAGAGACAACATTAAACTATGATGTTGTTGACCCGTCATATTGCGGGCCTTGAGAATGTTTTTAGGTCTATTTTGTTATTAATTTCCTGCACACCCCACGTGAGGCAACATCATCCACATTTTCCCTGTCAAGTCCACCCTCAAGTAGAGTTATTTTTATCTTACCCATATTTTCTCATTTATTTGAACACCCATGTACAATTT